>CM063499.1:37715311-37720311 GCA_032207245.1 Pardosa pseudoannulata | reverse complement strand
TTCACATCCAGAAATTAACCTTAATATAGTTTTTATTTTATATTAGTAGCATATTCTTTTTCAGAAAATTATGAAGGATGTTCAGAAAATATAACTGAATGAACTTTGTTTTGTAAGACCGTTACTTACCTAGAATTTAAAACACACAGAAGCAGTGGAAAATTTGGTTGATTGGTGTCGTGTCCATATATAAGTAGTATGACTTTTTATATAAGAAGATGATCGCCATTACCTCCTTGAAATAGGAAGTTCGTTGGTTTATTGGTATCTTATTTATTTAGAAGTTGTATGACCTTTTATATGAGAAGATGATCGCCATTGCCTCTTTGAAATGGTAGGAGGTGGATTAGTTGGTTGGTTGATGTCGTGTCCATATAGAAGTCGTATGACTTTTTATAGGAGAACATGATCACCATTGCCTCCTTGAAATGGGAAAAGGTTGGTTATGTTGTTGGTTGGTGTCGTGTCCATATAGAAGTAGTATGACTTTTTAATATGAGAAGATGATCGCCATTGCCTCCTTGAAATGGGAGGAGGTTGGTTAGTTGGTTGGTTGGTGTCGTGTCCATATAGAAGTCATATGACTTTTTATAGGAGAAGATGATCGCCATTGCCTCCTTGAAATGGGACGAGGTTGGTTATTTTGTTGGTTGGTGTCGTGTTGATATAGAAGTTGTATGACTTTTTATATGAGAAAATGATCGCCATTGCCTCCTTGAAATGGGAAGAGGTTGGTTATGTTGGTTGGTTGGTGTCGTGTCCATATAGAAGTATATGACTTTTTATATGAGAAGATGATCGCCATTGCCTCCTTGAAATGGGAGGAGGTTGGTTAGTTGGTTGGTTGGTGTTGTGTCCATATAGAAGTCATATGACTTTTTATAGGAGAAGATGATCGCCATTGCCTCTTTGAAATGGGACGAGGTTGGTTATTTTGTTGGTTGGTGTCGTGTTGATATAGAAGTCGTATGACTTTTTATATGAGAAAATGATCGCCATTGCCTCCTTGAAATGGGAAGAGGTTGGTTATGTTGTTGGTTGGTGTCGTGTCCATATAGAAGTAGTATGACTTTTTTATATGAGAAGATGATCGCCATTGCCTCCTTGAAATGGGAGGAGGTTGGTTAGTTGGTTGGTTGGTGTCATGTCCATACAGAAGTCGTATGACTTTTTATATGAGAAGATGATCGCCATTACCTCCTTAAAATGGGAGAAGGTTGATTAGTTGGTTTGTTGGTGTCGTGTCTATATAGAAGTTGTATGTCTTTTTATATAAGATGATCGCCATTACCTCCTTGAAATAGAAAGTTGGTTGGTTGATCGATATCTTATCCATTTAGAAGATGTATTACTTTTTATAGAGAAAAATGATCGCCATTGTCTCCCTGAAAGGGGAGGAGTTTGGTTAGTTGGTTGTTTGGTGTCCATATAGAAGGGATTGAACTTGGTTTTGTAAGACCGTTACTTATAAACCTAGGACTTAAAGCGCACAGAAGTAGTGGAATGGTTGGTTGATTGGTGTCGTGTCCATTTAGAAACAGTATGATTTTTTTATATGAGAAGATGATCGCCATTACCTCCTTGAAATGGGAAGAGGTTAGTTAGTTGGTTTGTTAGTGGCGTGTCCATACAGAATTCTTATGACTTTTTGTGTGGGAAGATGATCCCAATTACTTAGTTGAAATAGGAAGTTGGTTGGTTGATTGTTATCTTATCCATTTAGAAGATGTATGACTTTTTATAAGGAAAAAATGATCGCCATTGTCTTCTTGCAATGAGAAGAGTTTGGTTAGTTGGTTGTTGGGTGTCCATACAGATGTGAAGGGACTTGGTTTTGAAAGACCATTATCTACAAACCTAGGATTTAAAACACAAAGACGCAATGGAATGATTGTTTGATTGTTGTCGTGTCCCTTTAGAAGTCATATGACTTTTTATATGAGAAGATCGCCATTACCTCCTTGAAATAGGAAGTTGGTTGGTTGATTGGTATCGTATCCATTTAGAAGTCGTATGACATTTTATATGGAAAAATGATTGCCATTGCCTCTTTGAAATTGGAGGAGTTTGGTTAGTTGGTTGGTTGATGTCATGTCCATATAGAAGTGAAGGAACTTGGTTTTGTAAGACAGTTACTTACTAACCTAGGACTTAAAACATAAAGAAGCAGTGGAATGGTTGGTTGATTGGTGTTGTGTCCATATAGAAGTCGTATGACTTTTTATATGAGAAGATGATTGTCATTGCCTCCTTGAAATGGGAGGAGGTTGATTAGTTGGTTGGTTGGTGTCGTGACCTTATAGAAGTATGACTTTTTATATGAGAAGATCGCCATTACCTCCTTGAAATAGGAAGTTGGTTGGTTGATTGGTATCGTATCCATTTAGAAGTCTTATGACATTTTATATGGAAAAATGAATGCCATTGCCTCTTTGAAATGGGAGGAGTTTGGTTAGTTGGTTGGTTTGTGTTGTGTCTATATAGAAGTGTGATGGAACTTGGCGTTGTAAGACGGTTACTTACAAACCTGGGACTTAAAACACACAGACGCAGTGAAATGGTTGGTTGATTGCTGACGTGCCCCTTTAGAAGGATATGACTTTTTATATGAGAAGATGATCGCCATTACATCCTTAAAATAGGAAGTTAGTTGGTTGATTGGTATCGTATCCATTTAGAAGTCATATAACTTTTTTTTTATATGGAAAAATGATCGCCATTGCCTCCTGGAAATGGGAGGAGTCTGGTTGGTTGGTTGGTTGGTGTCGTGTCCGTATAGAAGTCGTATGACTTTTCACATGGAAGACTATCGTCCATTGCTTCCCTGAAATGGGAGGAAGTTGTTGGTTGATTTTGTCTTATCCATTCAGAAATGACTGGATATCTCATGAAAAGGCGTTTGTTATTGACTCGAAAGATTGAACATCTTGAAGTCTTAATATTTATTACGTAACTCTAGAGGTGAACGCATAAAACATTGTATAAAACCATAAATGAAACATTAAGTTTTAGAGATTTAAAAAATAAGTACGGTTCAAAATCGGGTTACTGTTTTTTATACTTCCTGGATAAATTTCTGTTTATGAATATTTTAAATTCAAAATATTCATATCTACGCAATTGAAATTTCTTCCATGTTATTACACATGGAAACATGAAACTGATTTTTGATTTTCAGTACCTTTAATTTTATCATTCAGCAATTACCAGATATAAAACCAGTAGTTAAATTCATGCGATAAAATCTCATAATATGGCATCCAATCTCTGAAATCTAAGGGGAGGTGAGAAAGCCGCACCCTGATTTGATCATTTTCTACTTCCTTCCTGAAAGAAAGAACAGGTTCGGTTCTCTTTAAACGCCCATCCGATTGGTGATTACAGGGGCCGTTGTCTTCTCAAGCTCATTTTTACTAGTATCGTCTGAGATTTTTTATTGTAAAAGATTATATAACTACAGTAGAACCTCGGTATAACGACCCCCTGTGGGACCAACATCATATGGTCGTTGTAACGAATTGAAAAAAATAATAAAAAAATTGAGCAAAGAAATGATGCAACAGTACATACCTAGAGAACACTTCTATTTATTTGTATTTCCATTACTGAATTTTTGAAAAAAAGTCTTTGATTGATGCCTGTTTCAAGTTCATTTGGGAATTTTTCATTATCACTGATTCCATATCCGTTAGATTTTGAAGGAAATCTTCAGAATTAAATTGTCCTTCAAAATATTGACGCAAGGCATTGATTGCATTGAAGGCTTCTTTTTCATTCATTTTTTCAAAAGCTTGGACGATTTCTTCTCCGTTTTCATTTCCGGCAATACGGGCAATAAAATCGTCCTCATTCAAATTTTCTTCTCATCACTGTAAATTTTCGTCTACCAAAACAAACTCATCAAAATGTAACTGAAGATCCGGAAATTTGACACCAAGGAGCCGGGTCATTTCATTAATGCCATCTACAGGAGCACCGGGTGATAAGAATTCCGGCAACAGTCGGAATTCAGCTGACTGATTTCCCAACTCTCTGAAATTCTGCTTTCGTACAGGTTTCTTGAAGGTGCACCACAGTACAAAAATTTTAAAATAGCCCACTTGCTTATGAGTGGTGCTCGCTATAACGAAAAATAATACGATTGGGGTCGTTGTAATGATTCAAAATTAACATTATTCCTATGGTAAAATAATTGGGACTTTTTAAGATCGTCGTTTTAACGAAGTGGTCGTTGTATCATGGGATCATTAAAAAGAGGTTCTACTGTATATCTAAAATAAAACTAATCATATTCACACAATAGACTTGTTTTATACAATAGACTAAAATGGTACAATTTTAACAAACATTTTTACATTAGCAATGGGTGATTAGTTAGATTGATTTGGAACATTAAGGTTTACTTTTATGCTAAACAAAGGCTAATGAGATCAGGACTGACTTCTTAAGCTACAAACATCCATGCCCCAGTGGAACATGAACCCACGAACTCTTGTACCGAAGATAAGAACCCTAACCATTCGTCCATCGTTCAACTGGTAAGAGGCGAAAAAGGATGTCTGAAATATTTTAGTTTAAAGAATTTATTTATACATCTATTTCAACCAAAAAAAAATCTGTTTACGATAAACGCGACAGAAAGATTTGTAAGTTATACTCTAAATAATGGGTGAACATTTTCACAACCATTAAGGTCTGTTTCGTTTAAAACCACAAGAAGTCGAGGGGTGTACTCATTTCATGCACAGGGTATTTCTCGCTAGCTGCTATTCATGCTGATTGAAAGAAACTCATAAATGACGGGCTCGACTCATAGATTTCTGTTGACTGAGAGCATTGAAGGAATTAGACCAAAAATTTCAGACAGATAGTAGTACAGTGATTTTTCGCTTTTCGCGGTTAATGAGGACCAGAACCTTCCCCGAAAGCTGGAAAAACTACGAAATAGGATTTGAACCTAGGAATTATCGTGTATGTGGGTACACGAAGGTTTTAAATAT
>CM063499.1:37697811-37702811 GCA_032207245.1 Pardosa pseudoannulata | reverse complement strand
CGTAGGGTACTTTACAATTCTGACAAATTGAAAATTTTATTCTTCCCGTCATATGACGGGCTATATACTAAAATGTAATATTCACTTAAAAAAAGAATATCATTTTTTTTCTTGAATTATGACGTCATTCCTTTAACCATCTCATTTAATCATTTCATCTTTTAAATTATTTAAATATTGTCTGCATTATTTTCATACGTTTTACAACTGAACTTAGATATGACGTAAATAATTTTCTTTTATATTTGGCTTAAATAATAAATTTGGTACATATGTGATAATTTAAAATTTAATCATCGATTATTTTTTGTTACAAGATAACTCTCAGCTAAAAAACAAACTATTTTATTACCTGGTTTCATAGGGTACTTTACAATTCTGGAAAATTAAAAATTTTACTGATCCCGTCATATGACGAGCTATATAATTACGAGACGATAATTTTAAATTTAATTATCGATTATTTTTTGTTGCGATGAAAATTTTATCACCGGTAATTACAACAAATTCTTTTCATAAATGTATGTGGCAGGTCTCATTAGTCATTTAACGGCTAACCCCCGATTAATCTCTGTTTAAACGGAGAATTACTTTGGTCATTGGTGTCAAGTTAATCTCGGTTATTATTAAATGACTTTAGTAAAAAGGACCCTAAATAAATCAAGAAAACATCTGTTTATTTTTAAATTTAACCATTGATTATTTTTTGTTGCAATAGAAATTTTATCTTCGGTATGAACAACTATTTCTTTTATTAACAGTTTACGAGTCTATTTCATGGAATAATAAATATCTAGCGTTTAAGTTATATATCTTTGAAAATTAAGAAGTTCGTTCGTTTGTGTGTTTGTTTTTATACATAACAAGGTTTGAATAAATGGATAAACGTAATACTGAACTGCATTCACGGTATCGGGAAACTTTTAACAGGAGTATTTCATGATAAACAAATATCTAGCGTTTAAGATAATTCTTGAAAAAAACAAACCATTTTTTTACCTGTATAGGTTTATTACAATTCTGATAAACTTAAAATGTTATTCATCCCGTCAACTACGGCTATATTAGTATGAAATACTCAACAAAAACAAGAATTTTCCGTTCCTCATCTTTTACGTATTATTGAGTATTCACTGTATGTACAACTGGGACAGTTAAAACTAACTGGTTATAAAAATAGTTACCCAGGGATAAATACCGGCTTCACTTCGTGGTAATACATGAAAAGTAATATTAACGAGGAAATACCATTATCCTCAAGTATTTCTTCTTAATTTTCAAAGATATATCACTGAAACGCTAGATATTTATCAGTCCGTGAAATAGACTAATATATTTTTATGAAAAGGATTTGTTGTTACTACAACTTCAGTTTTATTTGCATGTCAACGATTACGATTGTCAGTACTATTTAATTCATAACACAAGTAGTCTGTGCAATTTTCAAGGTTAAAAGTACTCATGATTTCATTTAAATGGCTTCGACTATTTTTGCAGGGCAGTGGAGTGACATGGTTCGACCCAACTTCCTTTAGCAAATTCAGTTCCATAGCAAATTTAGTTTTACTTGCATGTCAACGATTACGATTGTCAGTGCTATTCAATTTATAACACAAGTAGTATATGCATTTTTTAAGACTAAAAGTTCTCATCTTTTCATTTAAATGACATCGACTATTTTTGCTGGGCACTGAAATGATAAGTTTCAACCCAACTTCCTTTAGCAAATTCAGTTTTATTTGCAAGTCAACGATTGCGATTGTTAGTGCTATTCAATTCATAACACAAGAAGTCTATACATTTTTCATGGTTAAAAGTACTCATCTTTTCATTTAAATGGCATCCACTATTTTTGCTGGACACTGAAATGACATGGTTCGACTCAACTTCCTTTAGCAAACTCAGTTTTATTTGCATGCCAATGATTACGATTGTCAGTGCTATTCAATTCATAACACAAGTAGTCTATGCATTTTTCAAGGTTAAAAGTACTCATCTTTTCATTTAAATGGTATCGACTATTTTTGCAGGGCACTGAAATGACATGGTTCGACCCAAATTCCTTTAGAAAATTCAACTCCATAGCAAATTCAGTTTTATTTGCATGTCAACGATTACGATTGTCAGTGCTATTCAATTCATAACACAAGTAGTCTATGCATTTTTCAAGGTTAAAAGTACTCATCTTTTCATTTAAATGGCATCGACTATTTTTGCAGGGCACTGAAATGACATGGTTCAACCCAACTTCCTTTAGCAAATTCAGTTTCATTTGAATATCAACGATTACGATTGTCAGTGTTATTCAATTTATAGCACAAGTAGTATATGCATTTTTTAAGACTAAAAGTTCTCATCTTTTCATTTAAATGGCATCGACTATTTTTGCTGGGCACTGAAATGATAAGGTTCAACCCAACTTCCTTTAGCAAATCCAGTTCCATAGCAAATTCAGTTTTACTTTCATGTCAACGATTACGATTGTCAGTGCTATTCAGTTTATAGCACAAGTAGTATATGCATTTTTTCCATAGCAAATTTAGTTTTATTTGCATGTCAAAGATTACGATTGCAGTGCTGTTTTATTCATAACACAAGTAATCTATGCATTTTAAGGTTAAAAGTATTCCTCTTTTCATTTAAATGGCATCGACTAATTTTGCTGTGCAATGAAATGACATAGTTCGACCCAACTTCCTTTAGGAAATTCAGTTCCATAGCAAAATCAGTTTCATTTGAATGTAAACGATTACGATTGTCAGTGTTATTCAATTCATAACACAAGTAGTCTATGCATTTTTCAAGTTTGAAAATACTCATTTTTTTCATTTAAATGGCATCGACTACTTTTGCTGGGCACTGAAATGACATTGTTCGACCCAACTTCCTTTAGAAAATTCAGTTCCATAGCAAATTCAGTTTTATTTGCATGTTAACGATTACGATTGTCAGTGCTATTCAATTCATAACACAAGAAGTCTATGCATATTTCAAGGTTAAAAGTACTCATCTTTTTATTTAAATGGCATTGACTATTTTTGCATCTCACTGAAATGTCATGGTTTGACCCAATTTTCTTTGGCAAATTACATTCCATAGCAAATTCAGTTTCATTTGCATATCAACGATTATGATTGTCAGTTCTATTCAAATCATAACACAAGTAGTCTATGCATTTTTTAAGGTTAAAAGTACCCATCTTTTCATTTAAACGGTATCCACTATTTTTGGAGGGTACTGGAATGACATGGTTCGACCCAAATTCCTTTAGCAAATTCAGTTCCATAGCAAATTCAGTTTTATTTGCATGTCAACGATTACGATTGTCAGTGTTATTATACTCATAACAGAAGTAGTCTATACATTTTTCAAGGTTAAAAGTACTCATCTTTTCATTAAAATGGCATCGACTATTTGGCAGGGTACTTAAATGACATGGTTTGAACCAAATTCCTTTAGCAAATTCAGTTCCATAGCAAATTCAGTTTTCTTTGCATGTCAACGATTACGATTGTCAGTGCTATTTAATTCATAACACAAGTAGTCTATGCATATTTCAAGGTTACAATTACGCACATTTTCTTTTAAATCGCATCCACTATTTTCGCGGGCCAGTGGAATGACATGGTTCGACACAACTTCCTTTAGCAAATCAAGTTCCATAGCAAATTCAGTTTTATTTGCATGACAGCGATTACGATTGTCAGAGATATTTGATTCATAACACAAGTAGTCGATGCATTTATCAAGGTTAAAAGTATTCATCTTTTCATTTAAATGGCATCGACTATTTTTGAAGGGCACTGAAATGACTTGCTTCAACAAAACTTCCTTTAACAAATTAAGTTCCATAGCAAATTCAGTTGTAATTGCATGTCAACGATTACGTTTGTCAGTGCTATTTAATTCACAACACAAGAAGTCTATACATTTTTCAAGGTTTAAAGTAGGGGAGACCGGGGCACCTTGGGACACTTTTCAGTTAAATATTTTTATGAATTTTTTTAAAGCTAATTAAAAAAAGTATACATGCATATATTAACATCATATCTGCTTCTTATAAACATTAAATCTACTTAATATCTCAATTAGTTAAAGAGTAATAAAAGAAATAAAATACATTTCCAATGTCCCAAAATGCCCCACTGTATGGGGTAGGTTGGGACACTAAACAACAAATACAAAATACTGTTCAAATTATTTTTATTAACTGTTATAAAAGAGAAATGGCTGAAAATTGTTCAAGTTAATACTTTTTTTAACAAATCTTTTATTTGATACCAGCAAATTCTTCTTTAAAATCTAACAAAATGCGCCTTTGACCTATTGTTTCTTTAGGAGTGTTCAACTTCAAAAAATATGAGCATTTACAGCAGAATACTTTCTGTTTGTTTTTGTTGTTCTCACCATTTTTTTCTGAAACAAAAAAAGGTGAATAAATTAATATTTTGACATGTTAAATCATCAATTAAAAATTAGGCACCGAAATATTAATTATTTTGCTTGAATTGATATTTGTTTACACTTTTTAAAGTGTCCCAAGGTGACCCATCTATGTGTGTCCCAACCTGCTCCATTTTACGTAGTATCTTTTGGTAACCACTATACAGTTAGGTTTAACAATGCAGTTTATTTATTAGCATAGAAATAATAATAAATGAATAATCTTTCATAACAATACACTTTTTAAATTTTTTTCAAAAAAATTACTTTTTAAAATAAATGCACATTGATGTAATTTTGGGTTATTCAAAACAAAGAAAATGAAATTGTTCCTTGCCTATAAGCACTATCTTCATCAAAATTCTTTGAGAAGTGAAGAGTAATGTCATCTATCAATACACATGAGCAAATTTGTTGCTGCAAATTCAACACAAGAAGTCATTTTTCATGGTTAATATTACTAATCTTTTCATTTAAATGGCATCGACTATTTTTGCGGGCACTGAAATGACTTGTTCACCCAACTTCCTTTGAGAAATTCAGTTCCATAGAAAATT
>CM063499.1:37635311-37692811 GCA_032207245.1 Pardosa pseudoannulata | reverse complement strand
ATGATAGAAAAAAATGTCCTTTTTACCTATTTATAATGTGATAAACCGATAAATTTTATCCCCTGCTACCAGGGAAAATAGAGCTTGAAATAATAGCACTAAGTGGAGAAGGGGTGGATTTTTATCGTACTAAAGAAGACAGTATTTTTCACTGTGATATGAAGCATGTTTATACCAATTTATTTTAGAATTGGATTGATAGTTTAGAAGAAGATAAACTTCACTCGCTTTGAATTTTGCTAACCCTAATTCATAAAAAATTTACTATATATGCCTCTGTCAATTCCAGGTCCAAAAGCTTCATAAATTGGAGGACAGACGGACAGATAACTTAGGCTCTTATTATATAGTTGACTAGTATATAGCCCGTCATATGACGGGGTCAGTAAATTTTTTTATTTTTCAGAATTGTAAAGTAGTCTGTAAAGGAGGTAAAAAATTGATTTATTTTTTTGGCTAAGAATAATCTGGTACAAGCTCAATAATTTGTTTATCTCTATACTCCTCTAAAGATTACTGATACTGTAAATGCAATTTAGAATCACGTGGAATTCATTTAGAAATATAATTCAAAGTTTTCTTAGCTACGTCGAAATTATAGTTAAATCCTTACCCATTTTTTTCCACAGTAATTAATGGAAGTAAAAGAATAAAACTATCATTTCCACTGCACCCGGGAGGTAGATAAAATTTGTTGTTAATACTGGTGATAAAATTTTCATTGCAACAAAAAATAATCGATGATTAAATTTAAAATTATCACATGTGTACCTGATCTATTATCTAAACCAAATATAAAAGAAAAATTATTTACGTAATATCTAAGTTCAGTGATAAAACGTATGAAAATAATGCAGACGATATTTAAATAATTTAAAATAAGAAATGATTAAACGAGATGGTTAAAGGAATGACGTCATAAAGCTAGAAAAATGTTATTTTTTACCTATTTATGTGATAAATTGGAGAAATTTAATCGCCTGCTCTTAAACGGCGAAAATAGGGATCGATTGAAGATTGAAATTTGTTAAAATGTTCATGCCGTATTATTTTTTCCTTGAATGTGTGCCCCAGTTCTTTTAACTCTGCCTCGATTATCAACATAATCCAAGTAAGTCATGATTTTATTGTCTTTTAAGACTGGAGTCACCATCCCTCATATTTAGAAAGTTTAATCTTTGAAATTCATGCCATATAATTATCCTTATTAGATGAGACATGGTAATTGTAAGTAATATATGTATAATATTAACCTTAACCCAAAGTTGTAATTATTAATTTTGGCTAAGTGCAAAATCTGACTTCGAGTCATAGGTAGCTCAGTGTTATGAATAAGTGTGATAAACTTTATGTATATTGTAACACCAAGGATGAAATTGTATCCTTGCCTTAGCGAGACAATTTTATAACAGAAAAATGTTATTTTTTACCTATTTATGTGTTAAATTGGAGAAATTTAATCGCCTGCTCTTAAACGGCTAAAATATGTATCGATAGAAGATTGAAATTTGTTAAAACGTTCATGTCATATTATATTTTTCTTGGATGTGTGCCCCAGTTCTTTTAACTGTGCCTCGATTATCAACATAATCCAAGTAAGTCATGATTGTATTGTCTTTTAAGACTGGAGTCACCATCCCTCATATTTAGAAAGTTTAATCTTTGAAATTTGTGCCATATAATTATCCTTATTAGATGAGACATGGTAATTGTAAATAATATATGTATAATATTAACCTTAACCCAAAGTTGTAGTTATTAATTTTGGCCAAGTACAAAATCTGACTTCGAGTCATAGGTAGCTCAGTGTTATGAATAGTGATAAACTATATCAGGGGTGGCCAACTTCTTTATATATAGGATTGATTATTTTTCTTGAATATGTTTCGTGATCTACCTAGTAAAATCTTAACATTTAACGCATTCAAACATGCGGCTGGTGTACTAATGAGTGATAAGAGTTGGAGAGGGGGTATTAAACCAACATGATAATTTACTAATAATATTTATTAATCGAAAATCTATACATGAAAAAAAAAAACAGTTGTCAGCACCACAGAATCGTGTAATAAAATAAAAATTTATTTTCTACTCTATTAATGAGAAGTCTGCGTCTGCATGTCTCCAGCCAAGCGTTCATAATTTGGTGTGTATCCAAATAAACATAATGCTAATGTATCTTCAGTGTGGGAATCAGTAAGTAGGGAACGATGTTTAGTCTTTTGAACTTTAAATACGAAAAAGCTGATTCACATAAGTAGTATGTGGACCCAAAACAAGAGTAGATGTATTCGCTACATTTTTTAATATTGGGATACTTTTCTTGATTGACATATTTCCAAAAATTGTCCTCAAGTACTCTGGCTTGTAAGATTAAGTCAGTCTGTAAAGTTATAATTTCATTTTCTAGCGCGTTTTTTTCAAAATAAAAAGTTTCAGAAATTTCTGTGGCAATATGTTTTATATTTAAATCCTTTTTAAATGGAAAAGACAAATACTGCACAATGATGTTACTCACGCTAAACTAATAAACAGCTAAATATTACCGGCGCTGCGCTTGCTTAAAAAATCCCCGATCTCAGTGCATGGTAGTGGGATTCACACGCAGTGTTAGATGAAATTGTGCGCGCTTCGATGCGCGGTAATAAAACAACTCATTCCAAATGTCTTTACAACTCCTGTGCCAGACTCAATAATACCGGTAGAATACCGAAAAAAATATTATACGTATTATTTTACAACTTCTTTCGCTCTTTCTAATTGTGTCTCCCGTCGGCTATGATCAGGGCTTCGAACCGGAACTGAACCGAAAACCGAAAACCGGAAAAAACTGTTATTTTGGTCGGAACGAAAACCGGAACTGAACCGAAAAAAATATCGGTTTATTTCGGTTCGATATATCTTTCAGTCATTTTGTTTCTGTTACCAACTTATCAATATTTTCTAATTTAACGTCCACTTTATAATTATCATTACATGTATACTGCTTCTCGATTTCCTATTTTGATATTTGTTGAAAGAGCGTTTTCAGGTTTGAAATTTATTCTCCGAGACAACAGAAGTAATCTCAGTGAAACCACGTTAGAAGATATATTAATAATTAGAGGCAATTTTCATATGTTAAATAAATAATATTTTTTTACATAATTATTGCAAGGCCAAGTGCACGATGTGAGAGTCAAACGACGAATGTGGGTAATCATGAACCTAGTTGTCAAATGCGATTTTGATAATGGATAACAATGCCAATGCTCGCCGCTCTTATCGTACCTGCTGTTTGTATCAATTCACATAGTGTACCAATTAAAAAAAGAATAAAATCTTCTAAATTTTGATAGAATTACATTTTTTGTTTATGATAGAATTATATTTTTAGTACAAATAAGAATATACATAAAATGAAATTATTCATTTGGAACTGAAACGAAAACAGTTATTTTTGGCGGAGCGAAAACCGGAACTGAACCGAAAACCGTTATTTTTGGCGGAGCAAAAACCGGAACTGAACCGATATTAATTTTTTAGTTGAACCGGAACGAAAACCGGAACAAAAAAAATTACGGTTCGAAGCCCTGGCTATGATCGACCAAAAAACGCTTCGCGATCGACCGGTCGATCGCGATCGACGTGTTAGCCGTCCCTGAACTATATGTACATTGTAACACCAAGGATGGAATTTTATCCTTGCCTTAGCGATACAATTTTACAACAACCAGCTCCAGAATTCAATTATTTTTGACGATATTCCAGTGTTATAGAAAGTATATTTGCCGGTAACGAATGTATAAACAGGGCTATACTGAGCAATTTTTTTTCTGCATACATGAAACCCTCTTTTTCAACTCCTCTTCTTAGCCCACTCTCCTGTTTCTAATCATGGATCTTGTTGGTGCTTCAACCACATTTGGCGAAATTGGCGTGCTTGCAGCTTGCGTGCGTGGTGTGCTTGCAGCGTGGCGTTTGAAATCTGGCGAGGGGATCGTAACAACAAATGTCAGAAAATATGTGGCCACAGAAATTATGTGGCCACATTTCAGAAGAGATCAAATGTATGAAACTGACATTCCTTCTGTAAGAGTTAACTTTGAAAATGGTGTTGGAGAACATGTAATTTATCCAGCCATTAAAGAATTCGATGCGAGTGGAAATTCTATAGCCGAAAGATATATGCTTCCGCTTGTTCTCTCATGGGCCTCAACCGGTCATAAAATGCAAGGTAGCACCCTAAATAGAGAAGTAGCCTATTTATCAAACCTTTGGAATTGTAAAGGCTTAGCATATGTCATTTTAAGTCGCGCTCGATCATTGCAAAGCATAAGACTTGAAGCATTAAATCCAATTGAATTAGTTGGTACAAGACCATGTAATCTTGCAGCGAAAGAGGAAATGGAACGAATGAGAAATGAAAATAACATCGATAATAACGAAATTTAATTGTTAATAGAAATAAATTCACAAAAAAATTGGAAAATACCAAGAGAAAGTTAGTCCAAAGGGATGAGGGAGGGTAGGCGGGATCTCATCCAGCAAAAAACTCTTTGACTTAAAAGAAACTGTATTTTGAGTGGAGGTTGAAGAGGAGTTGTAAAATTGAAATTTTTTTTTTCAAATCTCTTATTTCGCGGTTAATGCGGAACAGAACCTTCCGCGAAAGCTGAAAAACCACGAGGTAAGATTTGCTCCTAGGAATTTTCGTGTCTGCGGGTACATGAATGTTTAAAATATGTAAACAGTATTTTTACTTTACACATTTAAGACAAAAATTACAACAGTATACGTATTTACTTAAACGTGTCAGTGCTAATAAGGTTAATTACAAAACCTTATAGAGTAATAAACTTTAATCAACATTGCTTTCTCAGAGAGGCGAAGAGTCTTGTGTTGGTGGCGGAGGAGAGGCTCTCACTTGACTCTTAGAAGTTTTAGGATCACTCGAAGATTCTTCTGCTGGAGGCGCTGACGGTAGAGCCAGGGGGCTTGGAGAGAAACATGGTGATGGGTAGTTGTTGTCTTTGTTTTTCCTTTTATTTCAAAATTCAAGGACATAACCCCATCCACGCGATTGCTAAATTCGACAGCTCGAACTATATTGTCGTCAATGTCTTGTTCAAATTCTTGACATGTTGCACAATTGTTGCAGATTCTCCAGGGTAAGACCACGCTTTTCTGTTTGATCTTCGTCTTCCTCTTCATTTTTTCCTCACTTGCAGACTTTGTCATCTCAAGAACTCGTGGTACGTACTGAGTCAACTCATCTCTTTGTTTGACAATCAGGGATCCTTCTCGAGCATCAACATGAAACAACGCTCTTTTTCACAAAAGTGGCTGTCGACATGGTTGTATTTTTTCATTTTTATTTTTTGATGAATATTTTGGAAAAACCCGCTAAGCACTCAAGCCTTAAAACATGAAGCTCGAAGTGGCTAGGGAACGCTGCAATCGAGAATAATATTTTAAGCATAACACTTCACAAAATAATATTTTTTTATTTTCATATAAATAAGGAGCAAGGATGTTAATTGATTTTAACGAATTTATGAATGCAACGTATGGTAGTCTGGTATTGAATAGTTCTACATTTGTGTTCTTTTATTCCATCCAAAATGAGTTTCTATTAGAATTCCCTTTCACAATGTACCGAAGTACTTTCCCACGGTGATCTGCACGTGCATGCACAGCTGTGGGAAGGTTTTCCTAGAGGAAGTTTGGACTCCAATTGTTCACGCCAAGTTTAGGGACCCCTACAGAGAAGGTATTTATCACGGAATGGCAGCGTAACGGTCAATCTCGCACAGAGCTGTAACCGTGAGTTATGGGAGCAGGGGCTAAAAAGTAATGTCAGATTGCACAAAGGGGCTACTTTAATGAGCCCACCTGCACTCCCGAAGGGCATGAGATGTGGGAAAATTTCCCGAAGACAAGGGATTGGATAAGAAGAAAAAAGGGGCGTTGGGACCGAGGTGAGGAGTTTGCAAATGAAGTTAAGGAGAGGAGTTGAAGTGGGGAGTTGAGAGAAGTGGGACAAGGATCCACCAGCACCAACTCGTCCCGTGCGCCCGTGAGGAAAGCCCATGCCCTGCTCCCCTGTGACTTTAATGGAGGTAATTTATAAAATAATATTTACAGTCATTTAACTTAGGCCTCTGTTAATAATAATAATTCCTTATAAAGAGATGTGTGATAATTATAGTGTAAATAGAAGATATAAATAATTGATGATTATGATAACCAAGGATCTATTTGTAAATAAATGTATAGAATAAATGTCTGAATCTCAATATAAAGTATTATATTCATTCTGTGTTTCCCCCTTGTAACGAACGCTGGTGTATAAGTTGTATGTACATTACAACACACAAAATGACTTTGAATGGATGGTAATCACTCATTGTTTTACATCTTGTCGAGTTATCCCAACCCGCATATACCACTATTCAAATATTAATTCCACAATGCATCTCACCTTTTGTTACATCTGCCACACTTAAACAGCAACGCATTTCACTCACGAGGAAAACGTCGGACAAAGGGTTCAAGGCATATTAAATATTATAAGCTAAGCGAATAAGGAAGTGTTGCATGCTTAAGAGTAAAGAATGAAGAAAAGTTCAGAGAGAAAATAGATTGACTAAATTACTTTTAAAGATAGCTTTCTGCAGCATCAAATAATGAAAAATTTGATATTTTGATAATACTATTATGTTTTTGCTTTCACTTTTGTAAGCAACATTGTATCATCGAGATAAAGCAAATAAAACGCTGCGATAAAAAAGCACATATATATAGGTTACATTCCACTTTCGTTTATGGAATCTTTACCCTTTCTTTTTCTTCTAAAATTGCCTTACTCGTCGAACAATGAACATAATATAATCCCAAATCGGCGCCTTGGTGAACAAAGAACTTCTCCCTCCTTTCTGTGATACTTTGCAACAAAAGATGGCGACGGCAAATAATTCTTGATTTTTATCTTTTGCGAACGTGAGGATCGCGAGATTATGAACTGTTATTATTAGAATTAGTTAGCGTGTGCCTGATGATTAGGGTTTATTTATAACGGCGTAACAATTAGAGAAAGAGCTTAACGTTGGGGTGGCAAAAAACAAACGTGACACCGTAACGTAGAATTGTCGTTGACGTATTTCAACATATAAAGGCTTCTAAAAGTTCTCGGTATCTAATTAATGTGCTGGTTGAAATCGAATTCTAAATAGATGGTGTGATGATTGCCGAGGTTTTTCAAAAAGTCGAATCCAAGAGAGCAATTTTTTTCAACATACAGGTTTTATTTACCACAGAACACAAGCTACCACACAACAACTAAACATACAGGTAGGGCAAGATATATATACACCTAACAATTCGATTAGAATTTTACAGTTTCGAAGAATCTAGGATACACGTTCGGAGTTATCTCCAACGTGCCCTCTCTAATACCACTTACCTTCTTTGGTTTGGTTTGGTTTGGAGCGCTACGGTCTACTGTTTTGCACACGAGGGCTAATGAGACCGGGACCTACTGCTTAAAGCCGATTCCGAACGGCTACGAACATCCATGCCATAGTGGGATTCGAACCCACAACTCCGGTACCGACGATCAGCGCCCTAACCAATCGGCCAGCATTCGGCTTACCTTCTTTGTAGATCGGTGCCGATTACTCTCGCTTCTCTCTACAAGTGGATTTAGAAGTTATATATAGGGCTATTATAACTGACTAGCATATAGCCCGTCATATGAAGGGATCAATAAAATTTTTAATTTTCCAGAATTATAATGGTACCCTATGAGGCAGGTAAAAAAAAATGGCTTGGTTTTTTGGTTGAGAATTATATTTCTACAAAAATAATCGATTAAAATTATCACATATGTACCTAATCATTATTTAAGCCAAATATAAAAGAAAATTATTTAGGTAATATCTAAGTTTAAGGATAAAACGTATGAAAATAATTCAGACGATATTTAAATAATTTAAAATGAGAAATGATTAAATGAGATAGTTAAAGGAATAATGTCATAATGCTAGAAAAATTGTTATTTTAACCTATTTATTATGTGATAAATTTAATCGCCTGCTCCTAAAATAGGGTTTGATATAATGGCATTAAACACTCGAAAAGGGGGGACGAGGTGTATTTCGAACGTTTTAAGTATGACAGTATTTTTCGTTGTGATACGACGCTTATTCATACCAATTTATTTTAGAATCGGATCTATAGTTTAGGAAAAGATAAACTTGACTCGCTTTGAATTTTGCTAACCCTAACTCTTCAAAAATCCAATATGGATGCTATATCCATACCAGGTCTAACAGCTTCATAAATTCGAGGACAGACAGACAGATAACTTAGGCTATTATTACATTACGAGAAAAAGTTTTAAGTCATAAAAAGTTGAAAAAATAGTAAACATTTATTTTAAAAATAATAAAACAATTTTGAAAATAAGAAAACAACTTTAGGAATAAGAATTTAAAAGAAAAAGCAGAAAATATTAAATTAATTAGACATTTAGAAAAGTTTGGCCGTGTCGGGGACAGAACCGTCAACCTGAGATGAGGAAATGGGCAGACCCTCTACCGAACATGCTAGGCCTACACATGGTGAAAGAACTAATTAAAGTATATGAGCGTCGAGTAAACACAGTCCAGTTTAAATATTACACTCCGCCCTTGCTGGTCCCTCTTATTCTATACTAAATTCATATCAAGAATGAATTTAGTATAGAATAAGAGGGAGAATAAGACTTGAAATAATAGCGTTAAACGCTCGAAAAGGGGGATGGGGTGGATTTCGAACTCGCTTTGAATTTTGCTAATCCTAACTCATAAATAATTCAATATGGATGCCTGTATCCATTCCAGGTACAACCGATTCACAAATTTGCCGACAGACAACTTAGGCTATTATTATATAGGGATAATGTTTCAGAAAGCTATAGTATTTGAAACTAGTAATACGAGTACAGGAAAACCAAACTTTGCTTTAAATATAGAAGCAAATCAAGTTTTCTTAATAAGAGTTGGATGTAGATTTGGATTGGACAACATTTCAAAGATGGATGCCATGCCAAAGATGACCTCATTTGGCATGGCTCTCACAGGATTTAACACAGTGTAATATTTCTTGCGGAATTTTAAAACTTTTTTTCCTTATCGCAGCTGGCAATACAGGTACTACATGCCTTTATACCAATACAAGATTGAGAAGCTGTTAACCATTCAGCACTGAGTAGCACGTGTAGATTAGGTATGCGAATGATTATGGTTCTCGTAATTTCAAGCAGGAACCAAGCAATGCAGGCTCATTCTGCCATGAGGTATCGTTTAAATTTGGAACATTGTGACCACGAACCTATTTACGTGGCCATTTTAACGAACATAAGCTTTGTCCGGCTCGAGTCCGAATCTCTGTGATGAGGCGATTTAGATCTGTTATATAATTGATTCATTCATACATGAAGTAAAATGTTCGGGATCTAAATCTGATCTCATCATATAGTTGTAAACAGATAGAGGATCATAAATCTCGATAAAAAGGATACTGTAGTCTTGTACGGTTGTCTCGGGGGTTCTGATTCCAGTCCCAGATTAGAATCCCGTCTCCGTACTTGACATTAAATAAGAATGTACCTTTGTGGAGTATTTATGAGTCCCTAAGGGACAGTGCCCAATTAGAAGGGATAAGGTTGTTCACGTTGGTGGTCTCAGGGCGGGGTTTGGTCAGACCAATGAAATTCTGGCAACTATCCCGATTGGAAGACAAGAAGGAGGAGGGGACAAAGTTTGAGATAATAAAATATGAAAAATCCAAAAAAGAAGGTCCTAGAGGAGATGGATTAGGAGGACCGAGAAGAGATTGGTTCGGAGGTCCAAAAAGAAGGTGCTCGATAGTCCAGACTAGGAGAGTCCAGCCAAGTCCGCTAGGAAGTGTTTCTGCACAAAGTAGTACGGCCGCACCCCAAAAACTCAGAAGAAAGCCCCTGATGATGTCTGTAACAGACAACGGATGATGTATAGATTCCCTCTCCTGATCAGCCATTGATACCCTTCAACCAGAAGTGTTCCGGGCCCAACATTTTAGACTCACAAAGGTACCCATTTTGCATTACATTTTAAAATCGAGATTAGGTCCTCTCTCTACTTACAATATTTGCTTAAGTGTATAAAAAATTGTCAGAACTAATTTTGAATATATTGACTAAGCTTACTTAAAAAATTAGCATCATTTTGGATTTGTAAATAGATGTATAAATATTTTATAATAAATTTACTTTTTTTATTATATTAAGCTAGTCTTGGTTGCTATCATTTTAGCGGTTAGTTTATTCTTCATATTTATGTCTGTAGTTTCTTAGAACCTGTGGTTAAATTTAGTAAAAAATACTTAACACAACGCAATTAAAAATAAATCCCACTATACATTTGATCACAGGTTTTTACTCAAATATATAATGAGGACTACACGACACTGTCAACCTTTCAGTTGCTAGATTGCCGCCTTAGCCTACTGCGCTACCACAGCTCGGGTGTTTTAGACTAAAATAACGTATTTTGCATTAAAATGCTTTGTTTCCTTATCCCATTTACTACGTGACACACCAAAATTGCTCGAAACGATCCCATGTGTTGTAAATACCGTTGATATTACCATGCTGAATAGAGTTTGGGAGGAGCCTATCACACTAATGTATACCGTTTGAAGTGGGGTTCACTCAAAACACACCTGGAAGGGCTATAAATAAAATTTAAAGTTTCTGTATTTAGTACAATGTTCTTTTTGCTGTATTCTTTTTTTTATTTTACTGTAGCCTACTGAAATATCGTAGGTAATTATGTATTTACGAAGCGGACTTTTCTTTAAAAAATACATATAAGCAGTATTACCATCATTGTTTAAAAAACTAGCATATAGTCTGTCATATGACGGGATTAGTAAAATTTTTAATTTTCCAGAATTGTAAAGTACCCTATGTGGCAGGTAAAATGGTTTGTTTTATAGCTGAGAATTATCTGGTAAACGCTCAATAACTTATTTATCTTCATACTCCTCTAAAGTCTCCCTATAGTGTGAATGTAGTTTAGAATCACACAGAATTCATTTAAACAAACCGTGTGGTTATGTATAAAAAACAAACATACAAACGACCAAACTTCTTTATTTTCAAACATATATAAACGCTAGATATTTATCAGTCTGTGAAATAGACTCCTAGACTTTTATGAAAATAATTTATTGTTAATACCAGTGATAAAATTTTCAGTACCGCAAAAAATAATCGATGATTAAATTTAAAATTATCACATATGTACCCAATCTATTATTTAAGCCAAATATAAAAGAAAATTATTTACTTAATATCTAAGTTCAGTGATAAAAAGTACGAAAATAATGCAGACGATATTTAAATAATTTAAAATAAGAAACGATTAAATATAATGCTTAAAGAAATGACGTCGTAATGCTAGAAAGAAGTTCTATTTTTACGTCTTTATTATGTGACAAATTTAACAGTCTGCTCTTAGCCGGGCAAACTAGGGCTTGAAACAATGGCATTAAACACTCGAAAAGGGAGGAAGGGGGGGATTTCGTTACTTTAAATAATAATACTTTAATTCATTAGTAATTTTTCAATGCCATGTACTTTGTTAAATAACCTTTAGCATAAGTTGATTTCTATTTATTGAAATCAGATGTTATCGTCGATAATTAAAAATTTTAAATTCGTACGACTTTTTAAGGTTTCTGAAAAACAGACAAAAAAATAATTTAAAAAAATTATTTTTTTACTACCGTTATTCTCTTAGAAAAATTGAGTGATGGAGAGAAAATGGGACTGTTTAATCGACATAGATTTTATGTTGTTTCTTTTATGTCTATTCATATTATTTTTTCGTTAAGAAAGAAATGTCCAATTTAGTTCCTGTTGCTAGTACTTTAAATAGATAGTAGATTTCCATTGCCATTTAATTTGTCAAATAGCCTTTAGCATAAGTCGATTTCTGTTTACTGGAAATAGATGTCTTGTTATTAAATCGACATTGATTTTATGTTGTTTCTTTTACGTCTTTTAATATTTTTTCGTTGAAAAAGAAATGTCCAATTTAGTTCCTGTTGCTAGCACTTTAAATAGATAGTAATCTTCCCTTGACAGGTAAATTGTCAAATAGCCTTTAGCATAAAATGATTTCTGTTTATTGGAAATTGATGTCTTGTTATTTAATCGTTGTTAGACACCGATTTTTAGTTATTTCTTTTACGTCTATTCATATTATTTTTTCGTTGAGAAAGAAATGTCCAATTTAGTTACTGTGCCTATTACGTCAATAGTAATTTTCCATTACCATGTAATTTATCAAATAGCCTTTAGCATAAGTTAATTTCTATTTATTATAAAAACAATGTTATCAACGATATTTAATTGATATCGATTTTATGTTGTTCTATCTTCGTTTATTCATATTATTTTTTCGTTGAGAAAGAAATGTCCAATTTAGTTCCTGTTGCTAGTACTTTAAATCGATAGTAATTTTCTATTATCACTTAATTTATCAATTATCCTTTAGCGTAAATCAATTTCTGTTTATTGTAAATAGATGCTTTGTTATTTAATCGACATTGATTTTATGTTGTTTCTTTTAAGTCTTTTCATATTTTTTCGTTGAGAAAGAAATGTCCAATTTAGTTCCTGTTGCTAGTACTTTAAATCGATAGTAATTTTCTATTATCACTTAATTTATCAATTATCCTTTAGCGTAAATCAATTTCTGTTTATTGTAAATAGATGCTTTGTTATTTAATCGACATTGATTTTATGTTGTTTCTTTTAAGTCTTTTCATATTTTTTCGTTGAGAAAGAAATGCCCAATTTAGTTCCTGTTGCTAGTACTTTAAATCGATAGTAATTTTCCATTGTCATGTAATTTGTCAAATAGCCTTTAGCATAAGTCGATTCTTGTTTATAGGAAATAGATGTCTTATTATTTAACCAACATCGATTTTATGCTGTTTCTTTTATGTCTATTCATGTTATTTTTACGTTGAGGAAGAGATGTCCAATTTAGTTCCTTTTTTTAGCACTTTAAATTAGGGATGCAATGAATGTCAATTTGGCCGGATACCGGATATGTGTCCAGAGTTTCAGCCGGATATCCGCTGGGATGTCAGTATGTGTCGAAATTTTTCTCTTGAAATTCATGTTAAATAAATGAGCTGTATGTACTTTATTTTTGCAACCAATTTGTATTATTTTTCTCATCTTTTATATGTTTTAATTAGTCAGCTATTTGTACTATAATTTATTTTAGATTTTTCTTTATTTTAAGTTTCAGTACTCAATATCTCAATTCGACATTATTTCATTAGAAAAATCAAATCTGGATAAAAGCATTTTTAATAGTCCTTTACCTTCCTTCTTTAATGGTTCTTATGTTTCTGTGTGAAAATTTTCAAGAACATTTTCCCACTTTCTTTTAGTAAATTGTCTTTATTTTTCTATCTTCCAAAAAATTAAATTTTTTCTTTTGTGTTTTCATATGCAAGAGCCCCATTTTGCAGTTGAAACTGAAAAAAGAATGATTTATGATTTTTTGTAATGAAATGTATAAATAAACCTAATTATCCTCCAGCATACTTATGTTCCAAAAATGTAAATTTTGTCTTTTTTGTCCTCAGATGCAAGTACACAATTTTGCAGTTGAGATTGAAAAAAGAATGATTTATGATTTTTTGTAATGAAATGTATAAATAAACCTAATTATTCTCCAACATACTTATACGCACTGTTTCATGTAGTATGTTGTTCAACATTTTGCATTTTTTGTTATATTTATCTTATTTTTCGGTATATAAGTTTTGGCCGGATAATTGTAATAGCCCGGTACTATCAATTATCTAATATAGTAGCCGGATATGCCTGATGTATTATGTGTTCGGATAATCTTTGAATCTCTACTTGAAATCGTTAGTCAGTTTCCATTCCCATGCAATATTTTCCAAATACCCCTTCAGAGTACACTTGAATGAAAGCGAAAGTGGGTATTCAGAAATCGTGTTTGTAATCGTCTGCGGCGAGGCATCCCGCGGACCCACTGATCCATGGAACGTTCTTAGGAGCTGCTCACCGGAGCGTGGAGCAGACGATCTTGAGCAACGCGTGTTCCAGAAATCATTCAGAATGGACGGATAACAGTTTTGGACCTTGGGTTTTAGACTGCAGGAAAAGGGTTATTTTCTTTTTAAAATAACCTTTTTCAGAAATACTTAAGATATTTTAAAAGCGAATACAAAGAAAAATATTTCACTCGTTTTTTGAGTCTTTAAGTACGACGAGTTAAAGAAAATATTTATGCCTTCATGAAATACAGAATTAGTC
Organism: Pardosa pseudoannulata; assembly: GCA_032207245.1. Taxonomy (NCBI): domain Eukaryota; kingdom Metazoa; phylum Arthropoda; class Arachnida; order Araneae; family Lycosidae; genus Pardosa; species Pardosa pseudoannulata. Next base: position 37,678,437 of record CM063499.1, on the reverse strand, counting down.
ATTGCCATGAAATATGTCAAATAGCCTTTAGCATAAGTCGATTTCTGTTTGTTCCCAATAGATGTTTTGTTATTTAATCGACATCGATTTTATGTTGTTTCTTTTATGTCTATTCATATTATAATTTCGTTGAGAAAGAAATGTCCAATTTAGTTCCTGTTGCTAGTACTTTAAATCGATAGTAGTTTTCCCTTGCCATGTAATTTGTCAAATAGCCTTTAGCATAAGTTGATTTCTGTTTGTTGGAAATAGATGTTTTATTATTTAATCAACATCAATTTTGCTTTTCTTCTTTTTATGTCTATTCATATTATTTTTACGTTGAGAGAGAAATGTCCAATTTAGTTCCTGTTTATAGTACTTTAAATTATTAGTAATTTTTCATTACCATGAAATTTATCAAAAAATCTTTAGCATAAGTTAATTTCTATTTATTGGAAATAATGTTATCAACGATATTTAATCGACATCGATTTCACATTGTTTCATTTACGTCTATTCATGTTATTTTTTCGCCGAGAAAGAAATGTCAAATTTAGTTCCTGTTGCTAGTTTTTTAAATCGATAGTAATTTTCCATTGCCATGTAATTTGTCAAATAGCCTTTATCATAAGTTGATTTCAGTTTGTTGGAAATAGAGGTTTTGTTTTTTAATAGACATTTATTTTATGTTGTTTCTTTTAAGTCTTTTCATATTTTTTCGTTGAGAAAGAAATGTCCAATTTAGTTCCTGTTGATAGCAATATTCCATTACCATGTAATTTATCAAATAGCCTTTAGCATAAGTTAATTTCTATATATTGAAATAATGTTATCAACGATATTAAATCGATATCGATTTTACGTTGTTTCATTTAAGTCTATTCATATTAATTTTTCGTTGAGAAAGAATTGTTCAATTTAGTTCCTGTTGCTAGTACTTTAAATTGGTAGTATTCCATTGCCATGTAATTTGTCAAATAGCCTTTAGCATAAGTTGATTTCTGTTTATTGGAAATAGTTGTTACTATCGTTATTTATTCGACATCGGTTTTACGTTGTTTCTTTTATGTCTATTCATATTATAATTTCGTTGAGTAAGAAATATTCAATTTAGTTTCTGTTGCTAGTACTTTGAATCAATAGTAGTTTTTCATTGAAATGTAATTTGTCAAATAGCCTTTAGCATAAGTTGATTTCTGTTTGTTGGAAATAGATGTGTTGTTATTTAATCGACATTGATTTTACGTTGTTTCTTTTATGTCTATTCATATTATAATTTCGTTGAGTAAGAAATATTCAATTTAGTTTCTGTTGCTAGTACTTTGAATCAATAGTAGTTTTTCATTGAAATGTAATTTGTCAAATAGCCTTTAGCATAAGTTGATTTCTGTTTGTTGGAAATAGATGTGTTGTTATTTAATCGACATTGATTTTACGTTGTTTCTGTTATGTCTATTCATATTATAATTTCGTTGAGAAAGAAATGTCCAATTTAGTTTCTGTTGCTAGTACTTTAAATCGGTAGTAATTTTCCTTTCCCATGTAATTTATCAAATATACTTTAGCATAAGTAGATTTCTGTCATTTGGAAAAAGATGTTTTGTTATTTAATCGACATCGATTTTACGTTTTATTTTTTACATCCATTCATATTATTTTTTCGTTGAGAAAGAAATGTTCAATTTAGTTCTTGTTGCTAGTACTTTAAATTGATAATATTCCATTGCTATGTAATTTGTCAAATAGCCTTTAGCATAAGTCTGTTTCTGTTTATTGGAAATAGATGTCTTGTTATTAAATCGACATTTATTTTATGTTGTTTCTTTGACTTATTTTCATATTTTTTCTTTGAAAAAGAAATGTATAATTTAGTTCCTGTTGCTAGTACTTGAATTCGATAGTAATTATCCCTTGCCATGTAATTTGTCAAATAGCCTTTAGTATAAAAGGAGTTCTGTTTATTGGAAATTGATATTTTTTTATGTAATAGACACCGATTTTACGTTGTTTCGTTTACGTCTATTCATATTATTATTTTCGTTAAGAAAGAAATGTCCAATTTAGTTACTGTGTATATTACTTTAAGTCGATAGTAATTTTCCATTACCATGTAATTTATCAAATAGCCTTTAGCCTAAGTTAATTTCTATTTATTATAAACAATGTTATCAACGATATTTAATCGATATCGATTTTATGTTGTTTCATCTGCGTCTATTCATATTACTTTTTCAATGAGAAAGAAATGTCCAATTTAGTTCCTGCTGCTAGTACTTTAAATCGATAGTAATTTTCCATTGCCATGTAATTTGTCAAATAGCTTTTAGCATAAATCGATTCTTGTTAATTGGAAATAGATGTCATGTTATTTAACCAACATCGATTTTATGTTGTTTCTTTTATGTCTATTCATGTTATTTTTACGTTGAGGAAGAGATGTCCAATTTAGTTCCTTTTATTAGCACTTTAAATTAGGGATGCAACGAATGTCAATTTGGCCGGATAATGGATATCGGATATCTGTCCAAAGTTTCAGCTGGATATCCGCCCGGATGTCAGTATATTTCGCACTTTTTCTTTTAAAATTTAGTTTAAATAAATCAGCTTTATGTACCTTATTTTTGCAACCAAATTGTAGCATTTTTTCTCACTTTTTATATTTTTTAACTAGTCAACTATTTGTATTATAATTTATTTTAAATTTTTTCTTTTTTTTAGGTTTCGGTACTCAATATCTCAATTCGACATTATTTAATTAGAAAAAGCAAATCTGAATTAAAGCATTTTTAATAGTTCTTTATCTTCCTTTTTTAATCGTTCTTATGTATGTGTAGAAAAAATTTAAAGAACATTTTCCCATTTTTTTTTTAGTAAATGGTCTTTATTTTTCTATCTTCCAAAAAAGTAAATTTTATTTTTTGTGTTCTCAGATGCAAGAACACAATTTTGCAGTTGAGACTGAAAAAAGAATGATTTAAGATTTTTTGTAATGAAATGTATAAATAAACCTAATTATCCTCCACCATAATTATCTTCCAAAAATGTAAATTTTGTCTTTTGTGTTCTCAGATGCAAGAACACAATTTTGCAGTTGAGACTGAAAAAAGAATGATTTAAGATTTTTTGTAATGAAATGTATAAATAAACCTAATTATCCTCCAACATACTTATTTTCCAAAAATGTAAATTTTGTCTTTTGTGTTCTCAGATGCAAGAACACAATTTTGCAGTTGTGACTGAAAAAAGAATGATTTATGATTTTTTGTAATGAAATGTATAAATAAACCTAATTATCCTCCACCATAATTATCTTCCAAAAATGTAAATTTTGTCTTTTGTGTTCTCAGATGCAAGAACACAATTTTGCAGTTGAGACTGAAAAAAGAATGATTTATGTTTTTTTTGTAATGAAATGTATAAATAAACCTAATTATCCTCCACCATAATTATCTTCCAAAAATGTAAATTTTGTCTTTTGTGTTCTCAGATGCAAGAACACAATTTTGCAGTTGAGACTGAAAAAAGAATGATTTATGATTTTTTGTAATAAAATGTATAAATAAACATAATTATTCTCCAACATACTTATACGCATAGTTTCATGTAGTATGTTGTTCAACATTTTGCATTTTTTGTTATATCTATTTTATTTTTTGGTATTTAAGTTTTGGCCGGATAATTGTAATAGCCCTGTACTATCAATTATCCAATATAGTAGCCGGATATGCCTGATGTATTATGTGGTCGGATAATCTTTGAATCTCTACTTGAAATCGTTAGTCTGTTTCCATTCCCATGCAATATTTTCCAAATATTGCATGGGAATTTTGTCTTTTGTGTTCTCAGATGCAAGAACACAATTTTGCAGTTAAGACTGAAAAAAGAATGATTTATGATTTTTTGTAATAAAATGTATAAATAAACCTAATTATTCTCAAACATACTTATCTTCCAAAAATGTTAATTTTGTCTTTTGTGTTCTCAGATGCAAGAGCACAATTTTGCAGTTGAGACTGAAAAAGAATAATTTATGATTTTTTGTAATAAAATGCAAAAATAAACTTAATTATTCCCCAACATACTTATACGCATTGTTTCATGTAGTATGTTGTTCAACATTTTGCATTTTTTGTTATATTTATCTTATTTTTAGATATAAGTTTAGGCCGGATAATTGTAATAGCCCGGTACTATCAATTATCCAATATAGTAGCCGGATATGCCTGATGTATTATGTGTTCGGATAATCTTTGAATCTCTACTTGAAATCGTTAGTCAGTTTCCCTTCCCATGCAATATTTTCCAAATACCTCTTCGGAGTACACTTGAATGAAAGCGAAAGTGGGTATTCAGAAATCGTGTTTGTAATCGTCTGCGGCGAGGCATCCCACGGACCCACTGATCCATGGAACGTTCGTTCTTAGGAGCTGCTCACCGGAGCGTGGCACAGACGATCTTGAGCAACGCGTGTTCCAGAAATCATTCAGAATGGACGGATAACAGTTTTGGACCTTGGGTTTTAGACTGCAGGAAAAGGGTTATTTTCTTTTTAAAATAACCTTTTTCAGAAATACTTAAGATATTTTAAAAGCGAATACAAAGAAAAATATTTCACTCCTTTTTTGAGTCTTTAAGTACGACGAGTTAAAGAAAATATTTATGACTTCATGAAATACAGAATTAATAAGTTTAAAAAAAGTACTGTTGAAATTTTCTTTTATGATTCAAATATTACGACAGACACTCCTAGACAGGAGAGGCTAAATAAGGAAGTAGAAACAATTCCATTTCACGTGGAACTTCCTGTAATGGAAGATTGTGGGTGATAAGACTGCACCAAAAATGTCCATGCTTGTAACAAACTGACAAACTCCAAAAAAAGTTGAAACGTGCCTCATATCTGTGCCAGAATAAAGGGTCAATAACGCAGATTTATATCTTAAGAGTTTCTTTTAGATTCAGACCTAGGCTTTGAACTTGTCGTGAACTCTTCAAAAGGGGATAAAGAATAAATGTACTGAAAAATGAAAAAATACAGCACTCACAGTGAAACTTTCCTTAAGTGATGGACTGGGTTCAAATAATTAATTCAGAGAGAAAAAATATTACTTTAATGAGCTAAAAATTAAGGTATATGCCACAAAGTTGATGCATTTTAGGTTACTGTCAATTTATCTAGGTATTTACCCTTTTAAGTTACCGTCAATTTATCAAGATATTTAAAATTTGTTATTAATGTTATATATATAGTTATTTATAAGCTTTATAAGGTAAATCAACAGTAAATCCTGTATATAAGGATACTGTAGGTACTTTAACATACTGTAGTTACTGTAAGTAGAACAAAATTTGCATAGAACATGGAATGTTAAACGTAGCGGGCTATAAAACAGAAAAAATAATAAACAAGCCATAGTAGTTTATTATAAAATCTTAACATTCGTAAAAGGTATTTCTAGATCCATTAATCTAAGTGTAAGACACTCTAAATTAACTTTTCTCTTTCTTTAGTAGGCTTTTTAGGAATTAAATATTTTATAAATGTCTACAATAACGTACACATGCATCAGCAACTGAATATTTATAGATATATTCATCATTAAGAGAAGGACACTCTGAATCAACTTACGTTTTTTAGTAGACATTTTAGGAATTAAATATTCTATGAATGTCCACATATATATATGTAATATATCAAAATTATTTAACTTTAATATTCCCTTAAAAACCTCCTCTCTCCAATTCTAATTCATTTAAATCTTTTTCCCAGCCTCTAAATAGTTTAATCAAAGGAGTATTTTCCCCTTAACATTCTTCTTAAAGCTTTGTATCCTAAAACTGTAAACTTTCTGTCTATTTATCACGTTTCCCAGCTGTCGCCGGCAAATGATTTCGCGTTTTGCTGATATTGCATTTAATTCGCTTATTAAGTTGTTTTTTACCGTGGGAAAATTCTTTCTGTCATCGCTCTTGAGTGCATCTCTCTTGTTCAGAGTATTATATATATATATATATATATATATATATATATATATATATATATATATATATATATATATATATATATATATATATATATATATATAAAGGTGATGTTGTTTGTGCCGAATGATGGCCGATTAGTAGGAAGCTACTCTTCAGTACCGGAGTTTACAGATTCAGTTCCAACTCTTGGCATGAATATTCGTAGTCATACGGAGATCCTGGTCTAATTAATCCTTGTGAGCAAAACAGTAGATCGTAGAGCTCCAAGCCAAAGCAGATCTCGTGGGGTTACAACCCACCACCATTTTCGCTAAGCCATTATATCTGATAAATTTTAAAACGGTAGCGATGTTAAGAAACATCCAGAATCATAGTGTTTAGGATATGAATAATGCATCAAAAATCATGCCTATTTTAATCTATCTCATTTAATATTCATTAAAATATAGAGAAATGTATAAAAAAAACTTAGATGAATATTTACATTTGAATGGCTCTCTAAATTTCACACAGAAAAAGTATTCGGGATAAAATGACGTAATAGTGATCAATTATAAAACTATTGCTTTTAAACAGTCTTTCTAAATTGATATTATCTATACATTTCAGTTTCTAATATTTCACTAAGTAAAAATGGCTATAGATGGCAGCGATGATTGTGTGACTTGGCTCTCTTCGGAAACGTTTACATAGATTTGATAAAACAGATCTTTATTTCTAAAAGTTACATCCTAATTTTACAAAAACAATTTAGCCTCGAACTCTCGATTTAGAGAGTGATATAACCCTATAATGCTCGAGCCATTTCTGTGGAATACGTATCGATTCATATCTCTATCATTTCTATTTCTCAAAGTGGCACCCCAATTCTACAAAAACAGTTTAACCTCGAACTCTTGATTTAGAGAGTGCTATAACTCACAAATGCTCGAGTCATTTCTGTGGATTACATATCGATGCATATTTCAATAATATGTCTATTTCTGAAAGTTACATGCTAATTTTACAAAAACAGTTTAACCTCGAACTCTTGATTTAGAAAGTCATTTAGAGAGTCATTTCCTTCGATTACATATCGGTTCATATCTGAAATCTAAATCATTATGGACTGCACAGAATAAAATAAATAGGAAGTTTAAACAACTTTAGATGTTACAACACATCATATTAATGATCAACTGTCATTTGAACATCATACGATGCCATTCATGGAAAAGGAAAAACCTCTTGAAAAAAAGATTTATTTGGTATTACATGCTAAATAAATACTGATAAAATGAATTTTTATAGAAAATAAAGCAATTTGTCTTGATGTTAGTATATGTACCTGTCGAAAAATCAAAAAAGTGTCAATCGAAATGGTTTGATTTGGATCATTGCTGTCTACTTTTTGGCAACACGAGGGCTGATGAGACTGTGATCTACAGCTTTAAGTCGACTTCAATTAGCTAAGAACATATATGTCGCAGTGGGATTCACACTCATTAACCTGGGTACCAAAAATCAGAGCCTTAACCATTCGAGCATCGTTCGGCCGATCGAAAAGAAAAATGGATAAATTATAGCTATTACTCGAAATTTTTGTAGATTGTGTATATGATTACTCTGTACCTAATCTAAAAAACATTCGTTCTAATGAAACATTTTCTACGAGTTATCTTTTAGTGGTATCTAAAATGAGACGTTAGGCATTAACCCGTTCCCCAAAAGACTGATCATGTTTCGTAAGAGACGATGTTTTCAATTTCAATCAATGTTTTAACCCATCAGTCTAAAAAAGAGTTTGGTGTGTCGTAACATACATTTCTTTATTTTGAACTCTTGACTTACAGAATGTTCTAGCTCATTCTTCAACAAATGTATCATATTTCATAAGACGTGACGTTTTCATTTTGAAATAGTGACCTACCGTTTTAACCCATCCATCAACAAATGTATCATATTTCGTCTCAGTTCCTTTCTGTATAATTCAGATGTTTAGAGCAAGTATGTTCAATTCCTGTACCCACCAATAGATAGCGAATGATATACCAGGTATATTCTGCACTAACAAATAATGGTGTATACATTTTTTAATAATTCAGATGATTAGTGCAAGTATGTTCGATACCTGTACCCCCCAATAGATGGCAAGTGATATACCAGGTATATTTTGCACTAACAAATAATGGTGTATGCATTTTTCAATACTTCAGATGATTAGTGCAAGTATGTTTGATTCCTGTACCCATCAATAGATGGCAAGTGATATACCAGGTATATTCTACACTAACAAATAATAGTGTATATATTTTTCAATATTTCAGATGATTAGTGCAAGTATGTTCGATACCTGTACCCACCAATAGATGGCAAGTGATATACCAGGAATATTCTGCACTAACAAATAGATGGTGTACGGATTTTTCAATAATTCAGATGCTTAGTGCAAGTATGTAAGATTTCTGTACCCACCAATAGATGGCAGGTGATATACCAGGTATACTCTGATCTAACAAACAGATGGTGTACGGATTTTTCAATAATTCAGATGCTTAGTGCAAGTATGTAAGATTTCTGTACCCACCAATAGATGGCAGGTGATATACCAGGTATACTCTGATCTAACAAACAGATGGTGTATTCATTTTTCAAAGTAAACGTATCACTTATAAAAGAATCTGCAATATATCACATCTATTAAATGTTTTAGAAAAATCTACAATAATTGTATTCGAAAGTACTGTGTTATGATACAGATGCTTGGCTCAATTATACGTACCATTATGGAATTTGGAGTAAAAGTATCAAAGTATACGTATCATTTATAAAAATAATCTACAATATATATGTTCTATATTTTAAAAAAATCCTACTATAATTCTGTGCGTACGTATAATGAAAGATACACCTGCTTGGTGCAATCATATGCATAATTATGGAGTTTTGAAGTAAAAATATCAAAGTATACGTATCATTTATAACATCTACAAGAAATCATACATATGTATTTAAAAAACCCTACTATAATTCGATGTTTACGTACTGTGGAAGATACAGATACTTGGCACAATTATACGTATCTTTATGGAGTTTTGGAGTAAAGATATCAGAGTATACGTATCATTTATAAAATCTAAAATATATCATACTTCTGTATTTAAAAAACCCTACAATAATTCTATGCGTACGTACCGTGGAAGATACAAATACTTGGCTCAATTATACGTATTATTATGGAGTTTTGGAGTGTACGTATCTAAGTATGCGTATAATTTATCAAAAATCTACAATATGTTATATCTACTATATTTAAAAAGCTACTATAATTCTATGTGCACGTACTATGTATGATACAGATACTTAATGCAATTTGGTAAGGTTTAAATGCAGGGTTACAATTAGGGAAAAGCAAAGGAAGAATTTGGCCATTATGTGCTTTGAAGGCTTGCTAAAGGTGGATCATTTTACAAACGGAATCCAAACGAGGACAATTCGTCCCTGCAAAAGGGAAATATGAGATAGGATTTCCAAATTCCATAATTCTAGTTAAAATGCAATGTTAAAAGAATTAGATCAGAGCTATTAAACACTAGCATATAACCCGTCATATGACGGGATTAGTAAAATTTTTAATTTTCCAGAATTGTAAAGTACACTATGAGGCAGGTAAAAAAAATAGTTCGTTTCTTGGCAGAGAATTATCTGGTACACGCCCAATCATTTGTTTATCTTCATACTCCTCTAAAGTCTCCCGATACTGTGAATTCAGTTTAGAATCACCTCAAAGTCTTCTTAAAAGATAGTTCAAAATTTTCTTAGTTACGTTGAAGTTAAATGCAGCCCTGACAACTTTCCTTACCGAGCATGGCCTATTCCCGGCCTATCTTAGCCGGATTCAACTCTCCGAATCGGCTGCTTCAAGATGTGTATGCCGTGGCCAGGGTGTGGTCGACCACTACCTATTTGATTGCTACCTTACTAGGAATTGGTATTTCAAGCGCAGCAGACCAGTCCTGGCTATCCCCTGGGCTGATTAGTTAAATTGTAATAAAACCCTCTCATCCAAACTATGCAAACTGTTCGGTTGGCTAATGGAAAATTCGTAGAATCTGCAGGTCCAGTAACGAGGCTGAATCCGAATATTAACTTCCACTGTATCGAACTATTGTATTTATTTTCATGCAATTATCTTGAAATTTATTTTCTTAAATTTAAATTTTATTTTTTAAAATCCCCTATATAATAATAGCCTAAGTTATCTGTCCGCAAATTTATGAAGCGGTTGGACCTGGAATGGATACAGGCATCCATTCAAAGCGAATAAAGTTTATCTTCTCCTAAACTATCGATCCGATTCTAAAATAAATTTGTATAAATATGCTACATATCACAGAAAAAAATACTGTCATCTTTAAAACGTTCGAAATCCACCCCTTCGCCCCTTTTCGAGAGTTTAATGCCGTTATTTCAAGCCCTATTTTCCCCGGTTAAGAGCAGGCGATTATATTTATCCATTTATCACTTAATAAATAGGTAAAAATAACAATTTTTCTAGCATTGTGACGTCATTCGTTTAAACATCATTTAATCATTTCATATTTTAAACCATTTAAATATCGTCTAGACTATTATAATATCTTTAACCACTGAAGTTAGATATTACGTAAATAATTTTCTTTTATATTTGGCTTAAATAATAGATTAGGTACATGTGTGATCATTTTAAATTTAATCATCGATTATTTTTTGTTGCAATGAAAATTTTGTCACCGTTATTAACAATAAATTCTTTTCATATAAGTCTAGGGGTCTATTTCACGGACTAAGAAATATCTAACTTAATTTATATATATTTGGAAATTAAGAAGTTTGTTCGTTTGTGTGTTTGTTTGTTATACATAACCACACGGTTTGACTAAATGAATTCAATGTGATTCTAAACTGCATTCACAAGATCAGGAGACTCTAGAGGAGTTGAAGATAAATAAATCATTGAGGGTGAACCAGATAATTCTCAGCCGGAAAAAAAAACATTTTTTACCTGACTCATTGGGTACTTAACAGTTCTGGAATATTAAAAATTTTACTAATCCCGTCATATGATGGGCTATATGCTAGTTTCCTTATATTTACTATTTTTTGTATTTCTAAATATTATTTTGTCTGTTATATATTTGTATGTGTTTGTTTGTAATATTTTTACTGTATTTATGCTGCATTGTATAGTATGAGCTTCTGTGGATTGTACATCCGGGAAACCCCAAAACATCTTAAACCTTTGTTTTAAGGTAGATGGTCCCCGTTGGTGCAGCCGATCAAACTGATGTCAAAATGGCGTCACAAAGATCTTCCAACCGACTCGCAATGTCCAGAGTAAGCCATTCAATTCTATTGAGTTATGGAACAGTACTTAGTTTGTCCCAGAGGCATCATAAACATTAACAACAACAACAATTTTTCTTGATTATTACCACGGCACCCCTGGCAAACGCTTGAGGCACACAAGGATTCCGTGGCACCCAATTTGAAGCCTTGAGAACCGTGGTAATACAGTCGTCGATAACGCTTTTGATAACATCGAGTAAAAATAATCAAATATGGCGGCTAGCCAGCCACCTTAAAAACAAACCACCTAGATATTTACGTTTATTCCCAACGCTGAAGATGAATAGCGAATAAATTGTTCTTAAACTAATGTATACAACACTGTAACCTCATGTTAGTTCGGAAACAATTTAACAAAAGAGGCTTCAGAATAGCTGCTCTTTGTTTATCTTCCGAATAAGCGACACGCATGAAATCACTTGAAAGGGAAAGTAAAAAGAATTCTTTCCAAACTTGTATTAGCTTTGCCAGCTTAATTATAGGTAATTTCCATGCCAGTATTTCAGAGAAGTTATAAAGTGGCGATAGTTACGATATATTTTAAATTTTGTATGGATGTCACTGAAATAATGCTATGTTTTATTCTCTGAAAAAGTTAAAAAATGAAATAGTAGAATATTTAAAATATATTTGCTGGTAATGTAATGCATGTCCAGTATTTTATATAAAAGCATAATAATAGAGAGATTTCCCGCAGTAGGGCACATCTCAACTTATGAGAATTCTGGCTTTAGTTTCAAATGGAAGGGCAGTATATTGTTTGTCTATTGGCTGTTGTAAACAGGAAAATGAATAGGAAGGGCATTATAGTAGTTCGTGATGTTGCAACAAATTGCTTTATATAAATATTACAAATTTCAGATTTAAAGTTTCAAATTTTATTTTAACTAGTTCTTCTAAATCTTTAAAAGTAAAATATGTTAAAATCTTTTTAAAGTCGTTCTGTTTTTTAATTCTGTTTTCTCTTCTTATACATTTTCCTAGAATTTGTTATTATGTCAAATTATTTACAGTTCACGGTAGACAAACAAACAAACAAAAAATCAGTTTCATTTAAAACTTTTATATTTAAGGTTAACGCTTTTCTAAGAGAAGTAAAAACACTTCCAAATTACCTTGATTAAACACCACCTTTATTTTTGCGATATGTTACTTGTAAATCTGTGTTTATTTACAATCTATTAGGGAAAACGATAATTTTGATAAACTGTTTTCCAATTTGCAAGTGAAAAGTTTCTCAAGATGTTTTGCAATTTGCGACTGCTCCGGGGAAATTACTTTAACCTGAAGTTATTATCTTCATTCACTACCTTGTGGATTTAGACAATTATTTTTGTGTTTTTCTTACTCCGTTGGCAACTAAATTTAAGGTTCAAGAGAAAATAAACCCGGTAATTTGTTATTGCTAAATATTTTTCTTTTCAGCGTAAGTTCGGTGAGTTTTAGTTTAACTTATACTTGAGTCACGGTGCGATAGCTTTTCGGGGAATTCAGATATTTTTTTCTATTACAGAGAATATCCTGTTATGAAATAAACATCTTTTTTAACATATTCTAATAAATCTTTAAGGGTAAAATCTATTAAAATCCTTTTAAAGTCGTTCTGTTCTTTATTTTTTAAAAGTAGTGTTGTTTTATAGGTACAGATGCATTAAAGACGCCGTGTTTTTTTACCCGCCAAACTTGGCGATTTTTGGCGGTTTTATGGGGAGATGAATTGGTTGGTGTGTCTGTTATTAAATTTATTTTACATTTCTTTTAATACAAGAAGGAGTAGTTGAGGATGGAACCCCCCTCACATGTTAGATTTTTTATGGAACTACTTTAATATACCCCAAAATCGGAAATTTGGCGACTTTTTTTATCGCCAAGCAAAATACCTGTTTTTGGAGCCTTTTTTCTCGCCAAGATGGATTCTCGCTAAGTACAAATAATTAATACATAAAAAATACGGAATTATTAAATACAAAAAACACAACTATCAATTTTCCGACTCAAAATTCCCTGAAACTTTTCAACAGCACTATATAAAGTAGGCATATTGAAAGCTAAAATATAAAAATAATTAATATAAAAAAAAATAAAATTGGAAAATACAACCAGATTTGCAGCAAAATACAGCAAGTCAGAAATCCACTTGATCACTTCACAAAGAAATGGCGAATGAATGAAATGGCGGTAAAACATATATGAAATCCAAAAACTGTTGCCACAAAACTTTAAAAAAACTCAAAAAATGGTACAAAATACAAGAAAATACTAAATTTGGCAACAGCAAAAACCTAAAAGCTAAAAAAACCTAAATTGGCAACACCAAAATAAGAAACAGCAACCCTAAAAAGTCCGTATTGAGTGCCAGATTTGGCTCGTAATTTTTTGGGGGGTATATCAAAGTTGTACCTTTTTTATAATATTAGTGCTTATTAAAATGATATATATTATTTATGCTGTGTTGATATATACCATAAATATCACTAATCTGTTATTTATATTTTAAATAACGTAAAAATATTAATTATTAAACTAATTTATTTTAATAATGCTATAAATTGTGAATTTGCTGTGTCTTTTTTTCTTTTGAAAAAGTTTTGTTTTGTTAATTGTTGTGTTTCAAATATATTATGTGACCGCCGCCATGCCTTTTTTTAGTGATCTTTAGCAAACGCGTACCGCCGTCATGTTTTTTTACTTGGCGATTTTTCAAACGCTCGTTTTTCTGTTCGTCGCAAAAAAAAAAAAAAAAAAAAAAAAAAAAAAAAAAAGGCAGACACGGGCTGGCGTTTATATTGCATCTGTTCCTTTTTATAATCGGCACCTTTTACTAATTACAATAAAGTAGTTTAGGCATTATTAGATTCATAATTTAATATTAATAATTTTTACATACATTATGTACTACAGTTTTAGTTAAGCTGTAAGTTTTTTCGTGAATTCAGATACTTTTTCCTATTATAGAAAATATCATGTTATAAAGTGAACATATATTTTGATATATTCTCCTAAAGCTTTAATGAATCATTCTAATGTTGTTCTAAACATTTTTTCTTTTATGAAAAATATTGTAGTCTCATAAAATGCATGGTTTAAATGTTACAATAAAGTATTTCAGACGTTATTTGATTCATAATTTAATATGAATAATTTTTAGTGTCTTTTTTTTTCTTTTGAAAAAGTTTTGTTTTGTTAATTGTTGTGTTTCAAATATATTATGTGACCGCCGCCATGCCTTTTTTTAGTGATCTTTAGCAAACGCGTACCGCCGTCATGTTTTTTTACTTGGCGATTTTTCAAACGCTCGTTTTTCTGTTCGTCGCAAAAAAAAAATGGCAGACAGGGCTGGCGTTTATATTGCATCTGTTTCTTTTTATAATCGGCACCTTTTACTAATTATAATAAAGTAGTTTAGGCATTATTAGATTCATAATTTAATATTAATAATTTTTACATACATTATATACTACATTTTTAGTTAAACTGTAAGTTATTTCTGGAATTCAGACACTTTTCCTATTACAGAAAATATCATGTTATAAAATAAACATATATTTTAATATATTCTCCTAAAATTTTAATGAATCATTCTAATGTTGTTCTAAACATTTTTTCTTTTATAAAAAATATTGTAGTCTCAGAAAATGCATGGTTTAAATGTTACAATAAAGTATTTCAGACGTTATTTGATTCATAATTTAATATGAATAATTTTTACATACATTTTGCATTACAAATTTTAGTTTAAGTGCAAACTTTTCCGTGAATTCAGACACTTTTTCAATTATAGAGAATATCATGTTAGAAAATAAACATATTTTGTACTATGCTTTCTCAAAGCCTTAAAGGTAAAATATGCTATAATCATTCTTAAGTTATCCTGTTTATTTTTTATTTTTTGAAAAGTAATGTTGCCTCAGATGGTTAATTCCCAGTAAACGGTACGCTCCTTGTCCGCCATCTTGTTTTTGGCGACTATTGGCGAAACACGACTCCGCGAAGCACACGCCAAGTACCTAAGCCTAACACGCAGCGGGACACCGACCGTTCACCATCGCAAAATCGGAAAACGTGACGCCGACGATGTTCCGATGGCGAGCGGTCGATGTATCTTCGTGCTAGACCTAGAAACTCTATGGAGTCGTGCTCCGAAAATAGTCACCAAAAAACAAGAAAATACAACAAAACAACAATAAATTTCAAAAATTTTAGAAAGACAAAAAACACTTTAATAAAATCAACAAAGGCATAAACACTTACTTTTTAAACGAGGTTACCATCTTTTAACGGGAAAGAAAGGGTGAAGTTGACAAGGAGAAAATAAGTATCGCCCGAGAAATGGTGCCAAAAATACGCCAAAAATATCGCCAAAATAGCGTACCGTACACTGGGATACAGCCGTCTCAGATTATGTGTTTTAGATGTTACAATAAGTTATTTTAGATATTATTGATTCATTATTTACTATTAATAATTTTTAGATACATTATATAGTACAATTTTAGATAAACTGTAAGCTTTTTCATGATATCAGATAATTTTTTTATTATATAGAATATCCTGTTATAAAATGGACATCTTTTTAAATATGTTCTCTTAAAGTTTTAATGGTAAATATGTTAAAATCCTTTTAAAGTCTTTCTGTTCTTTTTCTTTTTTAAAAGTAGTGTTGTTTTATACCCCTTTTACAATTTACAATAAAGTAGTTTAGGCATTATTAGATTCATAATTTAATATTAATAATTTTACATACATTATGTACTACATTTTTAGTTAAACTGTAAGTTTTTTCGGGAATTCAGATATTTTTCCTAGGGACTATATAAGAATTGAGTTCCCCTTTGCAAATTTGGCGAAAACATTGGCGATATTTACTGAAACACAAAAATAATATATCCAAATATTGTATTTCTTGCTTTTTCTGGCAACTTTATTTAATGCACATTTTGCCATTGTAATAGAATTATATACTCTTGTTTAATTAAAGAAAACGACTTGAAAATCGGACATTTATATTTATGGGCAATTAATCCCTTAACAGTTTATAAAACGCAACAGCTCCAAATTAATAAAAAACAGCCTTAGTGAACCATTAATGGTTTGTTATATCATTTTTTAAGCATTGTTCCCTTTTAAGATATATAAAAAAGAGTTACGCAAGGAGATTTGGTTTCAAATATAATATAAATTATAATATAGATACATATTGTTTGGTCGCGGTGAGATCAGGAGAAAGTGTTAGGCTCCCATACTTAAACCATTATCGCCAAGTTGGCGGGGTACTCAGACTACTTAAGAATTGGGTTTCCCCTTGGCAAATTTGGCGAAAATATTGGCGATATTTACTAAAACACAAAGGTAATCCATCCAAACATTGTATTTCTTGCTTTTTCTGGCGACTTTAATTAATGCACAGTGCGCCATCGTAATAGAATTATATACTCTTACTTAATTAAAGAAAACGACTTGAAAACTGGACATTTATATTTATGGTCAATTAATCCCTTATTATTTTAAAAACACAACAGCTCCAAATTAATAAGAATCAGCCATAGTGAACCATTAATGACTTGTTATATCTTTTTTTTAAGCATTGCTCCCTTTTAATTTATATAAAAAAGAGTTACGCAAGGAGATTTGGATGCAAATATCATATAAATTATAATATAGATACAGATTGTTTGGACATCATGAGATCTGGAGAAAATGTTACTTACCATACTTAAATCATTATCGCCAAGTTGGCGGGGGAACCCAGACTACTTAACAATTATGGTTTCCCTTGGCAAATTTGGCGAAAATATTGGCGATATTTACTAAAACACAAAGGCAATCCATCCAAACATTGTATTTCTTGCTTTTTCTGGCGACTTTAATTAATGCACAGTGCGCCATCGTAATAGAATTATATACTCTTACTTAATTAAAGAAAAGAACTTGAAAACCAGACATTTATATTTATGGGCAATTAATCCCTTATGAGTTTGCAAACGCAACAGCTCATAATTGTTAAAAATCAGCCATAGTGAACCATTAATGGATTGTTATATCTATTTATTTAAGCATTGCGCACTTTTAATATATAAGAAAAGAGTTACACGAGGAGTTGCATGCAAATATCATATAAATTATGAATATAGATACAGACTGTTTGGCACGGTGAGATCAGGAGAAAATTAGGCGACCATACTTAAAAAATTATCGCCAAGTTGGCGGGAGAACCCAATTCTTAAGTCAAGCACTTTTTCCTATTACAGAAAATATCATGTTATAAAATAAACATATATTTTAATATATTCTCCTAAAATTTTAACGGTAAATTAATTCTAAAATTTTTTTGTACATTTTTTTTATTATTTAGATGTCTTTAACCAGAAGGGTCAATTTTGATTCTAAAGGAATTAGGTTTTATTCTTGAAAAAAAAATGTCTTCGCATTGTTGGCGATAATCTCAGCGCCATTTTGCTTTCAACTCCATTTCTTTCTATGTTGCCAATCGTGGAAAACTAAAAACAGCCGAATCAATCTCGAGCTGGTGACACACGGCTTATCTCTCGCCGAATTCAGTCTAAAACCCACAACTTTTCAGTTAGGATATCGCTGCCTTTGCGACTGACCTACCAAAGTTCTTATTTGTTTTGTAAAAATAAGAATAAAAATATGATTAACTGAAATAGTTACTTATTTTATATGAATGTACAAGAAAGTTGATAGGCGGCTAGTTCCCTATCTTTCAGTTTGTTAACGACAAAATAAAAATTTGCGTATAATGCATGTAATAAAGAAATTTAAAGAATTTCAGAAAAATCTTTGAACCTTTTAAATTACTTATTACTTATACTAGCATATAGCCCGTCATATGACGTGATCAGAAAAAATTTAAACTTTATAGAATTATAAAGTACCCTATGAGGCAGGTAACAAAATGGGTTTTTTTAGCTGAGAGATAACTGGTACACGCTCCATGATTTGTTTATCTTGATACTTCTCTAAAGTCTCCCGATACTGTAAATACAATTTAGAATCAAGTTAAATTCATATAAGAAAGGTAATTCAAAGTTTTCTTAGCTAAGTCAAAATTATCGTTAAGTTCTTCTCATACATTTTGCCACCGTAAATGAATGAAAATATCATTTCTACTACACCCTGGAGGTAGATAGAATTTGTTGTTAATACAGGTGATAAAAGTTTCATTGCAATAGAAAATAATCGAGGATTTAATTTAAAATTATCACATATGTACCCAACCTATTATTTAAGAAAAATGTAAAATAAAATTATTTACGTAACATCTAAGTTCAGTGATAAAACGTACGAAAATAATGCAGACGATGTTTAAATAATTTAAAATAAGAGATGATTAAATGAGATGGTTAAAAGAAATGACTTCATAATTTTACAAAAATGTTATTTTCACTTATTTTTTATGTGATAAATTGATAAATTTAATTATCTGTTCTTAACCGGAGAAAATAAGGCTTGAAATGATTTTAATAAACGCTCGAAAACTGAGGGAGGGGGATTTCGAATGTTTTAATGACGACAGTATTTTTTGATGTGATATGAAGCATATTTATACAAATTTACTTTAGAATCGGATCGATAGTTTAAGAGAAAATAAACCTTACTTGCTTTGAATTTTGCTAACCCTGACTCATCAAGAATTCAATATGGATGCCTCTATCCATTCCATGTCCAACCTCTTCATAAACTCGAGGACAGACTGATAGATAACTTAGGCTATTATTATTATATAAGAGATTTACAATAGGTCATATTTTAATCATTACTCATCAAAAGAAATGCAAATTTTTGCAAGTCACTATTATCATAATATCACAGTTGTTGAGAAAATCTGAAGTCAAACCTTAAATCACAACTTGTGGGATAAACATGTCAAGAGAAATGACATTTTGATTTATGGGTTAGTCTCTAATATCATATCAATCATCTTGTCAAAAATGAAAACATAATATTAAATCGAGTTTAGATTAGAGTACACAAAAGATGATATTTTAATGTTAGTGTATGTCACAAACCGTGTATCTCAATTGTGAGAATATTTGCGTAAGTCTGCGACTCGACATTTTGTCTACTTTCAGTTTTCTAAATCTGGATAAATCATTTCTCATATTTCATTTTAAAACAATTATCAGTTCTAAATGATGAGCTTTTTCTGACAGAGAAGTTTGCCCCAAAAATTGTTTCAACTATTTAAACTTTTTAAATTTAAATCAACTATTTAAATTTAAAAAGTGAAAATATAATATTAAATAGAATTTAGATTAGAGTGCACAAAAAGTGATATTTTAATGTTAGTGCATGTCACAAAAGATGTATTTCAATTGTGAGGTCATTTGCATAAGTCTACGACTCGACATGTTGTCTAAATCTGAATAAATTTAAATCAACTATTTAAATTTAAAAAGTGAAAATGTAATATTAAATAGAGTTTAGATTAGAGTGCACAAAAAGTGATATTTTAATGTTAGTGCATGTTACAAACGATGTATCTGAATTGTGAGGACATTTGCATGTCTGCGACTCAACATGTTGTCTAAATCTGAAAAAATTATTCCTCATATTTCATTCTAAAGCAATTATCATTTTTACTAGATGAGATGTTTTTGACAGAACAGGTGCTCCTAAAATTGTTTTAAATATCAATTATTTAACATTTAAAAAGTAAAAACATAATATTAAATAAATTTCAGATTAGTGTGCCCAAAAATGACATTTTAATGCTAGTGTATGTCACAAATGATGAATCTCAATTGTGAGAATATTTGCATAAGTATGCGACTCGACATTTTGTCTAAATCTGGATAAATTATTCCGCATATTTCACTCTAAAGAAATTATAACTTCAACCAGATGAGCTGTTATTGACAGGGTAAGTGGCTCTAAATTTGTTTTTAAACATCAACCATTTAAAATTTAAAAAGTGAAAACATAATACTAAATAGGGTTTAGATTAGTGTGAACAAAAATAACATTTTAATGCTAGTGTCTGTCACAAACGATGTATCTTAATTGTGAGAATTTTTACATAATTTTATGACTCGACATTTTGACTACTTTCATTTCTTCTATATCTGGATAAATCATTCCTCATATTTCACTCTAAAGCAATTATAACTTTTATCAAATGAGCTGTTATTGACAGAGCAGTTTGCCCCTAAAACTGTTTTTAAACATCCACCATTTAAAATTTAAAAAGTGAAAACACAAATATTAAATAGACTTTAGATTAGTGTGCTCAAAAAATGACATTTTAATCTTAGTGTATGTCACAAACGATGTATCTCAATTGTGAAAATTTTTACACAATTTTATGACTCCACATTTTGTTTACTTTCATTTTTTCTATATCAGGATAAATCATTCCTCCTATTTCACTCTAAAGCAATTATCACTTTTACCAAATGAGCTGTTATGGATAGAGCAGTTTACCCCTAAAATTGTCTTTAAATATGAACCATTTAAAATTTAAAATATGGAAATATAATATTAAATAGAGTTTAGATTAATGGCCGCCAAAAATGATATTGTTAGTGTATGTCACAAACGATGAATCTCAATTGTGAGAGAATATTTGCGTAAGTCTGCGACTCAACATTTTGTCTATATCTGGATAAATTATTCCTCATATTTCATTCTAAAGCAATTATCACTTTTACCAGATGAGCTGTTATTATTAGAGCAGTTTGCTTCTGAAATTTTTTTTAAACATCAACCATTTAAAATTTAAAGAGTGAAAACATAATATTAAATAGAGTTTGAATTAGTGTGCACAAAAAATGACATTTTAATGTTACTGTATGTCACAAAAGATGAATATGAATTGTGAGAATATTTGCATAAGTCTGCCACTCGACATTTTGTCTACTTTCATACTTTCATCTGGATAAATCATTCTTTGTATTTCACTCTAAATCAATTATCACTTTTACCAGATGGGCTGTTATTGTTAGAGCAGTTTGCTCCTAAAATTTTTTTTAAACATCAACCATTTAAAATTTAAAGAGTGAAAACATAATATTAAATAGAGTTTGAATTAGTGTGCACAAAAAATGACATTTTAATGTTACTGTATGTCACAAAAGATGAATATGAATTGTGAGAATATTTGCATAAGTCTACTATTCGACATTTTGTCTAAATCTGGATAAATCATTCCTCATGTTTCATTCTAAAGCAGTTATCACTTTTACCAGATGAGCTGTTATTGATAGGGCAGTTTGCTTCTGAAATTGTTTTTAAAGGTCAACCATTTAAAATTTAAAAAGTGAAAACATAATATTAAATAGAGTTTGAATTAGTGTGCACAAAATATGATATTTTAATGTTGGTTTATGTCACAAACAATGTATCTCAATTGTGAGAATATTTGAATAAGTCTACGACTCGACACTTTTTCTAAATCTGGATAAATCATTCCTCATATTTCACACTAAATCAATTATTACTTTTACCAGATGAACTGTTATTGACAGAGCAGGTGCTTCTAAAATTGTTTTTAACACTAGATTGCCCGAGATTTCTTATATACCTATATTGCCCAAAAACAGTCAAAATGACTGCATTGTGAAAAATTAACAAATATGTAAAGAAATTTGTTTAAAATTAATTTTTAATATTATATAATAAAGGAGGGCGGAAGTAACTACAATTATTCATAAACCCATTTATATGTTATAGAAAAAGTCACCAAATTCTAAGAAATTGTGTCATTATATTCCATAATTGTTTTTCTAATTGAAATTAAAAAACAGTCAAAATGACTGCCTTGGGCAATCTAGTGTTAAATATCAACCATTTAAAATTTAAAAAGTGAATAAATAATATTAAATAGAGTTTGAATTAGTGTGCACAAAATATGACATTTTAATGTTGGTTTATGTCACAAACTATGTATCTCAATTGTGAGAATATTTGAGTAAGTCTGTGACTCCTAATTTTGTCTACTTTCATACTTTCATCTGGATAAATCATTCTTCATATTTCACTCTAAAGCAATTATCACTTTTACGAGATGAGCGGTTATTGATAGAGCAGTTTGCTCCTAAAATTGTTTTTAAACATCAACCATTTAAAATGTAAAAAGTGAAAACATAATATTAAACAGAGTTTAGAGTAGTAAGCACAAAAATGACATTTTAATGTTAGTGTATGTCACAAACGATGAATCTCAACTGTGAAAATATTTTCATAAGTCTACGACTCGACATTTTGTTTAAATGTGGATAAATCATTCCTCCTATTTTATTCTAAATCAATTATCACTTCCACCAGATAAGCTGTTATTGGCAGGGTAAGTGGTTCTAAAATTGGTTTTAAAGATCAACCATTTAAAATTTAAAAAGTGAAAAAATAATATTAAATAGAGTTTAGTGAGCACAAAAAATAACATTTTATCTCTAGTGTATGGCACAATGTATCTCAGTTGGGAGAATATTTGCTTAATTTTGTGACTCGGCATTTTGTCTACTGTCATTGTTTCTATATCTGGATAAATCATTCCTCATATTTCACTCTAAAGCAATTATAACTTTTAGCAGACGAGCTGTTATTGACAGGGTAGGTGCCTCTAAAATTGTTGAAAACATCCATTATTTAAGATTTAAGGAAAGAAAACATGTATTTATAAACCCGGGCAACAGTAGACTATAAAGTTAATTTGTGTAGTAAATATATAACATGTATCCCATTACTTTTAATAAGAAAGAAATTCATTGATTATTTTACTCCTTTCTTAATACACTTTGCGGCATCTGATGAATACTGGAATGCATTTAGAAACTCGTGTAAAAGATGATAATAAAGTTATCATGTGTAGTAGCTGTATTCCATTACTTTTAATAAGAAAGAAATTCATTGCTTATTTCACTCTTTTCTTTTTACACTTTTCTTCATCTCGTGAATACTGGAATCCATTTAGAAACCCGGGCAACAGCTGGTAATAAAGTTAGTATGTGTAGTAAATATATAACATGTATAATATAACATGTATCCCATTACTTTAACTAAGAAATTCATTGTTTATTTCACTCTTTCCTTTTTACACTTTGACGCATCTGATGAATACTGGAATGCATTTTGGAACTCGGGAAACAGATGATAATAAAGTTAGCATATGTAGTAAATATACAACATGTACCGTATTACTTTTAATAAAAAAGAAATTCATTGTTTATTTCACTCCTTTCTTTTTACATTTTTTGTCATATGATGAATGCTGGAATGCAATTAGAAACTCAGGCAAAAGAGGATAATAAAGTTAGCATGTGTAGTAAATATATAACATATATCCCATTACTTTTAATAAGAAAGAAATTTGTGGTTTACATCACTTCCTTTCTTTTCACACTTTGCGGCATCTGATGAATACCGGAATGCATTTAGAAACTCGGGCAACAGCTGGTAATAAAGTTAGCATGTGTAGTAATTATATAAATATATAACATGTATCCCATTACTTTAACTAAGAAAGAAATTCATTGTTTATTTCACTCTTTTCTTTTTACACTTTGGGGCATCTGATGAATACTGGAATACATTTTGGAACTCGGGCAACAGATTATAATAAAGTTAGCATATATAGTAAATATACAACATGTACCGTAGTTTTTTTAATAAGAAAGAAATTCATTGTTTATTTCACTCCTTTCTTTTTACATTTTTTGTCATATGATGAATACTGGAATGCATTTAAAAACTCGAGAAACAGCTCGTAATAAATTTAGCATGTGTAGTAAACATATAACATGTACCGCTTTACTTGAGAAAGAAATTCATTGTTTCCCTCCTTTCTTTTTACACTTGTAGCTTCTGACGAATACTTTAATGCATTTAGAAACTCGGGCATCAGCTGATAATAAAGATAGCATGTGCAGTAAATATATAAATATAAAACATGTATCCCATTACTTTAATAATAAAGAAATTCATAGTTTATCTCACTTCTTCCTTTTTACACTTTGTAGCACCTGATGAATACTGGAATGCATTTAAAAACTTGGGCAACAGCCGGTAATAAAGTTAGCATGTGTAGTAAATATATAACAGGAATCCTATTACTTTTAATAAGAAATAAATTCATTGTTTATTTCACTAATTTATTTTTACACTTTGCGACATCTGATGAATACTGGAATGCATTTAGAAACTCGTGCAAGAGATGATTATAAAGTTATCATGTGTAGTAGATGTATAACATGTGTCCCATTACTTTTAATAAGAAATTGTGTATTTCCCTCCTTTCTTTTTACACTTTGCGGCATCTGATGAATACTGGAATGCATTTAGAAACTCGGGAAACACCTGGTAATAAATTTAGTATGTGTAGTAAACATGTAACATGTACCGCATTACTTAAGAAATAAATTCATTGTTTCACTCCTTTCTTTTAACAATTGTGGCTTCTGGTGAATACTGGAATGCATTTAGAAACTTGGGCAACAGATGATAATACAGTATGCATGTGTAGTAAATATATAACGTGTATCCCATTACTTTTAATAAAAATGAAATGCATGGTTTATTTCACTCCTTTCTTTTTACATTCTGCAACACCTGATGAATACTGGAATGCATTTAAAAACCTGGGCAACAGCCGGTAATAAAGTTAGAATGTGTAGTAAATATATAACAGGAATCCCATTACTTTTAATAAGAAAGAAATTCATTGTTTATTTCACTCTTTTCGTTTTACACTTTGCGGCATCTGATGAATACTGGAATGCATTTAGAAACTCGTGCAAGAGATTATTATAAAGTTATCATGTGTAGTAGATGTATAACATGTATCCCATTACTTTTAATAAGAAATTCAATGTTTATTTCACTCCTTTCTTTTTACACTTTGCGGCACCTGATGAATACTGATGAATGCATTTAGAAACTCGGGAAACACCTGGTAATAAATTTAGTATGTGTAGTAAACATATAACATGTACCGCATTACTTAAGAAAGAAATTCATTGTTTCACTCTTTTCTTTTTACAATTGTGGTTTCTGATGAATACTGGAATGCATTTAGAATCTCGGGCAACAGCTGATAATCAATTTAGCATGTGTAGTAAATATATAACATGTATGCCATTACTTTTAATAAGAAAGAAATTCATCGTTTATCTCACTCCTGTCTTCTTACATTTTACGGCATCTCATGAATACTGGAATGCATTTAAAAAACTCGGGTAGCAGATGATACGAAAGTTAGCATGTGTAGTAAATATATAATATGTATCCCATTACTTTTACTAAGAAATTCATTGTTTATTTGGCTCCTTTCTTTTTACACTTTTCGGCATCTGATGAATACTGGAATGCATTTAAAAACCTGGGCAACAGCCGGTAATACTTTACACAGCTTGTATTCTATAATATAAAAATCACATTTCGGAAGAACAGTTTAGCTACAATTAACCAAATCAAACGATTTTCTACCCGAGGTATGTGAATTCGGTCAGCTCCCTGCAACTAAACTCATTCAGTTTTCAAAAGTTATTTGCGAACGTTGCATAAGTAGATCGACTGGGAAACGTTCCGCATTTATTTACGGAAGAACAACTTCGGAAAAAGAATCGTTTGAACTAGTTCGGGGTGCAGACTATTAATTAAAGTGCTTGAAAGATCGGTTGTCAGTTGTTTTCGAGAAATGAAAATACGACGTTAGTGAAGTAGGGAGAGAAATTTTACCATTTCAGCAAAATGTCGACTCGACAGGTGTCAGTTCACCCAAGAAGTGTATTTAGCTGTCGCAGGCAAGAGGGAGAAAGTACAGGGAGGAAAAGCAATTTGCGAAAGATTTAATGAGAGTTCAAAGCTTTTGTTTTTCATTTGGCACACAAATAAAAAGGAGACTGTTTGAAGGGAAATAGAAGTATTTACTTGACAAATATCAGCATTGGTCTTTGTTTTTATCTAACAAAAGAAAATTTCTACCCAGGTAAAATACTCTATTTAACCCTTTAGAGCAGCGGTGTGCAAATTTTTTTCGACTGCGACCCCTTTTGTAGAGTGAAAATTTTGACGACCCCTAGAGATAAATGTTTACAAATACGATGTATATTTCGTGCATTTCTTTCGTTTCGTCGAATAAAAACATCATTATATTTGACTCATATTAATTCTATTTATAATTTTTAGAAAATACTTTTTGTATAACACAAAAATCAGTAAATTGACCTTTAATGAGATGTATGTGGCTGCAAGTTTCTAATTATCTCATCGATGTTTGGATATATGTTGCTAATTGCAATTCGCATATCATCTTCAGGGTTTAAGAGTGAGCGGTATTTAGTTTTTATTGAAACTAGTTTGCTAAATCCAGTTTCACATAAATACGTTGATTCAAATTGTATTAATACTCTGATAGCATTCTTACATAAAACGGGATATTGTTTTTCCACGGATAGCCAAAACTTTTAGGCAAGGCTGAGTCTTAAATTGATTTCGAAGAGTATAACCACTAATTAGATCTATCAATTGCTCTTTCTCACTAATTTGAAGAGTTGAACTGCATATATCAAAGAAAAATGGATCACGAATCCAACCAAGATCGTTTTCAGGAAAATCCTCGAATCTTCTCGAAAAATGCTACATGCTACAACTTCATGCGAAAACTTCACGTCTTCACTCTGACTATCAGATACACCGCGTACCTCGCCATCTGATTAGCTGATCACGGAAGCGAATTTTTGCCCTTTCCCTGCGGTTCAGGCCCTTACTCTGAACGTTGAGGTTCGTTTCGAACCTTCGTTGTGACGTCATTTTGATGTCAGCTTGCGGACTTTATGCGAGCAAATGATCAAGCTGACGTCAAAGTGACGTCACAACGAACGTTCGACCCAACTCGCAACGTCCAGAGTAAGCCAACTAGTCAAATAGTCGCTTTTCAGTAAAACTGGCGAATTACCGCGAAGAGGGCACTATCTACCGGAGTGAAGAACTTGATTCTTCACACTTTACATACATTACGCATTACGGTCAAAGAAAGAGTGGACAGCATGAAATTGCAATTAAACAGTGAGTAACGGCGCTTCACTCTTTATATGTATACTCTATGGTATGCAGCAAGCAGGAATTTTGCATTTCATAAAAATATGGCAACCCCCAAAAAACTTCTGGCGACCCCTAGTTTGCACACCAGTGCTTTAGAGGACAATGGTTTCGCATTGAAACCTCCTGTTAAACATTTTTTTCTCTACTTTTTTGATAAATATGAATGGGTTTTTTTTTATTATTTTTTATGTTTTTGACATTTAAAAATTACAATAAATGACAGTACTACATTTTATTTATTTTTTCTTTTGAAGTATATGTATTTAAACTTGATGTACCTGGAAAGTTAGTAATGCGATATTTTCATGTTTGACCCCAAGAAAAAATATCTATTGAAACAACACTTATAAATTATTAAACTATTTATTTATTATATTTTTAAGAACACTTATTTATTGTTTTTCTAATATAATTAAAATTTTAAAAAGCATGGTGTTCACGCTGTACAAGGGGGTGGATTTGTCTGTTAACCCTCTCTATCCCTCCTACGGTATTCTCTATTGCAAACCTAAGGATTGTAAGGAAAAATTTTAATACATTTTGCATTTATAAGTTTCATAGGTAATCTGTATAAACTAATTTCATTAACCCTTTAACAGTTCATTATGTTTTCCAGAATTCGGTCAAAAAAATGTCACATTTTTTTATTCCATTTTTTTTGTTCATTTTACATTTTAAAGTAAAGATATGTTATTAAAATTAACATTACTAATATTTTTAAGCATTTATTACAACTTTTTTTCTTTCTGTGAAACCATCATAGAACTGAAGTTTATCTTTAGTCTCATCGATATCCAAGTTCATTTTGGGAATTCCAGTGAAAGCAAATCTAGGAGGCGGATTCGAAGGATTATCACAATTAATTTAAAAAAATTGTCTTACTTGACTGATTCCATCTGTACTACTATCAGAGTCACTACTATCTAGGTCATCTGGTAAACTTTCGCTACTATCATTTACAGATAATTCAGTTTCTGATTCCGAGTCACAGTTCGAATCGCAAGAAATGAGCTCCCTACGTTCTGAATTATCCATTATTTAAAAGTAAAATATATTATTCAACTCTACATCAATAAAATTATCAGGCGGTTAGTAAAATATAACCAGAAAGCTATACACTGAAAGATAACAATTCGTCTTCTGATACAAAACATGCGAAAAAACCCGCACTTTTGAACTAATCACAGTAGAAAATACAATAAACTGCAAACTATCATTTACTGGACGAATAAATTACTTTACGAATTATTTGATACTAAAACTGGAAAAAATTACGGCCGAAATAGTGCAAGCGAAATAGAAATCAGATTGCCCGTACGGCGTACGGGCAAATCAGTAAAAGCCCTTAAGCTGTGCCCGTACGGCGTACGGGCAAAACAGGAAAGGGGTTAAATTCCAAAGAGTTTATATAGGTGAACTTTAAAGGGTTAAATAAAAGTCTAAGCTTTGATTATACACATTCCGTTTCAGATTTTGAAGCGAATGAATACAAAACTTTACAAAGCTCTAATTAACCATTTAAAGCATGATTTTCTTTAGTTAAAAACTGGTAAAAAATGATAGTTCTGTCAAAAAATGACAGGAAAATAATGTATTGATATATGGTAAGTTATTTTTTCAATTTCTACTAATAGTTCACACTCTCGCTATATATATTTATGCATCTTGTTCAAATTTTCAATCCTTAATAAAACACTTTTTATTCATCCTCTCAAGTTAAAATACATTTTTAAACTTGTAGTGGATGACACTTGATATGAATACAGTTTTTTAAATATTAATTCATTAGTTAAATTTAATTAATTACTTTCCATCAATCACTGAGAACTTTGGCAACAATGGTGTTCACAGAATCGAATCAATATCAGTGCAATTCTCCGCCAAACGCAGCTACGGTACTGCTGAACGAAGAATGCTACCATTAATACCATCATGGGCATATATAGTACATAAGATGCAAGGTTGAACTATAGATTATGCAGTAATTATCTAGAACGAAAACTCTTCACAGCAGGTCGAGCCTATATCGCCTTGAGTAGTGTGAAATCGTAGATGGACTATAAATTGAAGAACAGGACTGCTCAAAACTCACTGGAGAGGTCTTATTTTACATTTGACAATTTTATTTACAATTCGTAATTATACAATTTGTAAATATTTAATATTTTGCAATATATATACATCAATTTTCACTTTATTAATATAACTTTCATACTTTTCAACAGCATATATAAATATTCACCGAATATTAGAGTTTACAATTTTGTAGTGTAAATTAAACTAAAATTGGTTTATTTTTTTAACTTACAACGTGCAAACATAATATTACAGCTATTTAATTTTCATTACTGTGTACCATTAAAGTGATGAAAATATAAACGAAAATTGTTTTATTTTATAAGTCATCTATTTGTTTAATTCTCAGAACATCTATTCTATGGTAGTAATGTCAAAGTGTTTCTGATTCCCTCTAAAAATTTAAAAATAAATCGATTAAGGACATAAAGAGTGCAATATCTATCGTAGAAGGTTTTTGTCTAATGCAGCTGGCAACACAAACAGATATCTTTATGTCAGACATTACTTCGAAGCTGTTGCTTATTTAACATCACCGAGGAACACGTGTAGCTTAAAAATGCTAACATTGCACTCAAATGATCCTCGTAATTTAGAAGCTGGTATCGAGTAGAAGACCTCTCGGCTTAGTCTGACACTTCCAGATGTATTATTTGGGATCTTGAAGGACATTGCGACCATGAAACGATTTTACGTCCTACAGTCGCCTTTAATGAATATGGTGGATCTTTGTCAATTTCGAGCTTGGTACTGTGAAATGTACGAGTGTCGTCTAAATACGAAGTTAGGTACTTATATACTATCGTGACCATGCCAATGTTTCAGATAACGTGCCAAACTAGCAACCCCAAATCCGCCGAATTAGCAACCTGAAGTTTTGCCTTTCCAAACTCTTTCCCGCCTTTCTAAACGCTCGTTGATATGCAAACACAAATGATAGGACGCGAATATGGGAATAGGATTAACAAAGAACAGGGTACCCCCGCCAACTTGGCGATAAAGCTCTAAGCATGGTAGCCTAAATTTTCTCCTGATCTCGCCGTATCCACACAATCTCCATTTACATTTTGATTTATATTATACTGATATCTAACTCTCCGTGAAGAGTTGCTCACGGAGAGTTAGATATCAGTATAATATAGGCTACTATGCTTAGAGCTTTATCGCCAAGTTGGCGGAGGTACCCTGTACTTTGTCAATCCTATTCCAGATTTTCTTATATATTAAATGCACGTAATGCTTGAAAAATTAGATATACTGAACCATTAATGGTTCAGTATGGCTCTTTATTAATAATTTGGTTCTGTTGGCTTTGTAAACTAATGTAGGATTAATTGCCCATAAATATAAATGCCCGGTTTCTAAGTGGTTTGGGGTAATTAAGTATGAGTGTATGATTCTATTACAATGACGAACTCTGCATCCATTAAAAGCGACAAAAAAGCCAAGAAATAATTGGAAATAAGTGTGACACATGAACTGCGTATTCCCGCCAACTTGGCGATAAAGTTCTAAGCATCGTAGCCTAACATTTTCTCTTGATCTCGCCGTGTCCACACAATCTGTATCTATATTTTAGTTTATATTATATTGGTATCCAACTCTCCTTGAGCAACCCTTTTCTTATTAAATGCACGTAATGCTAGGAAAATTAGATATATTGAACCATTAATGGTTCACTATGGCTCTTTATTAATAATTTGGTTCTGTTAGCTTTGTAAACTGTTTTGGGATTAATTGTCCCTAAATATAAATGCCCGATTTCTAAGTGATTTGGGTTAATTAACCCCTTAAAGCACGAATTTTTTTTAGGAAAATCTGACAAACAAATTATTTGCATTAAGACAGAAAAAGAATATATAAGTATAGTGTAAGTTATTTTTTGCAATTTTAGTTCTGAGTGGTGACTAGAGAGCGAGAAAGGGGGTAAAAGTTATAAAAAATTGCTACACAAACAAAGTGTAAACGATTTGATTGCATATTTATTTTGAATTTTGCCTGTGTCAGACACGGGCAAATGCGTTAAGGGGTTAAGTAAGAGTCTATGATTCTATTACAATGAGAACTCTGCATCCATTAAAGTCGACAAAAAAGCAAGGAATACAATTTCTGGTGTAATACCTTTATGTTTTAGTAAACATCGCCAATAATTTAGCCAAATTTGGAAGGGGGTACCCTATTTTTAAGTATTACCCTGGGAATATAAGGTTCTTCTAAATGGAGGAATAGGAGACAATGGGGAACATCGCGATATCATCTCGAATAATATTTATGTGAATTCGTAAGTTAAACATAAAGAAAACACAAACAATCTATAATTCTGTGTTGTAAAAATTATTTTTATAGTATGTACTATCTTCATTTATAGACGTAAAGTTTCAAGTCAATCCATTGTAGTGTAATTTTAAGCTTAATAAGGAGTTTGATTCATTTTGTTATTGGTTTAACCAAGATTTGTGATAAAGAACTTAATACGAGGGTTGGAACTTTAATAGTGGCAACACTCCTTGCTAGGCAACTAAAACCAAAGAATGTCGCGTATACCACATGTAAGCTACATATCTACCTTACCTACCAGCAAAAAGACTCGTCCTTTTTACGTCATACAAATGTGGAGGGACGCGAAGAACTGATCTTTGTATTAGCTTGCTGTCTAAAGTAAGTATTGTTAGGATGTTTTCAAAACAAGAACAACGAAAATGGATAAAAATTTAATGTACCAGAGGTCATACATCACGACAATGTCATCTAGGGCTTCAAAAGGCTGGTGGGGAATCTGCATTGAGTACAGAACTGTAGCAAGATGTGTAAAACCCTTCAATGAAACTCCAAAATGGGGCACACATGCATCCGCCAAGTTGTACTAGTGTCAGCGATGCAGAAGTGCATGCTCTTGCAGCACTAATGGGCAGCGATAGATGCCAACCGATTCGTGAGCTGGTCCGAAAGGCAGGATTTTAACACACGACTGTGCTGCACATTCTAAATAAACGCCTGAGCATGAGAAATATTCTACACTTTTCTACAGAACGTCCCTATAATTCTGCATGACAGTGATCGGCCAAATGCAACGCAAGCTGTGACTGATTTTTTCTATTGATGAGGCTAGGAAGTGTTTTACCATCTAACATACTCCCCAGATCTAAGCCCTTGTGACTTAATTCGTATGATGAAGAAATCACTTTGTGACATTCACTTCAGAACTGTTCCAGAGATTCTTGCTGCAATAGACCGGTCCATTCGAACAATCAACAGCACAGGCTTCTGTGTTCTGTGACTTCCACGTTGTTGGAAACGGGTTATACACAATGCTGACGACAATATAGAAGGACTGTAAAGCATAGTGACATAAACCAATTTTGTATTATACGTAAATAGTTGCCTCTATTAAAGTTCCAACCTATGTATATAGTCTCATTCTTGCATGTGCTCATATTGATTCATTCCTGTTAAAAATGTGCTTAGATCTAAAATTTCCATTTAGTTTTTTACATAAATGTTCAAGAGGATTACGCACAGGCAAACATGGAAGAAATTTCCTACATTTCAGTTTGTTACATATTATCTAAATCCGACTATTTAAGGTTGCGTTCTTTGGATCATTATATTGCATGACGATGTAATTATTACTTAAACACATTTTTGTCGCATTAGAATGTGAAACTCCTTTTTCAAAATATCAATCTAAAGCTTATGGTTCATATGTCATAAAAAGTAACTAAATTACCAATTCTCAAAGCAATGATAGTGTGTATGCAATAAACGATTTTACTCACTAAGCCTTTCTCAAAAATTAAAGTTTTTACGATTTTTTTACTCTTTTTGGTAAAACGTTCAGTAGCCCCGTAAATACTTCCTTGACCCCATTTCCTAATCTATTGTTTGAAAAATATCTTGGCATCTTGCCAAGAGAGAACAACGATTTTTCTGACGGTTGTCAAAAATGGAAAATAACACTTAACTTTTGACTTTCGAATTACGTGTTAATATAAATGTATATATAGATACAGCTATCACGGATATACTGAAAGGACTGAAATAAAGTGATATAATTTAACTAATATTCGATAAATACTATATGCCTATTATATGTGCTTTGTACAAGAGTTGCCAAGCTAGATATTTTGCTTATTTACTCTCCGGACAGAGAAAAGTATAACACTGTGTACACACAAACTTTGAGTTAAAAATGTTTCTTTTGTAAGTAAAAAATGTTACACTTACACCTTCGTAAAGTTTGGCATTACTCATCTACAATCAAAGTAATAAAAAAGGGTAAAGGTTGGATATTCTTTAAAAAAAATTTAACTTTAATCTAAAAAGAATTTGAAATCCCATCTTTGCCATGGCAACTCTGGATACTTCAGCTTATTCTTCAGTAACGTTCGAAAAGAGTTTTAGAACCTGTGGGTGATAAAGGTAGTACAGATTTTCTGACAGATAATTTGGTATGTGTTGCTGTATATGGTGAATGCAATACAGCAACATCCCTATCTTTACCAGGGTAACTCAGAAAACTAGAGCTAGTTCTTTGATAAATTTCGAAAGAGCTTGAGATTCTGATGATGATAATGGGAATAAAGTTTTCCTATAGTTAATTTTATATGTGTTGTTGTACTTGGTAATGCAATACAGCAACAGCCCTATCTTTACCCGAGTAATTCTGGACACTAGAGCTAGTTCTTTGATAAGTTTCGAAAGAGCTTGAGATCATGAGGATGATAATGGCAATAGAGTTTTTCCAACAGTTAATTTTATATCTGTTGTTGTATTTAGTAATGCAATACAGCAACAGCCCTATCTTTACCCGGGTAACTCTGGATACTAGAGCTAGTTCTTTGATAAATTTCGAAAGAGCTTAAGATCCTGAGGATGATAATGGCAATAAAGTTTTTCCAACAGTTAATTGTTTATATGTTGTTGTATTTGGTATTGCAATACAGCAACAGCCTTATCTTTACCCGGGTAACTCTGGATACTAGAGCTATTATTATTCTTTGATAAATGTCGAAAGTGCTTGAGATCCTGAGGTTGATGATGACAATAAAGTTTTTCAGACAGTTAATTTTATATGTGTTGTTGTATTTGACAATGCAATACAGCAAAAGCCCTATCTTTACCCGGGTAACTCTGGATACTAGACCTAGTCCTTTGATAAATGTCCAAAGAGCATGAGATCCTGAGGATGATAATGGCAATAGAGTTTTTCCAACAGTTAATTTTATATCTGTTGTTGCATTTAGTAATGCAATACAGCAACAGCCCTATCTTTACCCGGGTAACTCTGGATACTAGAGAAAGTTCTTTGATAAATTTCGAAAGAGCTTGAAATCCTGGGGATGATAAGGTAATAAAAATGTCTGATAAATAATTTCATACCTGTTGTTGCTTATCGTAATGCATTGAAG
Source organism: Pardosa pseudoannulata (assembly GCA_032207245.1). NCBI lineage: Eukaryota > Metazoa > Arthropoda > Arachnida > Araneae > Lycosidae > Pardosa > Pardosa pseudoannulata. Next base: position 37,643,560 of record CM063499.1, on the reverse strand, counting down.
CAAAAGCCATATATCTTTACCCGGACAACGCTAAATACTAGTACTAATTTTTTAATAATTTTGAAAGAGCTTAAGATCCTGGGTATGATAATGGTAATAAATATTTTCTGATACATAAACTTCATATCTATTGCTGTATTTTATAAAGTATTGCAACAAAAGCCTTATCTGGGCAACGCTGAATACTAGACGAGTTCTTTAATAAATTTCTAAAAAGCTTGAGATCCTGAGGATGATTATGGTTATAAAAATGTTCTGCTGGTAAATTTCATATGTGTTGCTCCCTCTCATGATTCAATACAGCAACAAACCTATCTTTACCCAGGTAACTCTGGATACTAGAGCAAATTCTTTGATAAATTTCAAAAGAGCTTAAGATCCTGGGGATGATAATGGTAATAAAAATATATCTAGTCTCCAGCCAACGCTGGATACTAGAGCTAGTTCTTTGGATAAATTTCGAAAGAGCTTGAGATCTTGAAAATGATAATGCTAATAGATTTTATGAAAGGTAAATTTCATATATGTTGCTGTATTTCGTAATTCACTTCAGAAAGCACCCTATCTTACCCAGGAAATGTTGGATGCTAAGGCTAGTTCTTTAATTAATTTCGAAAGAGCTTAAGATAATGGTAATAAAAATTTTCTGATAGGTAATTTCATATCTGTTGCTGTATTTTGTAATGCATTGCAACAAAAGCCCTTTTTTAGTAGGAGCAAACTGAATACTAGAGCTAGTTCTTTAATAAATTTCTAAAGAACTTGAAATCCTGGGAATGATCATAGTAATAAAAATGTTCTGACAGGTTTTTTCCTATGTGTTGCTGTATTTAGTAATATAATACAGCAACAGCCCTTTTTTACCAGGGTAGCGTTGAATACTTCAGATAGTTCTTCAATAAGTTTCAAAAGAACTTGAGATCATGAGGATAATCGTGGTAACAAAGATTTTCTGCGAGATTATTTCCTACGTGTTCCTGTATTTGGTAATGCATTAACAGAATTTAAAATCGATTTACCTTTCACTTGAACGATGTAAACTTCTATAGAAAATCTTGCTTTAAAAAGAATAAAATATGGCCATATTTTAAGAATTACTACGTTTGTTTTGGTACAAAATTCTTAGCGTGTCAAATCCACCATAATTATCGTATTCCCGTTGCCATTATTGACAAACCGAAAAGATGACGGTCAAAGAACAAATCATCGTTTTAAAGATTAAAATCAATGTTTAAGGTTGTGAAAGGAGTCACGTGAGTACAATACTCACATCCCTAAATCCTTTAGCTTACAACATTCACTTTGTAATCCTCGCTGAAGAGAACATAACTATACAAGGTATCACAAAATTTCTCAACACGAGCATTAGTTCTGCCTGGTTTGCTATGCGATGATTTGATGTCTTAGGATTAACTAGATGCCATTCATTCAGCCCGAAAGTTAAGTGATTTTTTTAGAGATTTTACTCTTAACCCAGGAATTTTCCGAGTATTTGATCATCCGATAAATTTATCTTCGTTTGGTATTTTGTTTTGAACTTGAAGAGGTTTTGTTGCTAAAGAAGAAAACAGAATCTCTGTTAGCATTTCAAAACATTTCATCACGTCCTCAAGTTGAAGAAAAAACATCCTTCGAATGCTCGGTTGAGTTGTTCGAATAACTTAGTGTTTTGAGAGGGACAAGGAAAGTGTTATTGTTTCCATGTAGCCTGTTATTATAAGATTCCATTCTGATAATTATCGGCTGTAGATAAGTTTCAGGTGATTTAGAATCCTTGAAAATTTTTGTTTCCATGTTAGCAATGAATTTGTAAATGGTGCTCCGTGTTAGAATAAAGCAGTTTTGCTTTCTAGGCAAACTATTTTTTAGGGATAGTTTGTTTGCATTTTTCAATAATCTGAGATTATTTATAATATCATACATATGGGATATGAATTAGTGCTTCTTTCGTATCACTAGATTTTAGTGCTACCACTGAAGAGGTACATGGTACATGAAAATTTAGGGGCACATAGGCAGTGTTTGGGGGGTCCAATAAATATAAAATAATTATAACCCATTTCCATTTTTTTTTCGAATGTTAAAACAAATAAAAATAAATTCGTGGCTATTTACTTAACCACGAATTTATCGCTTAAAACGAGATGAAAGTTTCTTGTGTATTACCAACTCTTAATACTTAACACATTGTGTGCGGGTACATTTCTCAGCGGAATTGTACCGGGAGCGGGCGTTTTGTGCGTAAATTTAGTTATTCAGTTAAATCTCAATCGATCGAAAATTATTTAATTTTTTAAACAACTTTTCGTATTTTATATTGAAGTATATAGAAACAAATATATAATTAGAAATATATAAATAACAACCGTAAGATTTTTGTAATAAAAAAAATATATATTTTTAGTGGATAAATTTATAATAGTATAGTAAATATGAAAAATCAAATAGAAAGAGTAGTATATAGTTTTAATGTTTTCGAATTATGCTATATATAAACATTTTTACATTATAAAATATGAAAAGAGCAATCATAAAACTAATAATAATATACTAGTTTTTATTTGTCTAAATATTTCCAGAATCTATGTAGTAGACAAAAACATTCTGTTTCATTTTCCTGTATATACATTTATTTTTGTACCCACAAAGCATGTTGTTACAGTAACACGTATTAGTACGTGACATACAAGTATCAATCGTCAGAAAACGTATTAGTACGTGTCCCGAGCTCAGGTATCAATCGTCAGAAAACGTCTCCCGCGTATAACGTGTTAATTGAAAAATATTTTTTTTTTATTCAAAACTCAAGATAGAAAATTTAACAGTACTTTAAAATGTTTTAATTTTAAATTAGATTTAAGAAATATCGATGCTTAAATGATAACTTTCAAATTATGTAGTAGCTGTATAATGTTTGGGGTTGTATATTCGTGGATTCATCGCAAAGTGCTTGCCATGAGCAAAGGTCCGTGGGCAAAAATGTTTAGGGAAGCAATGAATTTTAATGAGCAATATATGTTTAGAAAAAAAATCTCTAATTTTAAATGCTTTTAATGGACCTTTTGGTGGTAGATTTAATGTTCGCTGTGAATAATGCACCCCGGACAAGTTTCTATTTTTTGGTGTATTTTTGTCGAAAATAAAATTCGTTTTTCACGTTTTACGAAACAATATCTATGCAATATGTTAAAGTATATTTGTCAAACAGCTTTAGCAGTATGCATATAAAAAGGGGAACTTCTTTTTTTTTAAATAAGTTAATGTTTTGCGATTGAGAATCAGAATTTTCTAAAATGTTTGAAAGATAAGTAACTAATATAATTATTTTGTATCCAAAATGCCGAAAAGCTCAATTTATCAATCTGATCTTTCTGCGCATACTCGAAAAATTTAAGATAACTTAACTGCAGCATTTCAAAAGTTATTTTTTTAACATCGAAAAACTTTAAATGACCTTTTTTTTAAGTTTATTTAATTCCTGGTACAGTCGAACAATAGATGTCAAGGAGAGAACAATAAGCGTACATATTTAAAACTCGGAAAGTATTATCGAGGTCGAATATTTGGATAATTACATTTTAGCTGATGTAGTATATTTCGTTATAAACCGAAATATTTCACAATTACAATATTTAATTTCCCTTCAACAGGCTAATCGTGTAAGACAATATTTAATAATTTATTCTGTGTTTAACTGTGCCCTAAATAATCACATCCTTTCTCTTTTTAATAATTTTGTGAGTAATTATTGTCTGATAATTCTGCACTAGAAGCCTAGACCCAAAAAGGAAGACCTATGAGATAACACTAAATGACTTGTTGAATTTTTCACTTAATTTATTATTTGCGTATTCACATAATATAAAACATGATTATGATTGGTTAGTATATGATTTTACACGAAAATAAATAAATTATACTATGACTTCATATGAAGACAGTTAAAATACAAAAAATTCACATCTTCTCTACAGGCGGCGAGCCGTATAAAATTCCTTTTGTGGCCCATAGGTTGCTCACCCTTGCCTTAAAGGATTCACATTACAAAAAAGGAAAACCTAATCCTGCTCTATTTTGCTGCACCCAAGAAGATACAAGAAATGTTTTTATACTTTCTACTGACCCTTGGCGAGGAATTTAATTTTACAGGATATAGCCGGCCAGTTTATAATTATACCTTTACCAAACTACTTTCATCTCCAACCCGATTAACAAAGCGCAATTATCGAGTCGGAGTCATCTATATCACTCGCTCCGAATCGCTGAAATAGCCGACGGGCAGTCTAGTGTCAATGTGCGAGCGACATTTCTACCTGAGATCTTCGGACGCATATATCTTTGGGTGCTCCAGAATTCGGAGCACGGATTCAGAGACATTGAGAAGATTGGCGCCGCGAGTCCAGTAACTTCGCTTTCTGAGACTCACTGAGCTGATGCCTTTCCTTTTCTTTGCAGCCTAAAGGCCACTGCACAAACATCTACCTCGCCAATAACGTAATGGATCCTTATCTGTAGATTGGCCTCAAAACGTATCTATCAATGGTACTAATTAAGCTCACTTGCATTTCTTTATGCGATGCACATTATAGAAAACGAAAGGAAAGAAACCGAAAGGCAGATGATCGAACACTTTCTTTGCATTTGGTTGTTGTCCTCAAACTGTAATGCCGAACTCAAAAGATGATATATAGAATACAAATTTTATTTCGCAACCACTGCCATGTTTCGTCTATTTAAACCTAGATTAAAAAAACTTATATTTTTCTTTTAAATTCTTATTAAGGTTTCTTTTAAATTATTACTAAACTTACTTTTAAATTCTTATTGGACTAACTTTTAAATACTTATTAGGGTTTCTTTCAAATTCTTACTAAGCTTACTTTAAATTCTTATTAGACTAACATTTAAATACTTATTATATTTACTTTAAATTTTTATTATGGTTTCTTTTAAATTCTTACTAAACTTACTTTAAATCCTTATTAGACTAACTTTTAAATACTTATTATAGTTACTTTTAAATTTTTATTATGATTTCTTTTAAATTCTTACTAAACTTACTTTAAATTCTTATTAGACTAACTTTTAAATAGTTATTATAATTCCTTTTAAATTCTTATTAGGGTTTCTTTTAAATTCTTACTAAACTTACTTTAAATTCTTATTGGACTAACATTTAAATACTTATTATATTTACTTTTAAATTTTTATTAGGGTTTCTTTTAAATTCTTACTAAACTTACTTTAAATTCTTATTAGACTAACTTTTAAATACTTATTATAGTTACTTTTAAATTCTTATTAGGGTTTCTTTTAAATTCTTACTAAACTTACTTTAAATTCTTATTAAACTCAATTTTATATATTTCTTATAGTTACTTTTAAATTTTTATTAGTGTTTCTTTTAAATTCTTGCTAAACTTACTTTAAATTCTTATTAGACTAACTTTTAAATAGTTATTATATTTCCTTTTAAATTCTTATTAGAGTTTCTTTTAAATTCTTACTAAACTTACTTTAAATTCTTATTAGACTAAACTTTAAATATTTATTATAGTTACTTTTAAATTTTTATTATGATTTCTTTTAAATTCTTACTAAACTTACTTTAAATTCTTATTAGACTAACTTTTAAATACTTATTATAGTTACTTTTAAATTTTTTTAGGGTTTTTTTCAAATTCTTGCTAAATTTACTTTAAATTCTTATTAGACTAACTTTTAAATACTTATTATAGTTACTTTTAATATCTTATTAGATTGTACCAGATTAAATTCTACTAGATTATACTAAATTAAATTATACTTGATTGCACTATATTAAACTGTTGTTGTTGTCTTATGACACTTGGTCAAACCAAGCACGATTGAGTCTTAGGCTACTCGTATTAAGGCAAAAGGATGCATCTTTCATTTTTAACGTACACCACAAGAGTGACTTCTGCTCAAGTGGGTCCTCATCATTTTGAAGCATAGACCAAGTAGAAGACCCATAGGCTTGGCCTACCACCAACAGAGGTATTGATTGAAAATTTTGAGGACATTGTGACCTCGAACCTATTTTACGTGCCCCAGTCTCTTTTAATGAACACGGTTGTTCTTATAACGGCTCAGGCTCCGAACCCGTAACCCTCCAGTCAGAAGAGCGTTACCTTTGCTGACTGGCCTACCATGGATCAGATTAAATTGTTCAAGATTAGACAAGGTTAAATTATACTTATTATAGTTACTTTTGAATTGTTATTAGGGTTTCTTTTAAATTCTTACTAAACTTACTTTAACCCATATTGTACCACACCAAGTAAATATTTCTGTAAGTTAATAAAACTCCATCCATATCATTAATATGGTGTAACTAAGCATATAAAACCAAAATTTTGAAAAAATATTTTTTAATTTTTTAAGTAATTAGCTGTCCTATAAATAGGACAACGGTCCAATGCACTACTAAAATTTAACAAATATCTCTTACATTGCATTTGGCTGAATCATAGGTGAAATTTGGAGAAACAATCAAAGCAAAGTCCAACATTACATTTTAAGCACACTGTTGTTGGTTTTCTCTTGCAGTTCCTGAACTGGCATCTTTGGTAACAGATAATAGAAAAAGGATATTCGTTATAGGATGCTAAGATCTATATTTTATATCTAAATTTTACAGGTTTATTTTTCATGAACATCTTGCAACTGTGCCTTCAAAAATAATTTGTAAAATATATTTTTGAACAAAAACTTTCATCTACATTATTAGCTCTTTTTTTAAAAAACTACAAGTAACCTCCACAAAGTATGAAAAAAAATAATAATAAATATAAAATGAAAGATTAAAAAGTGACAATTTTTAAGAGGTTGCTGAAAATAAAATTTACAAAACAATTGATTTCTCAGATTTGTTTTGTTTCTATGCTAAAGTTTGTCTATTTTAAAGGTGTTAAAATAAATTTCACTCAGAAAATATGTATAACCTTATTATTAAATGGAATTGTATTTGCTGTCTTGTTTATAGGACAGCGGTCCAATATGGGTTAATTCTTATTAGACTAACTTTTAAATACTTCTTATAGTTACTTTTAAATTCTTATGAGGTGCTACCAGATTTAAATTCTATTAGATTACATTAAATTAAGGTACACTAGATTACACTAGTTTAAATTTGTGTTGTCTTATGCCACTTGTTCAAACCAAGCCCGATTGAGCCGAAGGCTACTCGTATTAAGGAAAAGGGGCGCGCCTTTCGTTATTAACGAGCACTACAAGGGTGAAAGTACTACTTATGCTCAAGTAAGTCCTCGTAATTTTTAAGCAGGGACCAAGCAGAAGACACATAGTCTTTACCTGCCACCCCTAGAGGTATTGATTGAAAACATGGAGAACATTGTGACCACGAACATATTTTACGTGCACCAGTCACCTTTAACGAATGCGGCGGAACTTATGCCGGCTCGAGCTCCGAACCAGCAACCTCTCATTTATGAGATCGTTCATATTGTTCATTCATGAGATCGTTCATTTATGAGATCGATCATCTCATTTATAAGCTTTCCAAACCAAAACCAAACCTTTTTTCTAATACCATTACAGTACCAACGTACTGAGGAGATCGTTTCCTTTACCGACTGAGCTACTGCGGCTCATCTTTTAAAACTGTTCATTTTATGAAAATAAGTTTTATTTTTTAAAACTGTTCATACTGCTAGCTTAATATAATGTAAAAACTACCAGTTTTGAGATAAATATACACTTTATTTGAAAACCTTAATTACCCAGACCAAAGGCTGACAACTTACATTAACACTTTCATAACTACAAATCTCCCGTCAGTGCTGGTAGTTTCCTTGGTGATGTTGAGCACTACAGGTTTCATTGACTTCTAACCACTGATTTCCATTTTAGAAAACTCTGCTTATTCTAAAATGGATCCCTTAGAAAATCTTTTCATTTAATATCATAAGACGCTAGGAAAACTTTAACTTCATTTTACTGATAATTGTGATTTTTTAACTTTACCCCTCAACTATGCCCCCCACATAAAAAATAGGTATGGTTCCGTCGTGTGTTGTTAATTTATAAATGTTTCATTGCTATGATGAATATAATGCTCTTCAATTCCAGAGTTCCCGGGTTCGAATTCCAATGATGACAAGGATTTTCCTAGCTGTTTAGAATCATTTTTAAACAGTAGGTATCGGTCTGATTAGCACTAATGTATTAAAAAAGAACAACGTAGTGCTTCAAACTAAATCCAAACC
>CM063499.1:37595311-37630311 GCA_032207245.1 Pardosa pseudoannulata | reverse complement strand
TTTAAATAAAATCAATATCGGCTTTCAGTAAGTAGTAAATTAGATTTAACTATCAACCTACAAAATAATATAATAATAAATAAATAAAATAATATAAAATATAGTAATGATCAATAAGTAAATAAGTAACATAAAAATAGTAAGACTATTAATAGTAATATAAAATAATATACTACTCAATATGTAAATAAAAAACATGATGATAATAATAATAATAATATTAATAATACGAATATTAAATAATATAATACTCAATAAATAAATAAGTAACATAAAAATAATGAGAATATTAATAGTAGTATAGAATAATGTACTACTCAATATGTAAATAAAAAATAATAATAATAATAATAAAAATAATAATACGAATATTAAAGAATTTAATAATCAATAAATAAATAACATAAAAATAATAAGAATATTAATAGTAATATAAAATAGTATACTACTCAATATATATATATATATATATATATATATATATATATATATATATATATATAAAATAAAATAACACTAATATTAAATAATATAATAAAAACATCTTTTTTTATGAATATAAGTTATTCTTACATCAATTCACTCTTATTCAAATGTTAAATTAAAGCATTCTCTGGTATGAAAGTTTTTAGAAAAATAATTTTAAAAAATCAATAATGACTTTCAGTAAGTTGTAAATTTAGATTTAACTATTAACCTACAAAATAATATTATAATAGATAAATAAAATAATATAAAATATTGTAATATTCAATAAGTAAATAAGTAACATAAAAATAGTAAGACTATTAATAGTAATATAAAATAATATACTACTCAATATGTAAATAAAAAACATGATAATAATAATAATAATAATAATAATAATAATAATAATAATAATAATAATAATAATACGAATATTAAATAATATAATAATCAACAAATAAATAAGTAACATAAAAATAATGAGAATATTAATAGTAGTATAAAATAATGTACTACTCAATATGTAAATAAAAAACATAATAATAATAAAAATAATAATACGAATATTAAAGAATTTAATAATCAGTAAATAAATAACATAAAAATAATAAGAATATTAATAGTAATATGAAATAGTATACTACTAAATATATATACAAAATAAAATAACACGAATATTAAATAATATAATAAAAACATCTTTTTTATGAATATACGTTATTCTTACATCAATTCACTCTTATTCAAATGTTAAATTGAAGCATTCTCTGGTATGAAAGTTTTTAGAAAAACAATTTTAAAAAATCAATAATGACTTTCAGTAAGTTGTAAATTTAGATTTAACTCTTAACCTACAAAATATTATAATAATAATTAAATATAATAATATAAAATATTGTAATATTCAATAGGTAAATAAGTAACATAAAAATAGTAAGACTTCTAATAGTAATATAAAATAATATACTACTCAATATGTAAATAAAAAAACATAATAATAAAAATAATAATACGGATATTAAATAATATAATAATCAACAAATAAATAAGTAACATAAAAATAATGAGAATATTAATAGTAGTATAAAATAATATACTACTCAATATGTAAATAAAAAACATAATAATAATAATACGAATACTAAATAATTTAGTAATCAATAAATAAATAACATAAAAATAATAAGAATATTAATAGTAATATAAAATAGTATACTACTCAATATATAAATAATAATAGTAATAATAACACGAATTTTGACGAACGATGGCCGAACGGTAGAGCGCTGCTCTTCGGAACCGGAGTTCGCGGGTTCGAATTCCGCTGCTGGCATGGATGTTTGTAGTCTTTCGGAATCGGCTTTAAACTGTAGGTCCCGGTCTCATTACCCCTCGTGTGCAAAACAGTAGACCGTAGCGCTGCAAACCAAACCAAACCAAACCATAACACGAATATTAAATAATATAATAGACAATAAATAAATAAATAATGTAATAAAATAATAACATTAATAATAATATAAAATAATATAATATTCAATAAAAAAATAAATAAATAATAAAAAAATAATATATTATATATAATATATCATAATGAATAAATAAAGTAATATACAATATCATTATGATCAATAAATAAATAACATAATAACAAGAATATTAATAATGAAATAAAATAATATAAAAATCAATATGCAAATAAAAACATAATAATAATAATATATGTACAAATATTTCGTAATATAATGGTCAATAAGTAAGTAAATAGAGAAATAAAAAAATAACATTATTCAGAATATAAAATAATATACTAATAAATAAATAAATAAATAAAATAGTAATAAATAAAATAATATATAATAAATAATATATAATAATAAATAAAGAAAATAATATAAAATATTATAATAATCAATAGGTAAATAAGTAACAAAATAATAATAAGCATATCAATAATAATGATATAAATTTAAATACTAATATTAAATAATATAATAATCAATAAGTAAATAAAAGTAATAATATTAATAATATTATACAATAATATGATAATCAATCAATTAGTAAATAATATAATAATAATAATAGTAATATAAAATAATATAATCAATAAACAATGAGCGTAAGTTTAGCTGTCAATTTGTGTTGTAAAATTATACGGAAGCCTATCGTAAAGTCCTCGAAAGGCCAATTAAAGATATAGCCTCCCAGAAAAAAGTAAATAAAGAAATAAATAAAAACTAAATCATTCAAATGTGTTATTTAATGTTCTGCTGTCGTCAATTAAAACTAGTTTAGATTTCATTTTCCTTGCGCATTATTAGAGAGGAAATTTATAGAAAGTTGAGATATATTATACTGAAAGTACAATGAACTATTCGTCAGAATAATTGTCAGATAAGATGAGAAAAATCATAACACTTCCTTTTAACTATGTATATACCGATTAGACTGATCATATACTGATTTCTTTAAAAAAAATCACTCTGATCTGAACTCACAGTTTTATTTTAGAAAAACAAGTTATTCTTACACCTTTTTACTCTTATTCAAATATTAAATAAAAGAACTTCACTGCTATGAAAGATTATAGAAAAGTTAATTAAAAAAAATATCGTCTCACAGTAGGTACTAAATTTAGAATTAACAATTAACCTATAAAATAAAATAATAATGAATAAATAAAAATATAAAACAATTTAATAATCATTAAGTGATTAATACATTAAATAACATAATAATAATATAAAATAATATAAAAATCAATAAGTAAATAAAATAATAATAATAATATAAATAATAAGTAAATAAATAACGTAATAATAATAATAATAATATAATGATCAATAAGTAAATAAATAACATGATAATAATAATATTATTCATAATAATATAAAATAATGTAATAATTAAGGAAATAAATAAAGTAATAATATTAATAATATTTATATAAAATAATGTAGTAATTATTAAATAAATTGCACAATATTATTATTATTATTATTATAATTATCATTATCAATATAATATAATATAATATAATAATCAATAAATAAATAAATAACATAATAAAAATAAGAATTTAATACCAATATAAAATAATGTAAAAACATTGTTAGGCCGATTTTAAAGTTGACGGTTGTCGGGGAAACGAAGATTAAAAACCACAGCCTCTTAGACAAAAGTAAATAAAGGAATAAATAAGAACTAAATCGTTAAAATGTGTTATTTAATGTCATGCTTTCATCAATAAAAACTAGTTTAGATTTCATTTTCCTTGTGCATTATTAGAGAGGAAACGTATAGAAAGGTGGGATATATAACACTGAAAGTACAATGAACTATTCGTCAAAATAATAATCAGTTAAGACTCAAAATCATAACTTCCTTTTAACTATGTACATACTGATTAGACTGATCATATACTGATTTCTTTTACAAAAATAAAAAATCACTCTGATCGATATGCACAACTTTACTTTAGAAAAAACAAGTTATTCTTACCATTTCTCTGTTATTCAAATATTAAATAAAAGTACTTCATTGCTATGAGAGATTATAGAAAAGTTAATTAAAAACATTATCATCTCACAGTAAGTACTAAATTTAAAACTAACAATTAACCCATAAAATAGTATAATAATGAATAAATAAAATTATAAAACAATTAAATAATCATTTAGTGATTATTATATTAAATAACGTAATAATAATATAAAATAATATAAAAATCAATAAGTAAATATAATAATAATAATAATATAAAATAATATGTAAATAAATAACGTAATAATAATATAAAATAATAAGTACATAAATAAAGTAATAATAATAATAATAATATAATGATCAATCAGTAAATAAATAATATAATAATTATATTAATATTCATAATAATATAAAATAATATAATAATAAGGAAATAAATAAAGTAATAATAATAAAAATATTTATATAAAATAATGTAGTAATCATTAAATAAATTACACATTATTATTATTATTATTATTATTATTATTATTAGTATTATTAATATAATTCAATATAATAATCAATAAGTAAATAAATAACATAAAAATAAGAATTTAGTAACAATATAAAATAATGTAAAAACGTTGTTAGACCGATTTTAAAGTTAACGGTTGTCGGGGAAATGACGATTAAAAACCACAGCTTCCTAGACGAAAGTAAATAAAGAAATAAATAAGAACTAAATCGTTAAAATGTGTTATTTAATGTCATGCTGTCATCAATTAAAACTAGTTTAGATTACATTTTCCTTGCGCATTATTAGAGAGCAAACGTATAGAAAGGTGGGATATATTACACTGAAAGTACAATGAACTATTCGTCAAAATAATTGTCAGTTAAGACTCAAAATCATAACACTTCCTTTTAACTATGTATTTACCGTTTAGACTGATCATATACTGATTTCTTTAAAAAAATCACTCTGATCTGAATGCACAGTTTTATTTTAGAAAAACAAGTTATTATTACACCATTTCACTCTTATTCAAATATTAAATAAAAGAACTTCACTGCTATGAAAGATTATAGAAAAGTTAATTAAAAAAATTTATCGTCTCACAGTAGGTACTAAATTTAGAATTAACAATTAACCTATAAAATAATATAATAATGAATAAATAAAAATATAAAACAATTTAATAATCATTAAGTGATTATTATATTAAATAACATAATAATAATATAAAATAATATAAAAATCAATAAGTAAATAAATAATAATAATAATAATGTAAAATAATAAGTAAATAAAAAACGTTATAATAATAGTAATAATAATATAATGATCAATAAGTAAGTAAATAACATAATAATAATATTATTATTCATAATAATATAAAATAATATAATAAAAAGAAAATAAATAAAGTAATAATAATAATAATATTTAGCGGGTACAATTACTCCCCTCTCCTTTTATGATAGGTGGCGCTAAGAAAGCCATCTAGTTTGTTTTTATATAGTGTCAGTGGTGTCTCAGAATGTGTGCGTTATATATATTGTTGTATTTGTACAGTGTTGTGGAACATAGCGAACGAAATAAAAATGATTCCTAAAAATGGACTAATTATTTCACAACCCTTTTTGGAATAAAAGCGTCTTGTCCTTCTACAAATATTTATATAAAATAATGTAGTAACATTAGATAAATTACACAATATTATTACTATTATTATTATTCATAATAATATGCAGTAATATAATACTAAGGAAATACATAAAGTTATAATAATAAAATATTTATATAAAATAATGTAGTAATCATTAAATAAATTACACAATATTATTATTATTATTATTATTAATATGATATATAATAATTAATACGTAAATAAATAACATAATAAAAATATGAATTTAATGACGATATAAAATAATGTAAAAACGGTGTTAGCCGGATTTTAAAGTCGACAGTAGTCGGGGAAAGGCCAATTAAAAACCACAGCCTCCTAGAAAAAAGTAAATAAAGAAATAAATAAGAACTAAATCGTTAAAATGTGTTATTTAATGTCATGCTGTTATCAGTAAAAGCTAGTTTAGATTTCACTTTCCATGTGTATTATTAGAGAGGAAACATATAGAAAGGTGGAATCTATTATACTGAAAGTACAATGAACTATTCGTCAAACTAATTGTCAGATAAGATGAGAAAAATCATAACCCTTTTAACTATGTATATACCGATTAGACTGATCATATATTGATTCTTTTAAAAAAAATCACTCTGATCGGAATGCACAGTTTTATTTTAGAAAAACAAGTTATTCTTACCATTTCACTCTTTTTAAATATTAAATAAAAGTACTTCACTGCTGTGAGTGATTATAGAAAAGTTAAATAAAAAGAATTATTGTCTCACAGTAGGTACTAAATTTAGAATTAACATTTAACCTATAAAACAATATAATAATTAATAAATGAAAATATACAATTTAATAATCATTAAGTGATTATTATAAGAAATAACATAATAATAATATAAAATAACATAAAAATAAGTAAGTAAATAAAATAATAATAATAATAATAATAATAATAATAATAATAATAATAATGATGATGATGATGATGATGTAAAATAATTAGTAAATAAATAAAGTAATGATAATGATAATAATAATAATATAATGATCAATAAGTAAATAAATAAAATAATATTATTATTATTCGTAATAATATAAAATAATATAATAATAAGAAATAAATAAATAAAGTAATAATAATAATAATAATTTTTGTATAAAATATTGTAGTAATCATTAAATAAATTACACAACATTATTATTACTGTTATTATAATAATTATTAATATAATATAATATAATAATCAATAAGTAAATAAATAATATAATAAAAATAAGAATTTAATAACAATATAATATAATATAAAAATGTTGTTAACTGGATTTTTGAGTTGACGGTTGTCGGGGAAAGGATAATTAAAAACCACAGCCTCCTAGAAAAAAAGGAAATAAAGAAATAAATAAAAACTAAATCATTAAAATGTGTTATTTAATGTCATGCTGTCATGAATAAAAACTAGTTTAGATTACATTTTCCATGTGCATTATTAGAGAGGAAATGTATAGAAAGGTGGGATATATTACACTGAAAGTACAATGAACTATTCGTCAAAATAATTGTCAGATAAGATGTGAAAATTGATAACACTTCCTTTTAACTATGTATATACCGATTAGACTGATCATATAATGATTCTTTTAAAAAAATCACTCTGATCTGAACACACAGTTTTATTTTAGAAAAACAAGTTATTCGTACACCATTTCACTCTTATTCAAATATTAAATAAAAGTAATTCACTGCTATGAGAGATTATATAAAAGTTAATTAAAAAAAATATCGTCTCACAGTAGGTACGAAATTCAGAATTAACAATTAACCCATAAAATAATGTAATAATAAATATATAAAAATATAAAATAATTTAATAATCATTATATCTCTTCGCATAAAGGGTAATCTTTGGAGTACCTGACCCGGTTGGGTGGTCATATCTCCAGTAAGCAAGGTATGCTATTTAACAAGGGAGCGTTTCATAATGAATATATTGTATAACAATATGCCAGTTACATTAACGTTATAATACAATAGTAAATGGAAAATATATACATGTATACATATAAAGTAAATATAAATTAAAAAAAAAGAAGTTAAAGAAAGCCGTTAAGTAAAAATATGAAAAGTGTTTAAATACGATAAAATTTAATAATCATTAAGTTATTATTATATTACATAGCGTAATAATAATATAAAATAACATAAAAATAAAAAAGTAAATAAAATATTAATAATAATATTAATAATAAGTAAATAAATTACATAATAATAATAGCAATGATAATAATTGTAATGATAATAATAATATAAAATAAGTAAATAAGTAAGTTAGTAGTAAATAAATAATAATAATAAGTAGTAAGTAAATAATAATAATAATAATAATAATAATAATAATAATAATAATAACAATAATAATTATAATAACACTATAATTATCGATAAGTAAATAAACAATATAATAATAGTATTATTATTCATATAATATAATAATAATATAAATAAAATAATATAAATTATAATATTCAATATTTATAAATGTAAAATAATATGATAATAAAGCAAATGAATAACGTATTAATAATAATATTATAATTATAATAATGCAATAATAATATATAATAAGTAAATGAATAATTTAAGTAATAATAATAATAATAATAATAATAATAATAATAATAATTATAATAATATTATAATTATCGATAAGTAAATAAACAATATAATAATAGTATTATTATTCATAATAATATAAAATAATATAAATAAAATAAAAATTATAATATCAATATTTATTATAATGTAAAATAATATAATAATAAGCAAATGAATAACGTATTAATAATAATATTAATAATTATAATAATGCAAAATAATATAATAATAAGTAAATGAATAATGTAATAATAATAATAATAATAATAATAATAATAATGCTATAATTATCGATAAATAAATAAACAATATAATAATCGTATTATTATTCATAATAATATAAATAATATAAATAAAATAAAAATTATAATATCAATATTTATTATAATGTTAAAATAATATAATAATAAGCAAATGAATAACGTATTAATAATAATATTAATAATTATAATAATGCAAAATAATATAATAATAAGTAAATAAATAATGTAATAATAATAATAATAATAATAATAATAATAATAATAATAATAATAATAATAATAATAATAATAATAATAATAATAAAAATAATAATAATAATAATAGTTTTATAAAATAATATAGTTATCAATAAACAAATTACACAATAATAATAATAATAATAATATTTTTATTATTATTATTAATATAATTTAATATAATAATCAATAAGATAATTATTATATGATGATGATTATTAAATAAATATCATAATAAAAATAAGGACTTAATAATAATATTAACTAACGTAATAAACAGTAATAAATAAATCGTGAGCTTTGCTCTTAGTTTGTGTTTAAAAACGTTAAAACGTTCGTTTAAAACTAACCAGATTTTCGATCGACGGTTGTAGGGGAAAGGACAATTGAAAACCTTTAACTCCTGGAAAAAAGTAAGTAAATAAATAATAAATTGTTAAAATGTGTCCTCTAATGCCCAGATACCATCAAGAAAAACTAGTTCAGATTTCACTTTCCCTGTGCATTATTAGAGGGGAAACGCATAGAAAGGCGAGATATATTTCAATGAAAGCACAATGAACTAAACGTCAAAATAATTGTCAGATAAGATGTGAAAAATCATAACACTTCCTTTTTACTATCTATATTCTCCATTAAAAACAGCCTACATGATACGCAATTTTAACTCAATTAACACGTCGAATTGTTATAGGGGTAATCGGCGTTACAAAAATAGATTCTTTTCTTACATTCTAATTTTCACGACTGCTGTTGGAAAGAAAATCGTCGGCTGTAGAGCTGTGGGTGCTGTTTTGCGCACGCATATTGGGTATTTTTACTTATTGATTACTATATTATTTTATATAATTATTATTATTATTATTACGTTATTTATTTACTTATTATAGTATTTTATATTATTATTAATAGTATTATTTTCATTTTATTTATGTTATTTTATATTATTATGAATAATAATATTGTTATTATGTTATTTATTTACTTATTATTATTATTATATTATTATTATTATTATTATTATTATTATTATTATTATTATTATTATTGTTATTATTATTATTATTATTATTATTATTACGTTATTTATTTACTTATTATACTATTTTATATTATTATTAATAGTATTATTTTTATTTTATTTATATTATTTTATATTATTATGAATAATAATACTGTTATTATGTTATTTATTTACTTATTGATTATTATTAATATTATTACGTTATTTATTAACTTATTACTTTATATCATCATCATTAATATTATTATTATTTTATTTACTTATTAATTTTTATATTATTTTATATTATTATTGTGTTATTTAATATAATAATCACTTGATGATTATTAAATTGTTTTATATTTTTACATTAGCTATTCAGGGAGAGTTCAACCGCTTTTAAGCCTGTTTCTTGTCATTCTAAAATATCTAAGTAATTTAAAGAAGACTAAAATTCATCGGCGGATCAATAAAATGTATGGGGAAAGCACTCAAAAAAGTAATGTTAAGAAAAGTTTAATGAAATGTATAGAGAAATATTGAGAGATTTGGTTTGATTTGGATCATTACGTTCTACGTTTTGTCACACGTTTTGTACTACTTTTCGCAACCCGTTAAGCCATTTAAAGAAGGCTAAAATTCACCGTCAGGTCAGTAAAATGTATTGGGGAAAACACTGAAGACTTAATATTAAGAAAAGATTAATGAAAGGTATAGAGAAGAATTGAGAGATTTGGTTTGATTTGGATCAATCCCTTCTAAGTTTTGTCACAAAAGGGATAATTAGAATGGAATTTACTGATTAAAGTATATTCCTAACCGCTACGAACATCCTTGCCATCAACGGGATTCGAACCCATAAGCGCTGATACCAAAGAACAGCGCTATACCATTCGGCCATCGTTCGGCGAAACATTGGGAAAGGTAAAGCTAAAAAAAAGTATTTAAATTGGGTATGTTCATGAAAGGTATGAAGTATTTATCACGTCGTTTAATATACCTCATCCCTGTAAAATATTCTACATTTTTCTGTAGAAACCTTGCTTTGACTCAGGGAATGTTGGTCGCTTCTTCTGCAGCATTATACTTGTGACCTCTCAGAATTGTCGGGAAAATCAATACTCCCCCTCTCCCCGTGGGGTAAGATATGCGTCTAATGGGAGAGAGGCTAAGAAGACTGGGATTTGCTGAAAAGTTTGTTTGGTTTGATTTGAACGGTCTACTTTTTGCAACACGAGGGCTAATGAGACTGCGACACCTATTGTATAAATCCGATTTCGAATGGCTACGAACATCGATGTTACAGTTAAGTTCGACACCACGAATTCCGGTTCCGACGATCAGCGTCCTAACTTTTTTGCCATCGTTCGGGTAAAAAGGTTTTTTTTTTTGTATGAGGATGTTCTTTTTGGACGATATATTGCAGGTATTTAATTGGTTACTAAGAATTTCTGTGGTAACTAATGAAATTAACAAGATATTGTCTCGCTGGTGATGTTTTTAGGACTAATCTTTATCAACACATTGTCCCCAGACTCGCCAAGTTGGCCATGGTTTTAGAGTCTTTAGAGGTCTTGTATCTTCCAGACGGACTGGTTTGGAATACTAAAACCTGTATTTTCGCTACATTAGCGCTAGTGAAAGCGGGATCTGCATTTAAAAGCCAATTCCGAAAGGCTACGAACATTCATTCCAACAGCAAGATTCGAATCCATAAACTGCGGTTTCAAGAAACATCGCCCTATCATTTGGTCATTATTCGGCCCTTACAAGGTAATATTTAAAGAATAAAAATTCAAAATTATTCTAATAAATTTTTATTTTTGTTTTAACTTGCTTGATTAGAAATGGACTTTATAAGCTTTATTTCAACTGCATGTGAATAAGTTGATTTTGATGTATTGATGAGTTATTGTAGACCGGTAACGTCAGTGTAGGTTATATTGAGTTTTTAGTTATACAGAGTGTTGCTTGTAATCGAAAATGGAGGTGCACAACTCGATATTACAACAGTCCCAGGTACAAAATTATTAATTCTAGTAATAAATCATACATTCTTCAAACCATGGCCGAATGGATAGAGCGTTGCTCTTCGGTAGGGTTCATGGGTTCGAATCCCACTACTTTTATTGCTGCAGCTGAGGAATCAGCCTTAAGCAATAGGTCCTGTTCTCATTAGCCCTAGTGTAGCAAAATAGTACACCTAGAGTTACGTAGCTTTCCAAACCAAACCAAAACTAAATTCTTCAACTTTAGCAACCATAACCACTTTTACGGAGGGGGGATGTGAGTTCAGTTCTAAATACAAAATTTTAACACTATGCGTCTAATAATTTTTTATTTCTGGCTGGCAACGTTAACAATTGTTATATTGTAACTTTTCGTTATAGACGGTGTCTACTGCAATTAAAAAAGTTAGGGGTACAATAAACAGATGTTTTAAATCCTAAATACAAAATTTTAATCTTCTATGGGACGTAGCCAAACGATGGATGATTGGTTAGGAAGCTGGCCTTCGGTATCGGAGTTCGTGGGTTCGAATCCCACAGTGGCATGTATGTTCGTAGCCGTTCGAAATCGGCTTTAAGCTGTAGGTCCCAATATCATTAGCCGTCATGTTGCAAAAAGTAGACCGTAGCTCTCCAAACCAAACCAAACCAAATCAACGGGACATAATTATTGAATTATCCGAGTTGTATACGGGCCGAACGATGGCCGAATGGTTAGGGTGCTGGCCTTTGGAACCGGAGTTCGTGGGTTCGAATCCCACAGTGGCATGGATGTTCGTAGCCGTTCGGAATCGGCTTTAAGCAGTAGGTCCAGGTCTCATTAGCCCTCGTGTTGCAAAAAGTAGACCGTAACGCTCCAAACCAAACCAAACCAAAAAACCGAGTTGTATATGTACAGACATCATGATAAATCGAGTTAAAATGTGCTCATGTATGGTCAAAATGAATATTTAAAGATTCAAAATTAAAGTTTTCCTTTCAGTTTACACAAGCGTCACACTGAAACTTGTCAAGAATATTCAGAAATGTTCAAAAAGAGTATTTCCGCAAGAATCCAAATACTCAAAATTTTCACGATTACGATACTACTTTTAGAAAAGGAAATAAAAAGGACTCCACAAGTCAAAAAGTTTCCGACATTACTCAATATAAGACGCTAAAAGCTTACGATTTCGGCAATTCGTGTCACTCCGCAAAAACACCCCGAAAAAGAACAAGCGGTTTTCCGATCTGGTTAGGAGAGCAAACTGGTGCAGTTTCGGTCGAAATCCTTAATAAACGTTCTATTTCTGTCGAAGCCGGGAGGGGGTACGATCAAACTGGTCCACTCCCGCTGGGTCTGCGATTGTCGTTAGGGAACTTGTGGTGAAAAGTTATGTCCTAGAAAAAGGAGTTACAAGAAGAAAAAAAAATTAATTCGCGCATTCTAGGAAGATCTTAAAATAAATTTATTGTGACAGTCAGATGACAGACGATTTATGACAGAAAAAATTTATGGAAGAAAAATTGAGAGTTGTTTATAGGAAATCATATATTTGCATGTAAAATGGACTAAACATATCTGCTGTGACGACTTCAATATTCTCGAGTAAGAGGTAACGTGAAGAATGGATCACAGTCAAGATAAAATTGGAAATTACTTTTATTTTTGATTAACTACGGTTATTTACAAGGGGATTCTAATTCCCAAATCATGTAGAACTACAAAGAATGGGTGCCTGTATAACTTCTTCACGACGATCGCAGTCAAAAGAAAAACAGTTACAAGAAGAAAAAAAAATTAATTCTCGCATTCTAGGAAGATCTTAAAATAAATTTATTGTGACAGTCAGATGACAGACAATTTATGACAGAAAAAAATTATGGAAGAAAAATTGAAAGTTGTTTATAGGAAACCATATATTTGCATGCAAAATGGAGTAAAAGTGTCTGCTGTGAAAATTTCAATATTTTCGAGTGAGAGGTAACGTGAAGAATTTATCACAGTCAAGATAAAATTGGAAATTACTTTTACTCTTGATTAAAGACGGCTATTTACAAGGGTATTCTAATTCCCAAATCTTGTAGAACTGCAAAGGATAGTTGCCTGTATAACTTTTTCACGACAATCGCAGTCAAAAGAAAAACAGTTACAAGAAGAAAAAAAATTAATTCTCGCATTCTAGGAAGATCTTAAAATAAATTTATTGGGACAGTCAGATGACAGACGATTTGTGACAGAAAAAAATTATGAAAGAAACATTGAAAGTTGTTTATAGGAAATCATATATTTGCATGTAAAACGGACTAAATGTATCTGCTGTGACAACTTCAATATTCTCGAGTGAGAGGTAACGTGAAGAATGGATCACAGTCAAGATAAAATTGGATATTACTTTTATTCTTGATTAAACAAGGCTATTTACTACAAAGGGATTCTAATTCCCAAATCTTGTAGAACTGCAAAGGATGGTTGCCTGTATAACTTCATCACGACGATCACAGTAAAAAGAAAAAGAGTTACAAGAAGAAAAAAAAATAATTCACGCATTCTAGGAAGATCTTAAAATAAATTTACTGTCACAATCAGATGACAGAAGATTTATGACAGAAAAAAATTATGGAAGAAAAATTGAAAGTTGTTTATAGGAAACTATATATTTGCATGCAAAATGGAGTAAACGTGTCTGCTGTGAAAATTTCAATATTTTCGAGTGAGAGGTAACGTAAAGCATGGATCACAGTTAAGAGAAAATTGAAAATTACTTTTATTCTTGATTAACTACGGCTATTCACAAGGGTATTCTAATTCCCAAATCTTGTAGAACTGGAAAAGGATGGTTGCCTGTATAACTTCCTCACGACGGTCACAGTTGAAAGAAAAAGAGATTTAATAATCTCATACAAGTGGGGAGGCTTTTTAGGGTGCAATCAAAACCCAGTTTATCCTCCATTCGGTAGCCGAGACCCTGACGCTCCTGATATGAGCGGACTTTACGAATCTCCGGAACTAGAAAGCTGACTCCGGTCAAAAGACGGGAAAGCCTCCACGAGGTCAAAGCACCTCCGTAAAAATGACGAAAAGCCCTGAGTCAGAAAATTGTAGGCTTTTTATACCTGGGGGTCAGTTACGGTCCCTTCAACTGTTTTTTGGGTCAGTTAAGATCCCAGTTACTTGAGAACTCCAGCTAAAGTTACAGTTAGTTTTTTTAACTGAATCCTCATTCGCTGGCTGTTCCGATTCTGCAAACTCGGTGCAATCCTTTGGCTCATTACCGGCACCTATCAAGGGGCATGACGCCTATTCAATCGAACTGTCAACATCCCAGACACTGTGTCGCCATGTTATTGTCGACGGTTCGAAACAGGAGGGATTTTCCGATCAGCTGGGTTTGGCACGTGCTCTGAACAAAAGGAGGTTTTTGGTCAGTTAAAATCCCAGTTACTTGAGAACTTTAGATAAGGTTACAGTTAGTTTGGTTTGGCTTGGTTTTGGAGCGCTACGGTCTACTTTTTTGCAACACGAGGGCTAATGAGACCGGGACCTACTGCTTAAAGCCGATTCCGAACGGCTACGAACATCCATGCCATAGTGGGATTCGAACCCACGAACTCCAGTTCCGAAGGCCAGCACCCTAACCATTCGGCCATCGTTCGGCAAGGTTAGGTTTTTTAGATGAATTCTCTTTCGCTGGCTGTCCCGATTCCGAAATTCCCGAGGATTCATTAACGTGATCCATCAGGGGCGTAATCGTCTATTCAATCCGATAGTCAAGATCCCAGACTCTGCGAAGCCACGCTATTGTCCTGATAAACATGTGAGATCCGATCAGCTGTTTTGGCGCGTGCTCGGAACAAATGGGGGTCTTCACACTGCAGTCATAGCTAGAAACAAGATACCGTTTTAGTCATGAAAGACCTTTATTACCACAGAGGGACGGGTGGACGGGCTTCCACTTCATTACAGGGACGGGTAAATTGTAATTTTGATCGGTAAAAACTGATTTTGACCAGCAAATTGGATAAAA
The DNA here is from genome assembly GCA_032207245.1 of Pardosa pseudoannulata. NCBI lineage: Eukaryota > Metazoa > Arthropoda > Arachnida > Araneae > Lycosidae > Pardosa > Pardosa pseudoannulata. The sequence goes on along the minus strand of CM063499.1, from coordinate 37,614,557 downwards.
GTGGTTTTAACAGTCCAAAACTGGTCAGGAGTGGTCAGAATTGTTAAAAATAGTTTTAAATGGTCTTAATTTTAATATATAATATCTTTTGTAATCAGAAGTGACTTTTAATGAGCAATAAAAATAGTAGTGCATTTAAACAAAATATTACACTAACAATTTCATGAGATTTAACATGCTTATACAGTATAATAAGAATGTTTGAATTTTAAAAATGAACAATGCACGTGCAATTGTAAAAATGTAATCCAGTTGCAGTACACTTGGACCTGATGTCTGGTGAGCAGCAATAAAGAAGGTGAAAGGTATTAACATAAAATTTGTTGATTTTACAATACATCTAATGAACTGTTGTGCCAGTTCTTCATCTATAGAAAGATTATTTTCAAAGTTTGGAGTAATCCAAAATGAATTACAAAATCGTTTAAATTTAGAGACAACTACAAAACTTTTTACTTGTAACCGTTTTTTGAATTCAACATAAATGACATATTAAACAGCTTGTATAAAAAATAAGTAAAACATTTTTTTTTATCTTGGAGTTATGTTATATTTGTTTTATGATGGTGTTATTTATATTATGACATTTTTAACAAATGTAACTTGTATTTATCATATGGTAGTGATCTATCTGTTGAATGGACAGAAAATGTACATGTACTCACAGATAGCTTTGGGAAATGGGTTGGAAGAATTTTAAATTGATCACACTACTTTGATTAAGACATTTTGTAGTTGGAAAAAAATAGATTTTAAGGAATTAGAATGGGAGAGAGGAGGTTTTTAAAGAGATATTAAAGTAAAACAATTTTGATATATATATATATATATATATATATATATATATATATATATATATATATATATATAATATTCAATAAATTTGTAACCAAAGTAATCACCTTAATCATATTGATATGCTAAAATATATTTCTGGCAATTCTTTGGCTAAAATTACAACCTTTGGCTGTATATCTTTGTTTCCTTCTTAATTGTAGTAACCTTTGGCCATCACGAGACCACAAAATTAATTCTTTCTTAGCGGAACTAATCTTATATAAGTTATTTCCGTAACTTCGCTTTACCCCCATATGATATACGCTTAAACTCTGTTTGAATGCCTCTCTTGTGCCCTCACAGCACTATATAAGAGAATGTAAAAAGTTTTGGCTGAAGAGAACCAATGACGGATTGTCTTAACTCAATTAATGCTCCTTCCCCCCAAATTTCGGTGTTTTCTTTCAAAACTTATATTCCACTGGGATTCAATCCCTCGATTTACGTTATCAAAGAGCAATGCCCTACCCATTCGGGAATTGTTTGGATTTATTGCCACGAAAGATGCTATTTCTGTTGTTCAGAATCCCAACTTTATAAAAATTAAATTATTATATTTCTTTTATATAAAACTCTTTACGGAAGAATAAAGTTTTTATCAAGTTTTCAAAAAATAAAGATTATATAAGATTATTTAATAAAGATACTCTGAAAACAAAAAATATTTTTAATATCCATTCTTTAGAAAATTTTATCTTCTCGGTGCATTAACTTAGATGGAATCATTTATTCTCTTGGTGAAGAAAAAAAATATTTAAGCACCAGGAGAAAGTTTATTATATAAGTTAAAAAAATTATAAAAGTACTAACATATAGCCCGTCATATGACGGAATAAGTAAAATTATTAATTTTCCAGAATTGTAAATTACCCCATGAAGCGGGTAAAAAAATGGTTTGTGTTTTGATTGAAAACTATGTGGTACACGCTTAATAATTTGTTTATCTTTACTGACCACTTCTTAGTCGCCAACTTTAATTTATCTTGTCATATTATGTGATAGAATGGACAGCAGAGGTTTTAATATTGACAGGGATTATTTGGCGGTATATATGAATGATGTCGTAAATTTAGTGAATCAATTGCAAACCGAGTGGTTATGTCATTATAATGTACCTTATGAGGCAGGTAAATAAATGATTCGTTTTTTTTTTTTGAGTGAGAATTATCTTGCAACAAAAAATAATTGATGATTAAATTATCACATATGTACTTAATCTATTATTTAAGCCAACTATAAAAGAAAATTATTTACGTACTATGTAAGTTCAGTGATAAAACGTATGAAAATAAAGCAGACAATGTTTAAATAATTTAAAGCAGGAAAGAATTAAATGAGATGCTTATAGAAATAACGTCATAATGCTATGAAAAAAAGGTTATTTTTACCTTTTTATTATTTGAGAAATTGATAAATTTAATTGCCTGCTCTTAACCGTGGAAATTAGGGCTAGAAATAATGGCATTAAACTCATGAAAAGGGGGAAGTGTGTATTTTGAACGTTTCAAAGAAGACAATATCTTCCGCTTTGATATGAAGCATATTTATTCTAATTTATTTTAGAATCGGATCGATAGTTTAGGAGAAGATAAACTTTACTCTCTTTGAATGTTGCTAACCCTAACTCATCAAGAATCTAATATGGATGCCTCTATCCATTCCAGGTCCAACCGCTTCATAAATTCGAGGACAGACGAACAGATACCTTAGGCTATTACTACATAGGGGATGATGGATGAAAGGGGGCGTATAAAAATATAGGTTAGCAATTTTCACAAAATTAATTTTAATTTAAAAGTTTCCTAAAAGGATATATTTAGATTCTTATTTTTTGGATGATTAAACGCCCAAAAAGGGGGGGAAAGGGGGAATTTCGAACGTTTCAAAGACAACAGTATCTTTCGCTATGATATTAAGCATCTCTACACCACTTTCGTTTAGAATGGGATCGATAGTTTAGGATAGGAAAAACTTTGCTCGCTTTGAATTTTGCTAACTTTAACTGATCAAGAATCCAATAGGGATGCCTCTATTCATTCCAATTCCAACCGTTTCATAAATTCGAGGACAGACGGACAGATAACTTAGGCTATTATTATGTAAGGGATATTTATTATGTGATAAACTGATAAATTTAATCGTCTGCTCTTAACCGGGGAAAATATGGCTTTAAATAATGGCATTAAATGCTGGGAGAGTGGTGAATTTCGAACGTTTCTAAGACGACAATATATTTCGCTTTGATATTAAGCATATTTATACTAATTTATTTTTGAATCGAATCGATCGTTTAGGAGAAGATAAACATTGCTTGCTTTGAATTTGGTTAACCCTAAGTCATCAATAATCCAATAGGGATGCCTCTATCCATTCCAGGTCCAAACGTTTCATAAATTCGAGGACAGACGGATAGATAACTTAGGCTATTATTATATAGGGGATATTATTATGTGATAAACTGATAAATTTAATCGTCTGCTCTTAACCGGGGAAAATATGGCTTTAAATAATGGCATTAAAAGCTGAAAAATGGGGGTGAGTGGTGAATTTCGAACGTTTCAAAGACGACAATATATTTCGCTTTGATATTAAGCATATTTATACTAATTTATTTTTGAATCGAATCGATCGTTTAGGAGAAGATAAACTTTACTGTCTTTGAATTTTGTTAACCTTAACTGATCAAGAAACCAATATGAATGCCTCTATCCATTCCAGGTCCAACCGTTCACAAGTTAGAGGACAGATGGGCAGATAACTTAGGCTATTATTATGTAGGGCAGTGGTCGGCAAAGTGCGGCTCCATAGCCGCGTGTGGCTTTTTGGCTCCTTAAGTGCGGCTCTGGCACAAATATCCACTGAAGGCGCAATAATATTTTTATTAAAAAAAAACTTGGTAAGAAAACAATTATATCTTATTTTGATAAATAAAAATTCTTCTATAAATCGAGAACATTAGTTTAAGTTAAAAGAGAGACAGATAATTAAAATTTTATATCTTTGTAAAAATACGTCACGAACATCAGGTTTAATTTTATTAGTTTTCGTAAACGTAAACACAAACCATGTACAAGCTACCGACTGAAATTGTACGTATGTTTCCGGCGTATTCCGGTGTCATACAAAGGTACCACAAGCATGTGCGAGCATACTTTTTTTTAAAGTAGTGGGGTGTACAAATTGCCATCTCAGTTGCAGTGTGAGCAGAACGCTGGCCGATGGTTAATGCACTGATCGTCGGTACCGGAGTTCGTGGGTTCGAATCCCACTATGGCATGGATGTTCGTAGCCGTTCGGAATTGGCTTTAAGCAGTAGGTCCCGGTCTCATTAACCCTCGTGTGAAAAACAGTAGACCGTAGCGCTAGAAACCAAACCAAACCAGTTGCAGTGTGAACAGTTTTGTCTTATCTACCGTGTCTGCCGTTATCCTGTCTTAATAAAAATTTGTAATTTTTAATCTAGCTGCACATCTTAGAGGTATTTATATACGATTTTATTACACCTGCTATACATGTTTGTGGTTCCGGTACAAAATTTGTAATCGATTTTGGAACAACTTCTATTTGTCCAAATGTTTTAAATTTTCTTCTATTTTTAGTCTTATTAAAAGTTTTGTTAATTTGATGATGGAAAAATTATTTATTTTCTTTTTAGTGCAGTTACATATATTAATAAAATTGTATTTTTTAAATTTTTGTTTTTTATCAATTTAATAATGATAACAATTTTGTACTGGTGGCTTTAGAAAAAAATATATTTGGAATATTTCTATTACGGAATAATTATAATAGTAATTACATTAATAATAATTTTACTAAACAAGCAGATTTGGCTCCCATTTTTTTTAAATTGTTGTAATGTTCATATTTGACTGTTTTGGCTAATAAGTTTGCCTTTTTAGTTGTTTTATTTTTCGGCTTGTTGTTATTTTATGCTTACTGTTAGAAATCTCTGGATTAGATTGCCCGACCCAGGAAATCCAGTTGACCTACCACCCTGAAGATAATGAATAAGCTTGCCGACCACTGATATAGGGCATGATGGGTGAAAGGGGAACATATAAAAATATAGTTTAGCAATTTTCGGAAAATTAATTTTAATTTAAAAGTACTATAAAAGGATTATTTCTCTTATTTGAGACATTTTTGTAACTGGAAGAAATATTGCCAGAAACAAAGAATGGGGAGACAGAAAGTTTCCGGGGTTGAATAGGGGACAATATAGTAATTTTTCTGAAATATTTTGGTTATAGTATCGCGTATTACAACGATATTAAATTAATTATAAGCTTAGTTTGAGCTATATTTATATTCTTATTCCTTAATCAGGCATAATAATCCAATTAAAAGAAACGAAACATTTTTCAGTCTTCTTAGAACAACAACTTTTTATTCCATCGCTATTTTATATAAAAACTTTATAACAAAAACAAAACTTGCAAACGATAAACTTGTAACAAACTACAAACGATTTTTAAACTAAAAATAAATCATTGAGTCTGTGCTACCACATCATTCCCTCCCCAGTAACAAAATTACGATACTAATTAAATACATTAAAAGACAAATAAAATTAATAAATATAAATTAAATACTACAATTTGTACAAACTAAAATTTACAAGATATAATAGCAATGGGATGCATATGATGTTTTGCATCTTCCTGCTCATGCCTCTGATAAAGAAAGAGAGAAAGACAGCTGAACAAACATTGCGTGCTTAAAAAACACTGAGATCATTCACCAGCAACGGAAAAGGAGGTGAAAATGGTAACGAACTAACACCAACACTCAGCATTCCTCAGCGATTTCCACAGCCTTCAAGTTTTAACAAGGAAGAGTTTATCATCCTTCACAGATCCCGCTTTCATTATTGAAACGTCTTCACTTGCGTTTCCAGCTATGACTCAGCTTCGGTCATTTAAAACTATGCCAGGTAACATCCATTTCACATCTTCCCTTGTCCAGACGGTTTCGAAATTTCCCCCTACAAGTAGCACATGCGCAAAACCAAGGTCAAGGGCCCCGGCAATTGCATAACTGTTGCCAGCGCGGGGGTAAAACTGGATCGTCACTAACCCCCGGCGTTCTCCGCAAAAAGGGGAACCCGTGAACTTGGTTCGCCCACGATACAGGAAAGTATCGATCGAGTTCAGGGTCGAAATAAACACACACACACACACACACTGGCCAATTATTCAAACTAGACTGGAACACGGTTTGGCCATTAAGTTTTTTACCCCCTTTGGCTAAAAAGGAAAAGCATTCTTTACTACACCTGAAGTTTTGGAACAAGGGCATTACCATTGAAATCACGCAACGATATCCTAAATGCAAGGAACATTCCGGAATTGTCGGTTTTCTTGTCATATTTCAAAGGATCTCAACAAAATGTGGTAAAGAATACTCGTAATTCCATAGATTGTTTATAGTATCTGTTTTCAATCTGTGATATTTGTACTCTAACAGTAAATCGTTAGCAACCAGGATGATAATGTCAGTACTTACATAGGTATCTCAACCGAAGGCAGGGCTAACTCCAACAGCTAATGAGCTGTGCGATAAGTGACCGTTTGCCTCTTTTAATTTTAATGTTAGGCTATTCAATACTAGCATATAGCCCGTCACATGACGGGATCATTAAAGTTTTTAATTTTCCAGAATTGTAAAAGACCCTATGAGGAAGGTAAAAAATGGTTTCTTTTTGGCTGACAATGAGGAATTTGGACATGTGAGGGATTCGAAAAACTTAGTATTTTTCTGATAATTCCAGACTCGTGGATTCCAAAAATGTTCTCAAAAATGTAAAACACTGGGTCCATCATTTAAAAAATCAATTTTAAAGTTAAGCGAAAATCACGTGACATCAAGATGCTCCGTGATTGGTTGTGACGTCATCGTTCACAATATTTTCCAATATTTTCTTATTGCTTGTAAACGCGCACTATTTTCCGATTTTGCTTTTGCAAGTTAGTTCTTGAAATTTTCTAGCTATCAAAATTTATTTTTCTTTAAACCTGAAGGTTTATTTTATCGATCTCGATAGCTTAATTATTTCAGTTTGTTATAAATGTCTCTTCTACCTTAATTTACCAAAGGACAGTCAGACAATCTCCCGAAAATTGACAGCATGTCAATGTTTTCGTTCTTGGGAGAAAAAAACCTTGATTTTATGGGAGCAGAAATACGGGGAATGAAAATCCAAAGGTATATAAAATCATTTATATATTTATCCAATTTTACTTAACATGTATTAATATTTTATTCTTGCTAATCACAGCTCTTCTGTTTGTAGACGAAGACAAGTCAAATAAATATACATATATCATATACATATATTTGTAGTAACATCATTTTTTATAAATAGAGATTGATGTAATATTAAAGTAAAAATTGGAGGAGGCATCTATGCTTAATTTTATTAGAAGATATTTTGATCTGGTTAAAGCAAAAAGTATATAAAAATTATTTTAATATTAAAGTTTGAAATGTTTTAAAATTCATTTTTGGATTAAAACATCAAACTTATGTATTAAAACCACCATTATTGTTTTAATATTTATTAGCATTCCTAGATTTTACTTTTTTGCGTGTAAAATACCAATTATTTCATATATACATTCAACATATATTCGTCTCAAGAATTATTTTACTCAAAACAACCATGGCTATATTATATTTAAGTTTATTTATTAACTAATTTACAGAGCTGAAGAAATATCGTAAAATAATATTAGTATAAATTTATTTGTATATGTGAATATTTTAATGTAAGCTATGCACTTTTGATTTAATGTTAATTTTTGGACTAGCTTCTCTTTATAATATTTATTAAAAAAATGTTCATGCTCTAACTCAAATTCCTTGTTTTCTTTCTCTATACGAGTATTAAAAATATTTTCTAACATATTCTTAACTGTCTCTTCTTCATAATCACTATTATTTTCGATTAGCTTTTTTATATCAATCATTCTGATTTCAGGATTTACTTTCTCACCAAGCTCTTCGGCTAGAATTTTAAGGTCGCATTTTTTTTGCTTTTGCAAGGAAAGGCATATTCATAAATGTATGTTGCAACTGACAAGCAAATAATTTTACACTTCTTTTACACAAACATAAAAGTCGTAACAATTTAAATTTCGTTTAATTCAAAACTAAACTAATCGTCATTAATTGGATTAATGGCATTAAACTTTCGAAAAGGGGAGGAGAGGTGGATTTCGAACGTTTTAAAGACGACAGAATTTTTCGCTGGGATATGAAGTATATTTATACCAATTTATTTTAGAATCGGATTGACCGTGTAGGAGATGATAAACTTGACTCGCTTTGAAATTTGCTAAACCTAACTCATCAAGAATTCAATATGGATACCTCTATCCATTCCAGGTCCAACCGCTTCATAAATTCGAAGACAAACGGATAGATAACTTAGGCTATTTTTATATAGGGGAGGATGGATGAAAGGGGAGCGTATAAAAATATAGGATAACAATTTTCGCAAAATTAATTTTAATTTAAATGTATTGTAAAAGGATTATTTATCTTATTTTTTAGATTATTAAACACCCAAAAAGGGCTGGAGGGGAGGAATTTCGAACGTTTTAAAGACAACCGTATCTTTCGCTGTGATATTAAGCATATTTATACCAATTTCATTTGGAATCGGATCGATAGTTTAGGATAAGAAAAACTTTACTCAGCCGAACGATGGCCGAATGGTAGAGTGCTGCTCTTCGGAACCGGAGTTCGTGGGTTCGAATCCCGCTGCTGGCATGGATGTTTGCAGCCGTTCGGAATCGGCTTTAAACTGTAGGTCCCGGTCTCATTAGCCCTCGTGTGCAAAACAGTAGACCGTAGCGCTCCAAACCAAACCAAATTACTCGCTTTGAATTTTGCTAACTTTAACTGATCAAGAATTCAATATGGATACCTCTATCCATTCCAGGTCCAACCGCTTCATAAATTCGAAGACAAACGGATAGATAACTTAGGCTATTATTATATAGGGGATTAGACCATGGAGAGAGATTGTGGAGGATTGCTTAGTGATGTCACAGCGGCCGAGCTTCGTTTTTTGTGGAGAGCATTAATAGCAGAGTTATTGTTCTTGTTGTTTCTGATGTCACTTGGTCAAACGAAGTACGATTGTGCCGGAGTATACTTGTATTAAGGCAAGGGTTCCTTTCGTTTTGACGAGCACCACAAGGGGTGAAAGTACAAGTTAAATTCAAGTAGATCCTCATAATTTTGAAGTAGGGATCAAGCAGAAGACTCATAGCCTTGGCCTGCCTCTCCCAGAGGTATTGATTGAGAACTTGAAGGACATTGTGACCACGAATATATTTTACGTGCCCGAAATCACCTTTAAGGAACACCTTAAACGCATCTTAGCTTTAACGAACATGTTAAACGCGGATCTTCCAAGCTCGGGCTTGGAATCCGCTACTCTCCAGTGACGAGAGCGACGATTTTGCAGACTGAGCTACGGTGCTCGTATGTCGGGGTGATTAACATGATTGAGAATCTGTTGTCTGCAATGACAGTGATCTCGTGACTGAAAGTTCGCAGTTTGGGGTTCGATCTGGCTTAAGATTCTCTGTGTTCGTTAAAAACTACTGGAGAACGTGAAATATGTTCGTGGTCATAATGTCTTTCAAGTTGTCAAACCATACCTCTGGAGGTACTCACCAAGCCGAGGGATCTTATGATTGATCCCTTATTCTAATTTACGAGAACACACCATGAGCAAAGTCGTTTCTTTCACCCTATCGACTCTCTTCATATAAACGGAAGGCATACCCTTGCCTTAATACGAGTAACCTATGGTTAACATCCTTCGCTTGACCAAAGAGCATAAGTAACAACAGAGTGATTGAAAAGTAACCATAAACCCTTTGTCACTTGACTCGTCTGCAATGAAAGAACAACTGTGTAAAGAAATTGGACCTACGACCCTGTAAACCCCTTCCTCTATTTGGGAGTCGATCCCTTGACCCCTCAACCCTGCGTTTTTTCAGGAATATGAGCCAGCCGGCTACAGGGCTCATAAAGTCTTCGGACTTTTTTTTTAAGGGCGGCGGTGGATTGAAGAAGGGTGTAGGCAGTGTTCCGACATATCGAAGACTAAAAGAAATGATTTTTATGGGATAGATTTCTTTTTCAGAGGGTATCGGATTACCAGCACTGGACAGGTGAAGGAAAGAGAGAAGGGGAGGGCTTCTGTAGGTTCAGTGGAGAGAAAGAAGTCCACCGCAACCAAGAGAACAAAACAACAACATCTCTTTCGACAAGACAACATCTCTCGCTGGAGAGGATTTATTTTGTTTACGAAGCCCGATGCAAGGCAGATACCTAACATTTCCTTGTGGTGGCCGCTCGTCTCTATGGGCTATTGTTGCAGATAAAAATGAAGTTCCGGGACTCTAAATATAATTTGCCTTGCAATTCATTATATGTAACTGTAATAAAAATTTTTTGTGTTGTCCATTTGTTGAGGTGTAGACCGACTGACCTCAAAGCGGAAGTGATGTCAGTGACCGTTCTTCGACCCCATTGGACAAGAGGGGTTGCTATCCGAGAAGTAGCCATCTTCGGCCCAGGCAACACTGTCCAACGGACTTTTTTAGAGATATATGTGGGCCCTCTCTGAGAGAGAGTAAGGAAGATGAAGGAGTGTGCACTTAAATATCTTTGGCAGTTTTTCTCACCCTTTTTCTTTTTGTAAGATGGCTGCCATGTTGGGCGGATCTGCAATCAGGTATGGTCCCTTTGGGATCCTCACATAATTAACATTATTGCTTATTCTCACCTTTATTTATATTTAAAATACAAAAATTCATCAGGAAGGATTGGTTTTTATTCAAATTTGTAATTTCTCCCGAGAAATCCATTTATACATAAGGCTGGAGTCGACTCTCATTCGGTCTTCATCTCAACATCATTTAATCCCTTCCAGATTCATTTTATTTCGGGATTATGGGTCAAAAAATGTCAAATTTTTATGCTTATTTTCATAAATATATATAGTATTAAACATAATAGCATTATTCGCATGCAAAAGTTTCTAAAAATTAATGTAAAAAATCAATTTAAATAAATGAGTAACTAACCTGTGTAGTTGGCTTTCTGTACGGCAGAAATCATTAGATTTTGGAGTCAATTCACACTAACTATAAATATAAAGCTTAGAAGACCTAACTTTTATCTTGAATTAAATTTTATTTATATCCTATGCATTTACATAAATGATTATGAAATTATTAAGCAAACTTTTGTCGTGTATGATGTAATCGAAACCACGGTACTACACGGAGTCCAAGATCGCAATCTGGACAGTAGACCCTTGTTTCTCTCCTTACCTTCTTGCCTCTACTGCCTCTCTTTGAGAAACAAATAATCTAGTTGCCAGAAAAGTAAACAAAAGCATTTGAAACCATAAAAAGCACATGTGAAATAATTCGGGAAAAACTGATTGCACAGTGTAAAATTTCACAGTGCCCCCGAACTACACTCGGGATGAGCCAGGATGGTACATTTCGCCTGCCCGAGTTCAGCTCGGGAAAAACCGGGAAGGGGTTAAATTAGGAAAGGTGTAATTCGATGCATCTCACAGATAACCAAAGTATATAACCATATCTGCCCCAATTAAGTAGGCAGGCAGGTCACATGCTTGTTTCACACACATTGCCCCAAAACAGCACTTGTGTTTACACACTGATAAAATGTTTTAATAATTTATACCCCAGACTTCAGTTTTCTTCAGTTAGGAGTGAAAAGTTTCCACACATACATGCAAATAATTTGGAAAAATGCTATGCACCGTCTACTGTCTTCACAATTGGGCCAATGAAGATTTTTATAAGAACATAACTACATCAGAACAGAGAAGGCGCCCTCGAAGATTAAAACCCCAAAGATTCGTTCGGGAAGAATACCTTCTTACAGGAGTCATCGTCCGTGTGATGAACACCTGCTGCTGTTTTGATTAGGTAAGTCTTAGCGTAGTGATGTCACGAACTGGAACTACAAAATCACCATCTGTTCTAAAGGATCTTTCGGTCGAACTAATGTTCAACGCCATTTGCCCTGTCTTTGTAAAATCTTGTGAATAAACACGCTGAAAAATAGAAACAAGTTAATGATTTTCTCCCTGAGTTCTGGAAATTGTTGCGTTTTCTTTATTCAGGCTCTTTTTTCATCATGATGTGGAATTAAAGTTGGTGAAAATAATTTGGTTTCTTATTAGAATAATTTTTATTGTATCACACAGACACATGCGCTACTATATGTAAATATATATATATATGTAAATATATATATATATATATATATATATACACTATATATATATATATGTATATATATATATATATATAGATATATATATGTATATATATATCTATATATGTATATATATTAATATATATATATGTGTGCATATATATATATGTATATACATATATATATACATATATATATGTATATATATATGTATATATATATATGTGTGTGTGTATATATATATGCGTGTGTGTGTTTATATATATATCTATATGTGTTAGCTATCTGTTTTACAGAATATCTGTTTAACAGAAAATATGATGCAGAACGTAAAACAAAATTAGTTTAAACATTGTGTAAGTACACAGTCTACCAATACGTATTTGGACACCTATGCGAATGACGATATCTGTGGTTCTGAAGTACGTCACGGCCTCCTCCGATATGCATCGTGAAGGAAACAGCATTGGCATTAGTCGTATGCAAGATGCTGCGCAGTTCGGAGCTCTCTGATTTCGAGAAAGGTATAATTATCGGGTATCACAAATGTGGGCGATCCTTAAGGGACATATCTAGCGAATACCCAAAATCGACAGTGGCCTATGTGATTAAGAAGTGAAAGATGAGCGGGGATTGTAAGAATGAGCCCCGAGTCGTCAGACCAAAGAAACTGGGAGATAGATACCGACGAGTGCTATCCAGAGAAATTCGACAGAACCGCACCCAGCCGATGGCCCTCATCCGCGAGGAGTTTTAACAGGCATCCGGGAGTATCGTTTCAATGAATACCATCCGTAAGGAAGCACATCTTCTTGGTTTTCATGGTCGTGCTGCTGCCCATAAGCATTTGGTCAAAAAGTCCAACCGCGCTGCTCGGTTAATGTGGTGCAAAGCACATCGAAATTGGACCGTAGATCTGTGGAAATGGGTTCTTTGGAGAGACGAATCAAGGTTCGCCTTTAACCTTTAAGATGGCAGAGTCTGGGTCTGGCGTCTGCCTGGAGAACGTCTCCTGCCAGAATGCATTGTGCCGTCAAGTTCGGCGAAGTTGGATTTATGGTCTGGGGGTGTTTCTCCTGGTATGGACTGGGACCCTTGGTCTCTATTCATGGAAAGCTCAATGCCGATGTCTACTGAACTATTTTTGGATGAGAATGTGCTTCCTACGTTGTGGCAGTTTTACGGGTTGAACCCCTGTTATTTTCAGGACGATAATGCTAGTTGCCATGTTTCGAGGTTAACCACGGTTTGGTATTGTGTCAATGGAGTTCATCGAATGGACTGCCTTCCCAGAGCCCAGACCTAAACTTATCAAGAACCTGTGGGACGAGTTGGATCGCGGAATTAAGGGGTGCACTACCCGTCCAAAATCGATGAAGGAACTTGCATGTCTACTCCAAGCCGTGTGGAAGACAATACCTCTAGCCGTAATACAAAGACTTGTGGAAAGTATGTCCCGGAGGGTTCAAGCTGTAATTGCCTCTCTTGAAGGCTCTACCAGCTATTGATTTTGAATAAAGTTTTCTTTTCTATCACAGGTGTCCAAAGACTTACTGGTAGACAATATATTATCATATACCTCAAACATATAATTTATAAGGAATTTTTAAAAATCCATACCTGACATCTACAAAATTGATGATTAAAAAATAAATCAAATCACAACTTAACAGAGGTTTGTATTGGTTTTATTAGGAGCACTAAGGACTACTATTTTGTAAAACGAGGGCTAATGAGACCGGGACCTACTGCCTGAGTCCAATCCTCAATGGCTCCAACACAGTGGTATTTCAACCCACGAACTCTGGTACTGGAGACTGAAAATCAGCGTCCTAACCATTGGACTATCGATCGGCCAACTTGAAAGAAGAATGAAGAAATAAAATCTGATTAGAAATCTTTAAAGTATTTTTCCGTTTTCGTTTTTACATTATCTCTACAGCACCTTCTCGTCTTCATGCTTCTATATGTCTTAGCTACATTTATGAATAAAAACACAAAACAGGACCCGCCTACGAATGACACGAATTACACGATTTAGAGGCTAACATTAAAACGCATTCTTCATTTCAGATCTCAAAGGAGCAGTCCACATTAATCATCATCTACGCAGCCAACATTTTGAATAAAGATCTACAGTCACTCCTCTTCAGTTCATTGCATTTCCTCTGTGTTTAAGGCGAGACGGAAGTACAGATCTCGTTGAACAGGTCAAACGATACCATGGGATGGTTAATTTGAAATACAGGGTAAATTCCAGCTGCCATTTTGAGAATTTAAAAGAAGGAAAAGCGAGCCGGTTTTCTAAAATAAATCGACTGCAAGAAAAATAAATAAATATACGTTTCTATTTAATTGGCGAGGCATCACTTTAACGGGTGATTTTGTTTAATGTATATGCTTAGAGCTCTAATTTTAGAGAACACTGTAGAACTAGATAAGCAATGACCAACTAAATTAGACCGGTAGAGGAAGTGTTTTAAATCCGTAATGATGTTTGTCTTTTTTATTCGATAATTGAAGTAGAATGCAATAGGATAATTGCAATAAATTGAATTTAAAATACACGTCAGAAATTCGGATGTTTTCACAACATTTGAAATAAATAGGTGTAGCTTCCCTATATAATTTAAAAACTAAGTCACAAGGCGAAGTTATTTCTACTTTTTCAATCAAACAAATCTCTCATTAAAAGTAAATAATTCAATAATAAAATTTATGCTGTTAAAGATTTATATATATATTTATGAATATATATATATAATATATATATGTATATATATATGTATATATATATACATATATGATATATATATATATGTATAATATATATATATATGATATATGTATATATATATATGTATATATATATATATATATATATATATATATATATATATATATATATATATATATATATATATATATATATATATATATATATATAATATATGTATATATATATATATATATATATATATATATATATTAAATAACGAACTAAATTATTAAATAATGAACAGAATATTTCTTGATCTAGGAACAGTACTTATTTGAGATAGTATTGTTCATTTGTGTTGCATGATTTGATGAGGTATCATTGTACAAAAAATAAAGAATATAAAAGTAGGAATTGATTATTTCTTGACCGAGGTATTGTACTTTATTGAGATAGTATTCTTTATTTGTGTTTATCACTTATATGTTCCGGTGAGATACCCATGTAAAATCAATAAAGAATATAAAAGATTGAATATACTATTTCCTGAAACAAGGAACTGTACTAAATTGAGGTAGTACACTTTATTTGTGTTTATTATTTATATGTTCCGATGAGTTACCCTTGTACAAGCAATAAAGAATATAAACGAATAAATAAAATATTTCTTGACCAAGGAACTGTACTAAATTAAGACAGTATTCTTTATTTGTGTTTATTATATACTTATGTTGATGAGGTATCATTGTACAAGCAATAAAGAATATAAATGAATGTACAAAATATTTCTTGACCAAGGAACACTACTTAATTGAGATATTATTCTTTATTTTTGTTTATTCCTTACATGTTTTCATGAGGTACTCTTGTACAAGCAATAAAGAATATTAAAGAATGAACAGAATATTTCTTGATCAAGGAATTGTACTTAATTGAAATAGTATTCTTGATTTGTGTTACTTACTCGCATGTTTTGATGAGGTATCATTGTACAAACAATAAAGAATATAAAAGTAAGAATAGATTTCTTGACCGAGGAGTTGTACTTAACTGACATAGTATTCCTTATTTGTGTTTATTACTTATATGTTCCTATAGCACAACCATGTAAATGCAATAAAGAATATAAAAGAATGAACAGAATATTTCTTGAACAAGGAACCTTAATTGATATAGTATTCTTTATTTGTGTTTATTACTTACTTGTTTGGATGAGGTATCATTGTACAAACAATAAAGATCATGAAATAAGGAATAGAATATTTATTGAAACAAGGAACTTTACTTAATTGAGATAGTATTATTTATTTTTTTTATTACTTACTTGTTTCGATGAGGTATCATTGTACAAAAAATGAAGAACATCAACCAATGAATATAACATTTCTTGAAACAAGGAACTGAACTTAATTGAGATAGTATTCTTTATCTTTCTTTATTGCTTGCATGTTTCTATGAGGTGCACTTGTACAAGCAATAAAGAATAGAAAAGATGAATGGAACATTTCTTGATCAAGAAACTGTACGGAATTCAGATAATATTCTTCATTTGTGTTTATTACTTATATGTTCCAATGAGGCACTCTTGTACCGCAATTAAGAATGTAAAAGAATAAACAGAATGTTTCTTGACCAAGGAAATGTAGTTATTTGAGATAGTAGTGTTCATTGATGAGGTATCATTGTACAAACATTAAAGAATATAAAAGTAGGAATAGATTATTTCTTGACAGAGAAATTGTACTTAATTGAGATAGTATTCTTTACTTGTGTTTATTACTTATATGTTCCGGTGAGACACCTATGTAAAAGTAATAAAGAATATAAAAGATTGAATTGAATATTTCCTGGAACAAGGAACTGTACTAAATTGAGATAGTACACTGTATTCTTGTTTATTACTTACATGCTCCAACGAGGTACCCTTGTACAAGCAATAAAGAATATAAAAGAATGAGTAGAATATTTCTTGACCAAGGAACTGTACTTAATTGAGATATTATTCTTTATTTTTGTTTATTACTTACATGTTTCGATGAGATACCATTGTACAAAAAATAAAGAACATCAAACAATGAATATAATATTTCTTGAAACAAGGAACTGTACTTAATTGAGGTAGTATTCTTTATTTGTCCTTATTGCCTACATGTTTTGAAGAGGTGCCCTTGTACAAGCAATAAAGTATAGAAAAGAATGAATGGAACATTTCTTGACCAAGGAACTGTACGTAGTTGAGACAGTATTCTTCATTTGTGTTTATTACTTATATGTTCCAATGAGGTACCCTTGTACACACAATTAAGAATATAAAACAATAAACAGAATATTTCTTCACCAAGGAACTGTACTTTATTGAGATAGTACTCTATATCTGTGGTTATTTCTTATATGTTTCGATGAGTTACCCTTGTACAAGGAACATAAAGAATATAAAAGAATTAAGAGAATATTTCTTGACCAAGAACTGTACTTAATTGAGATAGTATTCTTTAATTGTGTTTATTACTTATATGTTCCCATGTGGTATAGTTGTACAAGCAATAAAGAATATAAAAGAATTAAGAGAATATTTCTTGACCAAGGAACTGTACTTATTTGAGGTAGTATTCTTCATTTGTGTTACTTACTCGCATGTTTTGATGGGGTATCATTGTACAAACAATAAAGAATATAAAAGTAGGAATAGATTAATTCCTGACCGAGGAATTGTACTTAACTGAAATAGTATTCTTTATTTGTGTTTATTACTTATATGTTCCTATAGGATACCCATGTAAAAGCAATAAAGAATATAAATGATTGAATTGAATATTTCCTGAAGCAAGGAACTGTACTTAATTGAGATTGTATTCTGTATTTGCGTTTATTACTTGCATGTTACAATGAGGTACCCTTGTACAAGCAATAAAGAATATAAAAGAATAAAGATAATATTTCTTGAAACAAGGAATTGTATTTAATTGAGATAATACTCTTTTATTTTTGTTTATTACTTATATATTTCATTGAGACAACAATTTAAAAGCAATAAAGAACACAAGATAATGAATAAAAAAATTAAAACTAGTAACTGTAGTGAATTGAGATAGAATTCTTTATTTGTATTTATTACTTATATGTTTCAATGAGATATCCTTGTACAAGCAATAAAGAATATAAAAGAATTAATAAATATTTCTTGTAGTAAATGGAGACAGTACTTTTATTTGTGTTAATTATATTTTCAGATTAGGTACCCTTGAACAAACAATAAAGACTATAAAATAATGAAAAGAATATTTATTGACGGAACGGAAATTAGTTGAGATAGTATTCCTTATTCATGTTACTTACTTACATGTTTTAATATTGTATCATTGTACAAACAATAAAGAATATAAAAGTAGGAATAGATTATTTTTTAACCGAGGTATTATACTTAATTGAGATAGTATTCTTTATTTTTTTATTACTTATATGTTCCGATGAGACACCCATGTAAAAGCAATAAAGAATTTAAAAGATTGATTTAAATATGTCCTGAAACAAGGAACTGTACTAAATTGAGGTAGTACTCTTTATTTGTGTTTATATGTTCCTATGAGGTACCCTTGTACAAGCAATAAAGAATATTAAAGAATGAACAGAATATTTCTTGACCAGGGAACTGAATTTAATTGAGATAGTATTTAATATTTGTGTTTATTACTTATATGTTCTTATGAGGTACCCTTGTTCAAGCAATAAAGAATATAAAAGAATGAATAGATTATTTCTTGACCAAGGAACTGAATTTAATTGAGATAGTATTCTATATTTGTGTTTATTACTTACATGTTTCGATGAGGTACCCTTGTACAAGCAATAAAGAATATAAAATAATGAATAGAATATATTTTGACCAAGGAACTGTACTAAATTGAGATAATATTCTTTATGTTTGTTTATTACTTACATGTTTCGATGAGGAACCTTTGTACAAGAAATAAATAATATGAAATAATGAACAGAATATTTCTTGATCAAGAACTGTACTTAATTGAGATAGTTTTCTTCATTTGTGTTTATTACTTATATGTTCCAATGAGGTACTCTTGTACCGCAATTAAGAATATAAACTATTCAGAATGTTTCTTGACCTATTAACTGTACTTAGTATTCTTTATTTGAGTTTATGACTTACATGTTTCGATGAGGTATCATTGTACAATTAATAAAGAATATAAAAGAATTAAGAGAATATTTCTTGACCAAGGAATTGTGCGTAATTGAGATTGTCTATGACCCACTGGCAATGCAACTTCACTCAGCTTTATTTGAACCATGAACACGTGCTTTTTAATAAGGGTCAGAAGAAGAGAGAGAGAGATCAAGTTCAAAGTTATCTCATCTCGGCACTGAAATCGTTTCTGTTTTGAGCATGTT
>CM063499.1:37580311-37590311 GCA_032207245.1 Pardosa pseudoannulata | reverse complement strand
TTATCTGAGTTACTTCATCGAGGATTAAACTATTATACAACACAAGCATTTTTAACACGTTGTTTTTCAATTCCTATTATTAGTTCACACTATCCCTATATATGTTTATATATCTTGTTCAAATTTTATTAAATTAGTAATTAGTTAATAAAAATTAACTAAAATAAAATTTTTCTTTGTAAGTAGGAATTGGCTTTTAAAATTCTTTTTATATACTACTTGTTTTCTCTTCCTTTTTTTAAAACAAAATAAGAGTAGTATAACACATGTTCTAGATCAGCGTTTCCCAAACTTTTCTGGTTCTGTACCACCTGGTTGCTCATTAAGAAAACTTGTACCACTTTGTAAACATGATTATAGGTTGGGAAGTTTGTAACTGTTTTTTTTATTTATTTATTAATTGTATTTATTTATTTGCATTGTATAATCATGATGAGTCATGAGGAATAAAGTCTGACTTATCCTTAAAAAAGAGCCTTCGCAATTTAGAAGCAGGGTCCAAGTAGAAGATCATTAAACTTGGCCTGCCACGTCCAACGATATCATTTGAGAACTTGGAGAATATTGTGACCATGAACCTATTTTACGTTGCTCAGCAGACATTAATAAACACGGCATATCTTTGATCGACTTGTGACTCGATCTCATTATCCTCCGGTTATGAGAACACTGATTTTATCGATTGAGAGACTGTGGCTGAATTTTGTGGAAAATGTAAGGTAACTCGAGATCGGAAAGCTAACGAAAAATTTATTACACGATTCTGACATATAAAAATATAGTGGTAATTGAATAAAATTATGATTTTATAAAGAATAAAATAGTTTATGAAAGTTTAGCTTAATTCAAAATAGTGATGTTAGCTAAAAATTACTCTCAAGGTTTAGACTTTGACAAATATCAAGTGCGTGTTAAAAAAGTATTATTTTTTTGTTAAAATGAGAAGAATGTAAATAATTTTAACTTTACTGTAGACCAAGAAGTTAATAAATATTTTTTACAAGAATTAGATATAGACAAAGATAAAGATCGTGTTAAAGAAGTAGTATTTTTTTGTTAAGAAGAAGGGCATGTAAAAAAGTTTTACTTCATTGAAGAACTGGAAGTTAGCAAAAAATATTTTTTTTGCAAGATTTAGATCTAGATAAATATAAAATGCTTGTTAAAGACGTATTTTATTTGTTAAAAAGAAGATCATGTAAATTTTTTAAACTTTATTAGAGACTGGAAAGTTAAATACTTTTTACAAGAAATAGATGTAGATAAATATAAAATATATGTTAATGAAGTTATTAAATTTTTGTGAAAAATAAGAGCATGTAAAAAATTTTCACTTTATTTTATACTGGAAAAATAACAATTTTTTTACAAGAATTAGATCTAGACAAGTATAAAGTGCGTTTTAAAAAAGTATTATATTTTTATTAAAAAGAAGAGCATGTAAAAAAGTTTACTTTATTGGAGATCATAAAGTTATAGCAAAAAATTTTTTTACAGATTTAGATCTAGACAAATATAAAAGTGCTTGATTAAAGAAGCATTATAAATTTTTTGTTGTTGTTTAAAAAGAAGAGCATGTAAAATTTTTTAAACTTTATTAGAGATTTTGAAGTTAACAAATATTTGTTTTACATGAAATAGATGTAGACAAATATAAAAATACGTGTTTAAAGAAGCAATTATTTTTGGATTTTGTGAAAAAGAAGATCATGTAAAATTTTTTAACTCTATTGGAGATCAGGAATTAGCGGAAAAAATCATTACAAGATTTATACTTAAACATACAGCGTGAGTTAAAAGATAGTTTATCTAACATCTATTAATTGGGATCGCAGAACATATTTCATCAGTTTTTGGTCTTTTACCTTTTTAAACCCATTTTTCATTCAAGTTCCCTTTTATTTTTTCTTAATTTCAACAAGTCATCAGCACTAATTAGGTAGATGTTTTTAATTAATTGCGTAACTAATTGAACTTCATATATAAGGAAGGAAAAAGTTGTCCAATACCTAGTAATAGATTGTCCAGTCTGTTGGGTTAACGAGTGTTTTGAAACGAAGGGAGATACAAGGAAAAATACAAGTGTCCTAAATTTTAAGATTTATTCTTCTCTCCTTACGGCTGATAAATGAAAGCATGACTTTCAAAGGGGTGGTAGGTTAACTCTTGCCATTCCTCACTAAGGTAGAAGTCGAAAAAAATGCCCTTGAATTTTTTATTATACTTAGCAATAAATTTTGAATCTATTCCAATTTTTCACAGTGTGTTTATATTCATGAGCTCATAACTATCGATTAGCTTTTTCTTCGTTTCTGTTGTTTTTTTCTGTGTTTAGACAACCAGGTCTTTTCAATTAATTGTGTATTGAGCTCAGTTGCCGAAGGAAATGGTCTCGTACCTTGATGGTTGCAGGTTTGGGGCTCAAGTCTGTCTACGTGCCCCAGGTGACTGGGGCACGTAAAATATGCTCTTGGTCCTCCAAGTCTGTCTAAGATCCACCGTGGTGACTGGGGCACGTAAAATGTGTTCTTGGTTCTCCAAGTCTGTCTAAGATCCACCGTGGTGACTGACACGTAAAATGTATTCTTGGTTCTCCAAGTCTGTCTAAGATCCACGTGGTGACTGGAGAACATAAAATATGTTCTTAGTCCTCCAAGTCTGTCTAAATTCCACCGTGGTGACTGGAGAACATAAAATATGTTCTTGGTCCTCCAAGTCTGTCTAAGATCCACCATGGTGACTGGGGCATGAAAAATATGCTCTTGGTCCTCCAAGTCTGTCTAAGATCCACCGTGGTGACTGGGGCACGTAAAATGTGTTCTTGGTTCTCCAAGTCTGTCTAAGATCCACCGTGGGGACTGGGGCACGTAAAATGTGTTCTTGGTTCTCCAAGTCTAAGATACACCGTGGTAACTGGGGCACGTAAAATATGTTCTTGGTCCTCCAAGTCTGTCTAAGATCCACCATGGTGACTGGGGCACGTAAAATATGTTCTTGGTCCTCCAAGTCTGTCTAAGATCCACCGTGGTGACTGGGGCACGTAAAATGTGTTCTTGGTTCTCCAAGTCTAAGATACACGGTGGTAACTGCGCCACGTAAAATATGCTCTTGGTCTTCCAAGTCTGTCTAAGATCCACCGTGGTGACTGGGGCACGTAAAATGTGTTCTTGGTTCTCCAAGTCTAAGATCCACCGTGGTGACTGGGGCAATTAAAATATGTTCTTGGTCCTCCAAGTCTGTCTAAGATCCACCGTGGTGACTGGGGCAATTAAAATATGTTCTTGATCCTCCAAGTCTACAAACTGACATTGATAATGTCCTCCAAGTCTACAAACAAGGATGGAAAGTCAAGCCTTCAGGTCCTCTGCTTGGTCCCTGGTTCTAAATTACGAGGACACTCTTGAACTAAAACGTTCTTTCATTATTATCTACTACTAGCATATAGCCTTTCATACGACTGGATCAGTAAAATTTTTAATTTTCCAGAATTGTAAAGTACCCCATGAGACAGGTAAAAAGTGGCTAGTTTTTTGTGTTTTGTTGTCCAAAATTTAGCGAATCGATTGCAAACGGTGGGGTTATGTTTAAAAAAAAATACACAAACGAGAAAACTTCTTAATTTTCAAAAATATATAACTTAAACGCTAGATATTTATTAGTCTTGAAATAGACTCCTAGACTTTTAAAAAAAGCATTGGTTATTAATACTGATAAAATTTTCACTGCAACAAAAATTAATCAATGATTATAAATTTAAAATTATCCCATATGTACCTAATCTATTATTTAAGCCAAATATAAAAGAAAATATTTAAATATACGTAATATCTAAGTGATAAAACGTATGACAATAATGCAGACGATATTTAATTTAAAATTAGAAATAATTAAATAATATGGTTAAAAGAATGACGTCATATTGCTAGAAAAAAATGTTATTTTTACCTATTTATTGCGTGATAAATTGATACAATTAAACACCTGCTCCTAATGCGGGAAATTAGGGCTTGAAATAATGACATTAAACGCTCGGAAAGGAAGGGGTGGTTTTTGAACGTTTTAAAGACGACAGTATTTTTCACTGTGATATGAAGCATATTTATACCAATTTATTTTAGAATAAGATCGATAGTTTTGGAGAAGATAAACTTTATTCGCTTAGAATTTTGCTAACTCTAACTCATCAATAATCCAATATGGGTGCATCTATCCATTCCAGGTGCAACCGCTTCATAAATTCGAGGTCTCAAAAAAATTAAAATTCGAAAATTAAAAATTTTACCAATCCCGTCATAAGTAATGCTAGTTTTTTTTTTTTTTTTTATAAGAATTCTGAAAAAGCGATTAAGTTAGACTGAAGTTGTTTCCCGTAAGATAACTTTGAATAAAACAAACCCAAAATGGCAGTTTTAAGTGATCCCACCTCCTTTGGTTGAGAAATGAATTTCAAGTTGTCCCCATTAACTGCGAAACTTCATGAAACATTCATTACGAACTGAATACTTCCTAATCTTTCTTTTAAAGGGGAGAATAAACAATCTTCAATGGACATCATCCTTCATTTGTTACCCAAATGAGCGGGAATTCTGTTCAATTGTTTGGGCAAACAAGCGGCTGGCTGGATGCTGCAATCGGAAACATTTAAATCAGTTCTCCTTTTTCAGACAACAATTACCTCTTCATGAACAATTACCTCTTCATACCGGAACACGAGAGGTAGAGAGAGTGCTTTAGAAGAAGATTGGGGGAAACAAAACAGTAGAAGTGCCGGAAATTTCGTGTTGGACGATGTTCAATGTGATCTGAATTGCTCTTAATCCGAAAGGATTGACCTGTGTTCCATGGCAGACACAAAGAGTAAATCGTCTCTTGTGCGCAAGTACTGGGCTATGGGAAGTATTGTTCTTCTGAAAGCAATTAGATTATGGGAGAGAATTTTACTGTTAAAATTGCTTCATATTTGTTTAAGGTAAGGAACAGTAAGCATAAAGAAAAATGCGGGGTCCACTGTTTGTAGTATATACAGAAGAAACAATAGGAGGCATTTTGGGAGACAAAGTCTAACGTTTCTTATGTTTTTAACACGTTGACTGCTAGACGCATTTTCGATGGTTTGCCCAAGGCGTAGACGTGAACTTTTCATTATGCGATGCATATGCTGAAATATTTGCAGCAGATAAAATGAGATATAAAATCTTGAAGCAATTTTCGAGGTAGGGGTAACCGGTGACTCCCACGGCGTGGTAGGCAATTGTTACGATTATTCTCTTTTTTTCAAACAACCGTGCTTCAATTGCTAAGTGATTACTTTCATTCTTTAGCATTAAAAGTAGCTAGGGTGAACTAGAGCAAATAACTTGACTAAAAAAGGGGTGACCTATTGTTCCAATTGCGTCGATTCACCTTTTCTTTGCCTTGAATGTTTCAATCTGACTCATCGCAATATGCACTGATAAAATGTATATTTTTCATGTACTAATAAAATTATTTTTGTATGTTCTATATTGCATTAATTTCTTCAAACCATTATAATAACAATGGAAAAATTGAAAAATTTAACAGTATCCATATTTACTATAATTATGTACTTTTGTTAATTTCTGCGTCGTCGGTCACCGGTGGACCCCACGGCGTTGTAGCCAAGTCGAGTGCCAGTCACCAGTGAACCCTCATGGCAGTCAACTTCTTAATTATAAAACTTTTACGGCATTTAGATTCAAAAAAGCGTTCTATCACAATATATCTTTGAACTACAAACAATTTGACTTGCCTAAAACGTTCCCAGGATAATGACGTCAAATTTGACGTGTTTATGGCATACAAAATAATATCCTAAAGACTAATTGGTGTGGGAAAAAATATTTAATAACTGTCTTATTGCTACGACTTCTAGAGAATAATTAGTAAAAAGATGTATAGATTATTTTGCTTGCAATGAATATCGTGTCACATTTTTGTGTGCATATTACATGATTATGTGATGTCCTTGGTCTATTCTTCCACGATTGGTCCGGGTTGGTCATTTCACAATGCATTACACATGCGCACACTGAGAAAAGGATTTTATATAGAGATTGTAACATATTCGGTCCCTGTTTTAGGTGGCACAATGAAGAAGCTGGTGTTTCTTGAATAAATCATTTATTTACACCTCACACCTATATACACCTTTCTAAGATACACAGTACAAATACAGTTCACAAGCATGTGAAACACTAGACTTAGGCTTAATTAGAGATGTATGAAAAAGGGTCCCTGCCGAATGGTTTAGTAACCGACGGAAGATAACAATTCGGTAGCTTCGCGTAAAAGTTCTCGGTAGTAATTATGTAGGCAGTACACTCAATTAGACGAGAGTTTGAAGTAGCAATTGGTATCTTCGAATAAGATAAAACAAAGTCCGAACTCCTAAGAGGAATACACGTTCAATCCTGAAGAAGATCGAATTAAAAGAAAACCCAAGACACAGGGTATCGTTATGAGTCTCAGCAAGAGATAATCCCAAGGTGGGATTTTCGCTAAGGAAACTCTCCGATGGAGAGACTGCTCAAGATGACTTCCGAGTTACCTGACTGCTAGCTAACTCCTAAAGAAGTGATCCCAAGGTGGAATTATCGCTAAGGAAACTCTCCGATAGAGAGACTGGTCAAGATGACCTCCGAATTGGCTGATTGCTAGCTAATTCCTAAAGAAGTGATTCCAGGGTGGGATTATCGCTAAAGAAACTCTCCGATAGGGAGACTAGTTAAGGCGACCTCCGAATTAGCTGGTTTCTAGCTAATTCCTAGAGATGTAATTCCAAGGTGGGATTATCGCTAAAGAAACTCTCCGATAGAGAGACTGGTCAAGGCGACCTCCTAATTAGCTGGTTGCTATCTAACTAACTACTTTAAAAAATCTTCTCTCGTCTCTTTTTTTAGGGGAGGGGCCTCTAAGACAGGGGCCTCAAGGACAATTTCATTATTGGATCATCTGGCGACGACCTCACCTTCAAGCAAATGGACTGGTCTGGGCTAGACAATCACCAGCCGCAAACTCAGGAGTCTCTGGAATACTTGTCGGCGAAGATCCAATGTCGAAGCATTCCTTTTTAGTTCCGATGGTCATATTTCTGGTTGTCAGTCTGGGCGCCCGGTTGTCTGGTCTATTGTTTCACTACTGTCATCTGACACAAGTCTAGACATCGGGGTGCAGGGGTAAACAACCCCTGTCTATCCACATAAGCGAAGTTTATTTCTCAGAGCAAAGTTCTTTGATGTAGACACACCGTTAAATCCTGCCGTTAAAAGATATTAAACATACTTGATAGCCTTTCAATTAAAATTTAGATCTACTGGTTAACTTTAGCAAATTTGCTAAATGCAGATAGTTTTAAAAAACAAGAATATTGAAGACAGTAGAATACACACATTGTGTAGACATAACAAGTCTACTAATTTAAACTAATTGTTCATCTGTAGCATAAAATGGATTTTTCAGTTGCGATTTATAAAGTATTTTCTTGATTTCTTTTAGTAAATATTTTATAGATAACTGTATGGAGTACAAACATATATTCTTACAAATAAAGTAAAACATTTTAAAATTATATATTGAATTGAGATAATTTATTACTATTTTATGACGTCCTAACAGGCATTTCCGATAAAACGCATTACTGAATGGCAACGGAAAATAATTGTTCAATTTTTCCCACGTTGCTTCATGACGGAAATTCTAAAGAGAATTGGTCCTTAATATTTCAATACCATTTGAGTGGTGAATATTAATCTGATCTTCCATTATATTACGCATTAAATATATTTCTTTTTTCAGTTACCGTAAAATAAACCCTTTCATCGGAAATTACATCATCAAAATTCGAACTAAAGCTTTTTCACTGTAATTATTCAAAGACGCTGATCGATATACCTCGGCAACTGAACAATATAAAACAATTTGAATACAAATCACTGAAAGAACAAACAGCTGTTTCAACACCGTGTTCGAAAAACGGGGCCGAAATGGGTGCCATTTAGTGCTAGCCATAAAGACGTTCGACTAATTGGTGTGGGAAAAAACTATTTAGTAACGGTTTTATTGTTTGAAGTTCTACGGAATAATCGATAAAAAGATATATAGATTTTTTTACCTGCAATGAATATCGTGTCACATTTTTGTGTGCAGGTCACATGATCATGTAATGTCCTTGGCCTATTGGTGGCTAATGATCGTAAATTCATTCTTATTAATTCATTATTGGTAATTTTATGCTAATTTGGCAACACTTTTGTTGTATTGAAATAATAATGGGACAAAAAGGGAGAATATTAAAGGAGCGTGATTGATTGGATTTATGTTATTGGAAATTTTGTTCGAAAATCCCTTAGCTGAAAAGGTAATGGGAGAAAAATACGAGAACAAAAACTTTTGAGTTTTACGAAAGACGGTTGTTACTTTGGAACAATACTTATGCCATGATATTTTCTCTCATTATCGTTTAGGCATATGCGTATTTGTGTAATATAAAGCTTAAATGTCTGATTTAAAGATTATTCTTTTAAAAAATTGCCTTCTCAAGGCAAAATTTAATTTGAGTAACACCATAACCAAAAAATATATATTGTTACACATCACAAACGAATACACTTATACTGTAAGCGTTGTGCCCGTCTCTATCTGTGTTTAAGACGAGCGTTTGTAAAAGCGAACTATTGTGCTTGTAAAACGCCTAACAATTGGAAACAACAATATTGTGCCAATAATGGTCTACTTGAAGCTCGGATTGTTTGAAGTGTCAAGCGGAACGTTTGTGACCGCAGGGCCTAAACCAGGGCCTGACAAAGGTGGCATTTACCCCGAGCGCATCAACCTAAGACACATCGCATGTTAGGAAAATGGGGTCCGAAAGAGGACGATTCACCCTATGCAGAAACAAGGAAAAGTTGAAAATAAAACTTTTTTATTATAAAATCCAGTATATTTAAAAAAATTTTTAAGAATTTTCTTATTTTTTAAAGTGCTTCTAGGGGCTAAACCTGTTTTAGATTCTTGCAAAATTTTTACCGAACACTCCTAATATACCTTAATATAACTCCGGCTAATCGTTTTCAATTCTGAATTTAATAAAGTTATTAAAACCAAATTTATATTTAGTTACGAAAGGTTGTGAAAAAGTACGGTTGATACTTTGGAACAACACTTATGCCATGATATTTTCTCTCATTATCGTTTAGGCATATGCGTATTTGGGTAATATAAAGCTTAAATGGCCGATTTAAAGATTATTCTTTAAAAAATTGCCTTCTCAAGGCAAAATATAATTTGAGTAACACCTTAACCTAAAAAATGTATAGTTACACATCACAAACGAACACTAACACACATTGTAACTGCCATGTGTACTGAAAGCGTTACGTTCTTCTCTGTCTGTGTTTAAGACGAGCGTTTGTAAAAGCTAACTATTGTGCATTGTAAGACGACGAACAATTGGAAACGACATCATTGTATCAGTAATGATAATGGTACATATATATATACATATAGATATATACATATATATACATATATATATATATATATATAGATATATACATATATATATACATATACATATACATATATATACATATATATACATATATATATATATATATACATATAGATATATATATATGCATATGTATATGTATATATATATACATATATATACATATATATATACATATATATATATATATATATATATATATATATATATATATATATATATATATACATATATATATAATATATATATATATATATATATATATATATATATATATATATATATATATATATATATATAGATAGATAGATAGATATATATAATATATAAATAGATAGATATAGATAGATATATATAGATATATATATATAGTTTATATATATTTCATATATATACATTATATATAAATGCGTACTATAATATAAACACTGATATATACATAAATCCAAGAAGACACAGGGATTATGAAAA
>CM063499.1:37545311-37567811 GCA_032207245.1 Pardosa pseudoannulata | reverse complement strand
ATATATAAATGTGTGCTTGTAATAGATATCAAAAATTTTCTTTTTTTCTTTTTTAATACTTAATTTTCCAGCAGTAAAGTGTTCGATAAAACAATGTTCGTCTGACTTTTTCTGGATTCGCGAATTTACATTAATCGTCATTCAATAGAAATTTTGTCTCTTTTTCTCATACATTATTCCAATTTGGTTTGTATTGGCGAGCTACAGTCTACATTTTCGCTACATTAAACCAGGACCTACAGCTTAAAGTCGATTCCGAACAACTACTAACATCCATCTCAACAGCAGGTTTCAAAACCATGGTCTCTAGTTCCCTAACAAACGACGATGTTATTCTAAAGTTCCGATCTTTTCCCAAATTAAATTCAATCAAATTTTTTTTTTCTCTTTACAGCGACGTACTCATAAAAACACTCGAATTTACGTCATTTATTTTAAGATGGCTGCACATTTAAAGTTTAGATTTATAGAATAAAACACATGTTTTACTGTAATTTGAATTAAAAATTTCGTTTTTGAAACACATACTTTAAGATTTTTCTTTCCGTGAAGTAAATTTTACATTCATCGTTGGTGTGTATTTTTTAAGTTATTTTAAAATACACACTCTTTGAAATTATAAAATTAATTTATTAATCTAAAATTTTAAATGGTATTCAATAACAATCCAAAATTCGTTCTAAATGTATTATAAAATTTTACTTTCTGGTGAATCGAAAAACGGCTGTTATAGTGACAATATTTATTCTTGAAAAGTAGGTTTAGTTTTGGAGCGCTACGGTCTAATGTTATGCACACGAGGGCTAATGTTACCGGGACCTACTGCATAAAAACGATTTCGAACGGCTACGAACATCCATGCTCTAGTGGGATTCGAACCCACGACCAGCGCCCTAACCAATCGGCCAGCGTTCGGACTTGAAAAGTATGAATGCAACGGATGTCAATTTGGCCGGATAACGGATAGCGGATATCTGGGCAGAGTTTCAGCAAGTTATCCAGCCGGATGTCAGTATGTTTCGTACTTTTTCTTTTAAAATTAATTTAAATAAATCAGCTTTATGTACTTTAGTTTTGCAATCAAATTGTAGTGTTTTTCTCCCCTTTTATATTACCTATAATTTATTTTAAATTTTTCTTTATTTTAAGATTCAGTACTGAATATCTCAATTCCACATTATTTAATTAGAAAAAATTCTAAATAAAAGCATTTTTAATAGTCTTTTATAGGAGTTCAATGAATGCCAATTCGGCCGGATAACGGATATCGGATATCTGGCCTGATTTTCAGCCAGAAATCCAGCCGGACGTCAGTATGTTTCGCACTTTTTCCTTTTAAATTTATTTTAAATCAATCAGCTTTATGTACTTTATTTTTGCAATCAAATTGTAGTATTTTTTGTCACCTTTTATATTTTTTAATTAGTCAACAATTTGTACTATAATTTATTTTAATTTTTTTTCTTTAAGTTTCAGTACTCAATATCTCATATTCGACGTTATTTAATTAGAAAACTCAAATCTGAATAAAAGCATATATGGTAGTTATTTATAGGGAAGCAACGGATTGCAATTTGGCCGGATAACAGATACCGGATATCTGGTCAAAGTTTCAGCAAGAGCCGGATGTCAGTATGTTTAGAATTTTTTCTTTTTAAATTTATTATAAATAAATCAGCTTCATGTACTTTATTTTTGCAAACAAATTGTAGTATTTTTCTCACCTTTTATATTTTTTAATTAGCCATCTATTTGTACTATAATTTATTTTAATTTTTTTCTTTAAGTTTCAGTACTCAATATCTCAATTCGATATTATTTAATTAGAAAAATCAAATCTGAATAAAAGCATATTTAGTAGTTATTTATAGGGAGTCAACGCCTACCGGATATTTAACCAGAGTTTGAGCCAAATATTCGGCCGGATGTCAGTATGTTTAGAATTTTTTCTTTTTAAATTTATTATAAATAAATCAGCTTCATGTACTTTATTTTTGCAACCAAATTGTAGTATTTTTCTCACTTTTTATATTTTTTAATTAGTCAACTATTTGTACTATAATTTATTTTAATTTTTTTCTTTAAGTTTCAGTACTCAATATCTCAATTCGATATTATTTAATTAGAAAAATCAAATCTGAATAAAAGCATATTTAGTAGTTATTTATAGGGAGTCAACGCCTACCGGATATTTAACCAGAGTTTGAGCCAAATATTCGGCCGGATGTCAGTATGTTTAGAATTTTTTCTTTTTAAATTTATTATAAATAAATCAGCTTCATGTACTTTATTTTTGCAACCAAATTGTAGTATTTTTCTCACTTTTTATATTTTTTAATTAGCCAATTATTTGTACTACAATTTATGTTAAATTTTTTCTTTATTTTCAATTTCAGTACTCAATATCTCAATTCGACATTATTTAATTAGAAAAATCAAATCTGAATAAAAGCATATTTAGTAGTTATTTATAGGGAGTCAACGCCTACCGGATATTTAACCAGAGTTTGAGCCAAATATTCGGCCGGATGTCAGTATGTTTAGAATTTTTTCTTTTTAAATTTATTATAAATAAATCAGCTTCATGTACTTTATTTTTGCAAACAAATTGTAGTACTTTTCTCACCTTTTGTATTTTTTAATTAGTCAACTATTTATACTATAATTAATTTAAATTTTTTTTCCTTATTTTCAATTTCAGTACTCAATATCTCAATTCGATATTATTTAATTAGAAAAATCAAATCTGAATAAAAGCATATTTAGTAGTTATTTATAGGGAGTCAACGCCTACCGGATATTTAACCAGAGTTTGAGCCAAATATTCGGCCGGATGTCAGTATGTTTACGTACTTTTTCTTTTTAAATTTATTTTAAAAAAAAATCAGCTTCAAGTACTTTATTTTTGACACCAAATTGTAGTACTTTTCTCCCTTTTGTATTTTTTAATTAGTCAACTATTTGTACTATAATTTATGTTAAATTTTTTCTTTATTTTCAATTTCAGTACTCAATATCTCAATTCGAGATTATTTAATTAGAAAAATCAAATCTGAATAAAAGCATATTTAGTAGTTATTTATAGGGAGTCAACGCCTACCGGATATTTAACCAGAGTTAGAGCCAAATATTCGGCCGGATGTCAGTATGTTTAGAATTTTTTCTTTTTAAATTTATTATAAATAAATCAGCTTCATGTACTTTATTTTTGACACCAAATTGTAGTATTTTTCTCACATTTTTTATTTTTTAATTAATCAACTATTTGTATTATAATTAATTTTATTTTTTTTATTTTTAGTTTCAGTACTCAATATCTCAATTCGATATTATTTAATTAGAAAAATCAAATCTGAATAAAAGCATATTTAGTAGTTATTTATAGGGAGTCAACGCCTACCGGATATTTAACCAGAGTTTGAGCCAAATATTCGGCCGGATGTCAGTATGTTTAGAATTTTTTCTTTTTAAATTTATTATAAATAAATCAGCTTCATGTACTTTATTTTTGCAAACAAATTGTAGTACTTTTCTCCCTTTTGTATTTTTTAATTAGTCAACTATTTGTACTATAATTAATTTAAATTTTTTTTCTTTATTTTCAATTTCAGTACTCAATATCTCAGTTCGATATTATTTAATTAGAAAAATCAAATCTGAATAAAAGCATATTTAGTAGTTATTTATAGGGAGTCAACGCCTACCGGATATTTAACCAGAGTTTGAGCCAAATATTCGGCCGGATGTCAGTATGTTTAGAATTTTTTCTTTTTAAATTTATTATAAATAAATCAGCTTCATGTACTTTATTTTTGCAAACAAATTGTAGTATTTTTCTCCCTTTTGTATTTTTTAATTAGTCAACTATTTGTACTATAATTGATTTTAATTTTTTTTCCTTATTTTCAATTTCAGTACTCAATATCTCAATTCGAGATTATTTAATTAGAAAAATCAAATCTTAATAAAAGCATATTTAGTAGTTATTTATAGGGAGTCAACGCCTACCGGATATTTAACCATAGTTTGAGCCAAATATTCGGCCGGATATCATTATGTTACGTACTTTTTCTTTTTAAATTTATTTTAAAAAAATCAGATTCATGTATTTTATTTTTGCAACCAAATTGTAATATTTTTCTTACCTTTTATATTTTTTAATTAGTCCAGTACTTGTACTATAATTTATTTTAATTTTTTTCTTTAAGTTTCAGTACTCAATATCTCAATTCGATATTATTTAATTAGAAAAATCAAATCTGAATAAAAGCATATTTAGTAGTTATTTATAGGGAGTCAACGCCTACCGGATATTTAACCAGAGTTAGAGCCAAATATTCGGCCGGATGTCAGTATGTTTAGAATTTTTTCTTTTTAAATTTATTATAAATAAATCAGCTTCATGTACTTTATTTTTGCAAACAAATTGTAGTATTTTTCTTTTAATTAGACAACTATTTGTAGTTTAATTTATTTAAATTATTTTTGTTTTCAATTTCAGTACTCAATATCTCAATTCGATATTATTTAATTAGAAAAATCAAATCTTAATAAAAGCATATTTAGTAGTTATTTATAGGGAGTCAACGCCTACCGGATATTTAACCAGAGTTTGAGCCAAATATTCGGCCGGATGTCAGTATGTTTAGAATTTTTTCTTTTTAAATTTATTTTAAATAAATCAGCTTCATGTACTTTATTTTTGCAAACAAATTGTAGTACTTTTCTCCCTTTTGTATTTTTTAATTAGTCAACTATTTGTACTATAATTAATTTAAATTTTTTTTTCCTTATTTTCAATTTCAGTACTCAATATCTCAATTCGATATTATTTAATTAGAAAAATCAAATCTTAATAAAAGCATATTTAGTAGTTATTTATAGGGAGTCAACGCCTACCGGATATTTAACCATAGTTTCAGTCATATATTCGACCGGATATCAATGTTTAGAACTTTTTCTTTTTAAATTTATTTTAAATAAATCAGCTTATTGTACTTTATTTTACGTACCAAATTGTTGCATTTTACTCACCTTTTATATTTATTAATTAGTCAATTATTTGTACTATAATTAATTTAAATTTTTTTTCTTTAATTTAAGTTTCAGTACTCAATATCTCAATTCGATATTATTTAATTAGAAAAATCAAATCTGAATAAAAGCATATTTAGTAGTTATTTATAGGGAGTCAACGCCTACCGGATATTTAACCAGAGTTTGAGCCAAATATTCGGCCGGATGTCAGTATGTTTAGAATTTTTTCTTTTTAAATTTATTATAAATAAATCAGCTTCATGTACTTTATTTTTGCAAACAAATTGTAGTATTTTTCTCACCTTTTATATTTTTTAATTAGCCATCTATTTGTACTATAATTTATTTTAATTTTTTTCTTTAAGTTTCAGTACTCAATATCTCAATTCGATATTATTTAATTAGAAAAATCAAATCTGAATAAAAGCATATTTAGTAGTTATTTATAGGGAGTCAACGCCTACCGGATATTTAACCAGAGTTTGAGCCAAATATTCGGCCGGATGTCAGTATGTTTAGAATTTTTTCTTTTTAAATTTATTTTAAATAAATCAGTTTCCTGTACTTTATTTTTGACACCAAATTGTAGTACTTTTCTCCCTTTTGTATTTTTAATTAGTCAACTATTTGTACTATAATTAATTTAATTTTTTTTTCTTTATTTTCAATTTCAGTACTCAATATCTCAGTTCGACATCATTTAATTAGAAAAATCAAATCTGAATAAAAGCATATTTAATAGTTATTTATAGGGAGGCAACGGATTCCAATTTAGCCGGATAACGGATACCGGATAACTGTCCAGAGTTTGAGCCAAATATTCGGCCGGATGTCAGTATGTTTAGAATTTTTTCTTTTTAAATTTATTATAAATAAATCAGCTTCATGTACTTTATTTTTGCAAACAAATTGTAGTATTTTTCTCACCTTTTATATTTTTTAATTAGCCATCTATTTGTACTATAATTTATTTTAATTTTTTTCTTTATTTTAAATTTCAATACTCAGTATCTCAATTGTACATTAGTTAATTAGAAAAATTGAATCTGAATAAATGCATATTTAATAGCTATATATAGGAAGGCAACGGATTCCAATTTGTCGGATACTGGATATCTGGCCAGAGCTTCAGCCGGATATCCGGCCGAAATTTAAAATGGTATTAAATAACAATCCAAAATACATTCTAAATATAGTCTAAATATATTCTCTTTATTGCTACGTTATTGCTGTAGTACTTTTCTCACCTTTTATATTTTTAATGAGTCAACTATTTTTACTATAATTTATTTTAATTTTTTTTCTTTATTTTAAGTTTCAGTACTCAATATCTCAATTCGACATTATTAATTAGGAAATTCGAATCTGAATGAAAGCATTTTTAATAGTCCTCTACCTTCTTTCTTTAATGGTTCTTATGTTTGTGTACGAAAAATTTCAAGAACATATTTCCACTTTTTTTTTAGTGAATTGTCTTTATTCTTTTATCCTCCAAAAAAGCAAGTTTTGTCTTTTGTGTTGTTCTAAGATGCAAGAACACAATTTTGTAGTTGAGACTGAAAAAAGAATGATTTATTTTTTTAATGAAATGTATAAATAAACCTAATTTTTTACCATAACGCTTTTTTTTCTCATAAAGCTTCCAAAATACTTTATACCCTTTGTTTATTATAGTATACTAGCATATAGCCCTTCATATGATGGGATTAGTAAATTTTTTTTAATTTTCCAGAATTATAAAGTACCCTATCAGGCAGGTAAAAAAATGGTTTGTTTTTTTGGCTGAGAATTATCTTTCAACAAAAAATAATCGATGATTAAATTTAAAATTATCACATATGTACCTAATCTATTATTTAAGCCAAATATAAAAGAAAATTATCTACGCAATGTCTAAGTTCAGTGATAAAACGTATGAAAAAATGCAGAAGATATTTAATTAATTTAAAATAAAAAATGATTAAATGAAATGGTTAAAAAAATGAAGTCAATGCTAGAAGAAAAAAAGTTATTCTTAACTATTTATTATGTAATAAATTGATAAGCTTTAATTGTCTGCTATTAATCGGGGAAAATAAGGCTTCAAAAAAGGGAATTAAACGCTCGAAAAGGAGGGAAGGAGTGGATTTCAAACGGTTTAAAGACGACAGTATTTTTCGCTGCGATACGAAGCATATTTATAATAATTTATTTTAGAATATTATCTATAGTTTAGGAGAAGATAAACTTTACTCGCTTTGAATTTTGCTAACCCTAACTCATCAAGAACCAATATGGATGCCTCTATCTATTCCAGGTCCAACCGCTTCATAAATTCGAGGAAAGACGGATCGATAACTTTGGCTATTATTAAAAAGGGGATTGTTTACCATTTTGCACATTTTTGTTATATTTATCTTATTTTTCAGTGTATAATTTTAGGCGAGATGTACTGCCGGATAATTGTAATATCCGGCTACTGCCAATTATCCGGACAGAGGCCGGATATGCCGGATGTAGTATTTTGGTCTGGATAACCGTTGCATCCGTATTGAAAAGGACTCTATCTTCTTAGCATGTCAGTCCTAATTAAAATACAGAAAAATAAGTATTTTATAAGTCTTATTTAAATTTAATTTCCGTATTATCACTAAGTTCCACTAAGTAGCACTAAGTCAGTATACTTGCAAATCATGTTTACTCAACCTTACCTGCCTGAAAATGAGGTAATGAAAACAGACGATATTAAAGAAAAAAAAGAAAAAAACAGATATAAGATACTTTGTCATGCTAGAGGTGACTGTGGTTGTTTGTTAAACTAAAGAATACAAACTTAAACTTTAACTAATGACGACATATTGACCTTTATAAAACAGCATTACAAGTAGTTCTAACTGCCTCAAATCTTTCTTTTACATAAGTAATTATATCCCTCCAACTCATGAATATTTTTTCTTTTCGATAGAAAATAAAAACGAACTTGGCATGCGTATTGTAAAAAGAAAATTATCAATGAATATGTTTAAAAAAAACGAACTTGGCATGCGTATTGTTAAAAGAAAATTATCAATGAATATGTTAAAAAACGAACTTGGCATGCGTATTGTAAAAAGAAAATTATCAATGAATATGTTATAAAAAAACGAACTTGGCATGCGTATTGTAAAAAGAAAATTATCAATGAATATGTTTAAAAAAACGAATTTGGCATGCGTATTGTAAAAAGAAAGTTATCAATGAATATATTTAAAAAAACAAACTTCGCATGCGTATTATAGAAAGAAAATTATCAATGAATATGTTGAAGAAAAGAGCTCCGCTTGAGTGTTGTAAAAAGAAAATTATCAAGGAATATATGTTTTAAAAAAGAACGAACTTAGCATGCGTATTGCAAAAAGAAAATTATCAATGAATATGTTTAAAAAAACGAACTTGGCATACGTATTGTAAAAAGAAAATTATCAATGAATATGTTAAAAAAAACGAAATTGAAATGCGTATTGTAAAAAGAAAATTATCAATGAATATGTTAAAAAATCGAACTTGGCATGCGTATTGTAAAAAGAAAATTATCAATGAATATGTTAAAAAAACGAACTTGGCATGCGTATTGTAAAAAGAAAATTATCAATGAATATGTTAAAAAAACGAACTTGGCATGCGTATTGTAAAAAGAAAATTATCAATGAATATGTTTAAAAAAACGAACTTGGCTTGCGTATTGTAAAAAGAAAACTATCAATGAATATGTTAAAAAAAACGAACTTGGCTTGCGTATTGTAAAAAAAAAATTATCAATGAATATTTAAAATACGAACTTAGTATGCGTATTGTAAAAAGAAAATTATCAAGGAATATGTTACAAAAAACGAACTTGGCATGCGTATTGTAAAAAGAAAATTATCAATGAATATGTTATAAAAAGCGAATTTGGCATGCGTATTGTAAAAAGAAAATTATCAATGAATATGTTAAAAAAACGAACTTGGCATGCGTATTGTAAAAAGAAAATTATCAATGAATATGTTAAAAAAACGAACTTGGCATGCGTATTGTAAAAAGAAAATTATCAATGAATATGTTAAAAAAAACGAACTTGGTATGCGTATTGTAAGAAGAAAATTATCAATGATTATGTTAAAAAAACGAATCTGGCATGCGTATTGTAAAAAGAAAATTATCAATGAATATGTTAAAAAAACGAACTTGCCATGCGTATTGTAAAAAGAAAATTATCAATGAATATATTAAAAAAAAACGAGCTTCGCTTGCGTATTGTAAAAAGAAAATTATCAATGAATATGTTAAAAAAACGAACTTGGCATGCGTATTGTAAAAAGAAAATTATCAATGAATATGTTAAAAAAACGAACTTCGCATGCGTATTATAGAAATAAAATTATCAATGAATATGTTAAAAAATATGATGAATTTTCCTACAAATAAAATTTTATTGTGAAAAGTAAACCTTAAGTGGTAAGAATTAAATTCATATATATCTACTTTTCTTTTTCTTTTTTTTTTCATTTTTGAATATTCTTCGCTTAATATTTTCCTTGTATTTTACATTAATTTGATTCGATTTCCCTTCCATAGATTGAAACAGGATAATTTGAAATCATTTCAATGCAATCATGTTTTAACACTTGGCATGCGGGTATACTTCACCGCCAACTTACGCGTGCAGCGGGCGTTTTTTCGTGAATCGCGCGAAAGTTTAGTTATTCAGAAAAATCGAAGTAAATCGAAAACTACATTGTTTTTATTAACGTAACTTTTTTATTTTACACTTTAATATATACTGTATGATTATTTAACAAAAAAAAAACAATATTTTTACGAAATCACAAAAATAAACGATTTTTAAAATTAAAGTCCGATAATCTGTCAGAGCATATTTCTTCCTCACTATCTTTGTCATAACTTCTCATTTTATTAATTTTGTATTCACCAATAAAAAACCAAGCTTCAAATTGACAAATACGACTTTTACGTTCTGGAGCTAGGAATTCGATTGAAGACGAAATAACGCAACAAAAGACCGAGTAACTCGACAATCATAATGTGGAAAGAAATAATGCAAAGCGTTGTAGAGCAACGCAAACAACACAGATATAATAACACATGCATATATTTATACGTATTTAGTAGATTTGTTGTAGTTAGAGGGTATCCACCACAAATCTACTAAATACGTATTTTTACGTGACCCGCGCTCCAGTGCAAAAAACGTAAAAATACGCGAAGTGTTAAGTGATCTTTTCGAAGTTTTTTAAAGTAAGTGTGATCCCTTCCGTGTAAAATTCTTCAGGCCATGGTAGAGTTCATGAAATTTATAATTGAATTTATAACTATTACTATTACTAGCATATAAACCATTATGTTACGGGATCAGTAAACTTTTTAATTTTCCAGAACTGTAAAGTACCCTATGAGGCAGATAAAAAAAATGGTTTGTTTTTTAGCTGAGAATTATCTGGTACACGCTCAATAATTTGTTTATATTTACTGACCGTCTGTAAGTTGCCAACTTTAATTTATGTTGTCATATTACTGGATAGGATGGACCGCACAGGTTTTAATACTGATAGTGATGATTTGGAGGTATATATGAATAATGTCCAAAAGTTAGCGAATTGATTGAAAACCGTGTGGTTATGTATAAAAAACAAACACACAATCGAACAAACTTCTTAATTTTCAAAGGTATATAATTTAAGCTCTAAATATTTATTAGTCCGTAAAATAGACTCCTAGACTTTCGTGAAAAGAATTTGTTGTTAATATCGGTGATAAAATTTTGATTGCAACAAAATATAATCGATGATTAAATTTAAAAATATTACATATGTTCCTAATCTATTATTTACACCAAATATAAAAGAAAATTATTTATGTAATATCTAAGTTCAGTGAGAAAACGTATCAAAATAATGTAGACTATATTTAAATAATTTAAAATAAGAAATGATTAAATTAGATGGTTAAAGGAAGGACGCCATAATGTTAGAAAAAAATGTTATTTTCATTTACTTATAATGCGATAAATTGATAAATTTAATCGCCTGCTCTTAAACGGGGAAAATAGGGTTTGAATTAATGGCATTAAACTTTCGATAAGGGGAAGAGAGGTGGATTTCGAACGTTTTAAAGACGACAGTATTTTTCTCTGTGATATGAAGCATATTTAAACCAATATATTTTAGAATCGGATCGATAGTTTAGGAGAAGATAAACTTGATTCTCTTTGAATTTTGCTTACCATAACTCAAGAATTAATCCAATATAGATATCTATTCCAGATCTCACCGCTTAATAAATTCGAGGACAGATGGAGAGATAACTTAATAATCTTTTATTTTGCAAACCAGATCTTCAAAAGTGTCTGGTATTTTTTAAATTAAAAAAAAAACTAAAATTGTTAAAAGATTTAAAATTTCGGAAAAACTTAACTTATAAAAATATTGCTATAAAATATTGCTCGCATTAATATAACCGATAATCACAGAATAAGAAAGATCATTAGATTCTCTTTGATATGAAATAATATTTTGTATCTCCTAGACTAAGCAATAAAGATTTGCAAATTCAAGAACTCCCTTGACTACCCTTGAAATAGAGAAAAACTTTTCTTAAATCCCCTTTGTCAACAAAATTACTAGAACTGTAAAAAATGAATTAA
Organism: Pardosa pseudoannulata; assembly: GCA_032207245.1. Taxonomy (NCBI): domain Eukaryota; kingdom Metazoa; phylum Arthropoda; class Arachnida; order Araneae; family Lycosidae; genus Pardosa; species Pardosa pseudoannulata. Next base: position 37,556,113 of record CM063499.1, on the reverse strand, counting down.
CTAACTTTTTTTCTTTTGAAAAAAATTATAGAAAAATTAATTATGTAATAGGAATAGCATTGCAAAGTTAAAATTAACTTAGGTATTGTTCAACTTTTCTCAACTAACTTTTAAATAGAGAAAATATGCTCTCATTCCCTTTGTAACCACTATATACACTCACTTTCAAAAGTTAAGCACGAAGATGTAAAATGCAAAAAAAATTCAACAAATACTGCTTTGATTGACACAAAATTCGGCAGGATAGTAGCATAAATATTTATACATAAAACAAAATCAATAATTATATACATAAATGAAAACAGTATTAAATTTTTGTAAGTTATCAGATAACGACATAATGGAGACTTAAACAGAATTATGTATAAAGTGAAAATAAAAAGCATAAAATGAAAAAAAAATGAAAAAATTACATTAATAAGTTATTTGATCCTCCCTCATCTGTATACATAGTTTATACATTGTGACCGTGCTTTTAATTAGGTGGTCAACCACCGCAGAATTAAGCAGTCGCTATTCTACTTGTAGAGCAGTTTCCAGCTCAATAAGAGTATCTGGAGGTGGGAAACGTGAAGATACAGCAAGGCCGAGAGCATCCCAAAGATTTTCAATGGGATTAAGGTCGGATGAATATGCTGTCCACGCCATACGAGCAATCCCTTCACTCTCCAGGTAGTCATCGACGATGTCGGATCTATGGGGACGTGCGTTATCGTCCATTAAAACAAAATTAGGGCCAACTGCTGCAGAGTAAAATTTCACAATGGGTTCTAGGACTTCATTTTGACACCATATAGCCGTCATAGAACCCCGTTTAAAGATGTACAGGTCGGTGCGGTATACTAATGATATATCTGCCCACACAATAATGCTTCAGCCTCGAAATTCGTGATGTTCGGGGATGCTTTGGGGCCGATTGCGTGTTCCATATCTGTTACCATATCCTTATACGCTTGTCATATGACTCCAGAGCAAATCTTGACTCATCAGTAAACATGGCATTACCCCAATTGACAAGTTCCCGTCACCACTTTAACCCTCCGAGTGGAACACATCGAAGAAAAAAGTCTCCAAAAATACGCTAAAGGTTTACTGTGTCAGTGGCCAAAGCGTTCTGTGTTTTTTTTTCCTTCACCTTTGTCGACTAGAATGGAATACGGGAAACCCACCCTCGTTATTGTCCCTTTACTTCCGGTTATAAATAGACATATAGATATTATGGATTGTTAATTTTTAATACACATAAAGCTCGTCAATGTCGAAGATCATCCCATAAGAAATAGTGGATTCTAAAAGTACAAATAAAAATATTCTTTGAGAGACTTTTTTATATATATATATATATATATATATATATATATATATATATATATATATATATATATATATATATTGCGAAAGACATCCAAGATATTTAAATGGTGCAATTAGAGATACATCTGTTACCGCAAACGAAATACTTCGAAATAGAGATTTACAAAGCCATTAAAAGCTATCAGCGCCTTTGTGCCTCAGGGGATAGGGGTGCATCCCTCAATAAATGCCAGTCAAAGAGGGGTGCAGTTCCTAAACAATCGACCTGACCAAAACTTCATGGGGGAAAGCACTAACAGAATTGTACATTACATCCGAAAATTCTAAATTTTGAGGACATCATCGGTTTGGCGGAATTGTACGTGCGAACCGCTTAGAGGGTTAATCGTGCTCCTCTTGATTGTACGGATAGAAAAACACAAACTCGAGGTACCCGGATGTATAGTCCACTTATATGTAATCTTCGTACAGTAGCTGCAGATATCGCCTTACCAATGTGCGCTGTAACCATAGATGTCACACGTGTGGAGGACACTCTGGGATTCCGCTTGGCTAAAATAGCAATATATCGATCTTCCGCTGGGTTGTAACCTTTGGGCGACCGGCTACGGGCCTTCGGACAGCTGTCTGTGTGCGTTGGAATTTTTTCCAGCAACGTAATATTACAGAATGATGAACGTCTAAGAAAAGATCAACATCTGTGATCTACTGCCCTGCTTCAATGCGTCACACAGCACACCAGCTCTCAGAATTCTTCCATTCGTCTTCTGGAAGTCACAGAAACACGTATGTCTTGAAAAGAAATTGTACGGAAATTTTAAACCTCTTCTATAAGCACTTACAATCAACTTCTGTAACCCTTCATAAAGCGCCAAACGGTGGCCGATTGGTACAGTGCTGGCCTTCGGTACCGGAGTTCGTGGGTTCGAATCCCGCAGTGGCATGGATGTCCGTAGTTGTTCGGAATCGGCTTTAAGCTGTAGGTCATGGTCTCATTAGCCCTCGTGTTGCAAAAAGTAGACCGTAGCATTCCAAACCTTCATAAAGCTGGCATCTTATAAGGCTGACCTTTTTGCATATTTCTTGACATGAAAGTGCGATTGGCTGTTAACTAACACATCTGCATGCTTCCATCTACCTCTGCAGCGAATACATCCTCTTCAATTCTGATTGACTTCAAGATATTAGCATTCTCATCTTCGTGCTTAACTTTTGGAAATGAGTGTAGATATCTAACTTTACAAGTGAAAAATTTACAAAAAAATTAACTAGAACTGCAAAAAATACCTTAACTAACTTGTTTTATTTGAAAAAAAATATTGAAAAGTTAATTATGTAATACGAATAGCATTGCAAAATTAAGACCAACTTAGGTATGTAACAACTTTTCTCAACTAACTTTTAAAAAGAGTATGCTCTGATTCCCTTTGTAACCAATATAAAAATATCTAACTTTACAAGTGAAAAATTTATAAAAATGTTAAGACCCTCTTATCTGTGTAATAGAGGAAGTACTGCATAGTCAGCCACTCCTTAACTAATTTTGCATTAAAGAAGTATTAAAAATTCAAGAGTCTTTTAACCAGGGCTTCGAACCGTAATTTTTTTTGTTCCGGTTTTCGTTCCGGTTCAACTAAAAAATTAATATCGGTTCTGTTCCGGTTTTCGCTCCGCCAAAAATAACTGTTTTCGTTTCAGTTCCAAATGAATAATTTCATTTTATGTATATTCTTATTTGTACTAAAAATATAATTCTATCATAAACAAAAAATATAATTCCATCAAAATTTAGAAGATTTTATTCTTTTTTTTATTGGTACACTATGTGAATTGATACAAACAGCAGGTACGATAAGAGCGGCGAGCATTGGCATTGTTATCCATTATCAAAATCGCATTTGACAACTAGGTTCATGATTACCCACATTCGTCGTTTGACTCTCACATCGTGCACTTGGCCTTGCAATAATTATGTAAAAAATCTATTATTTATTTAACATATGAAAATTGCCTCTAATTATTAATATATCTTCTAACGTGGTTTCACTGAGATTACTTCTGTTGTCTCGGAGAATAAATTTCAAACCTGAAAACGTTCTTTCAACACTAACTTGTGTAGCTGGAGCTGCCAAAACCACCATTGCAATCTTATACAAGTGCGGATATGTAATTATAAAGTTGACGTTAAATTAGAAAATATTGATAAGTTGGTAACAGTAACAAAATGACTGAAAAATATATCGAACCGAAATAAACCGATATTTTTTTCGGTTCAGTTCCGGTTTTCGTTCCGACCAAAATAACGGTTTTTTCCGGTTTTCGGTTTTTGGTTCAGTTCCGGTTCGAAGACCTGCTTTTTAACTATACAATAACTAAAGCATTGAAAAGTCAGGACCACCATAACTAAATAATATAGAAAGATTTGAAAAATCATTACCCCCTTAACTAACTTTGAAATAAAGCATTTTCTCAAAACCTCTTTATCGTAAAAAAGCAATCATTATAAAAATGCCTTTACTTACTTTTTTTAAGAAAACAATTAAAGCATTTTTAATTACGCGATAGGGAGTATTACAAAGTCAAAATCTTCCTTAACTAACTGAAATAGAGAAAATATTGAATCATTCCTTTTCTAACCTTCATAAAAAGTTAGGACAGTAAAAACATTCTTTATCTCTCTTTGTAGTGGGAAAGAAGTCATTGCAAAGCCAAGATCCTATTAACTATGCAATAGAAAAAGTGTTTCTCAGTAAGATTCACTTTAACAAATTTTAGATAAAGAATTGACAAATCGATACTTCCTTAACTGAGCAAAATAGAAAGCATTGCAAAGTAAGGATCTCCTCAAACATGCAGTGTAGGAAGTTTAGCTAAGTGATAACATCGTTCACTCATTTTAAAATATATATATATATATATATATATATATATATATGTATATATATATGTATATATATGTATATATATATATGTATATATATATATATATATAGATATATGTATTTATATATATATGTATTTATATATATATATAATAATATAATATCTATATATATATATATATATTTATATATATATATATATATATATATATATATATATATATATATATATATATATATATATTTATATATATATATATTTATATATATATTTATATATATATATATATATATATATATATATATATATATATATATATATATATATATATATATATATATATATATATATATATATATATATATATATTATATATATATATATATATATATATATATATATATATATATATTGCAATATAAGGTCACAGTTAATTAAGCAATAGAAAAAGCATTGCAAAATCAGAACTTCCATAACTAATTTTGCAAAAGGTATTGCAAAATTAGTTATGGAAGTTATCTATTAGTTATCTCTTTTATTAACAGTGGACAAACATCATTAACAAACCCTTTTTTGCTAACTTAGCAGTGGAGAAAGTATTTCAAAGTTAGTTAAAAAGGTTCGGTGTAGAACAGATGAAAAGAGTTTATTAAGTTCGATTTTGTTTTTCCATTCTTGATCTGTGCGGGGACCAACCCGGGTTTCTCATTTCCGCCTGCAGAAAGTAAAAGCTACCCGATCTTCCAGCAACCTACCTACCACACGGGAGGGAAACGGGGTCATCCGATGCTTTCACTTTTTTCCTCTCCCCCGGGGCTACAGACCCTCCTTCGTTCCAGTTTTCACCCATCCATCGAACAAAAATCGTGCTGCGGGTGTGTGTATCCATTTGGTGTTTTTTGTGTTTGTTTGCTGACAGCGGTCTCTTCCGGCTTTTTACGTAATTGATTTGGAAAGCGAAAGCCGCGATGTAGAAATGTTAAATGGACGCGGCAATTCCATTTCTTTTTTTATTGCTATTATTTCTGATTTCCTCGCGGATTCCCTGAGAAAAAAAACTTCGTTATATGGATCACCCAGATCGGGAAATATAGATAGCCGGCCTGGAGGCAGTGTTTTTTGGGTGGTTGATGCTGTTTTGGTAGAACGTGATGGAGGAGGGAGTCGTATAAGATCTCGTCCAGTCGATTGACAGGTTTTTATCTTTTACGTGCAGCACGTGATATGATTTGGGGTTGTGGTTGAACTGGGATGTTTCACAACGGAACGGATGCTAGAAGTTTCGAAATTCCGAAAAAAAAAATGTGGGGTGCTTTTCTTTTCGCCAGAAGGTAGGATTACCTATCTTGAAGTTTTGGCAGAGGGAAACTTTAGAAGGCCTTCAAAAACTTTCTCCAAAAAAATTGATGTCTTAAGAAAGCATAGAAACCTAACAAGAGGCAAATGTTTTTGGAAATTTTGATACTGATTTGATATAACGTGATTAAAAAGGAGGTATAAAATATCATCCAGCCGATTGCCAAGTTTTTCATGTTGCTTGAGGCAACACGGGAAGGTTTGGGTCGTGGTTGAACTGGATTTGTTCTGTAACTGAACGGATGCTAGAAGTTTCGAAATTTCGAAGAAAAAATATAGGGGTTCACTGCTTCTTTGTTTCAGAGGATTACCTAGTTCTACGTTTAGGCAATATGAGAACATGCTTGTCTAATCCAAAAGATTCGGCGGAAAACTTTGTGTGTATATATGCTAAAAAAAAACATTAATAAGAGATCGAAAAACAAATTTCAATTTTACAAGATCTTCAACCTCCACTCAATATGTTTCTATATATACAAAACAGTTTAAATTAATTTTACAATTTACACTAAATCACAAATTTGTGATGAAATATTCAGTTAAAATTTGTGATTAATGAATGTTTCAGTCTAGTATGAATGTTAGTGCCTTTGTGTTTTCTTTGTTATTCAATAGATTTTAATATTCAAAAAACCTCAATGTTGTTTTTGTTTATGTATCAATTTGTTGAGTTACTTAGATTTCAAACGATGCAAGATGAAACGCAAGCTGCAATCGCCTTTGAAATTTGGTTGAAAAACAAGATATGATTAGAAACAGGAGATCTAAAAAGTATTAAAAGGGTACATAAATCAGCAATAGCACAGTGAAACAGTGCAATCCAAACGATTCGGAAAGGAAACTTTGTGTGTATATATGCTAAAAAAACATTAAAATGGTACATAAATCAGCAATAGCACAGTGAAACAGTGCAATCCAAAAGATTCGGCGGGAAACTTTGTGTGTATATATGCTAAAAAAACATTAAAATAGTACATAAATCAGCAATAGCACAGTGAAACAGTGCAATCCAAAAGATTCACCTGGAAACTTTGTGTGTATATATGCTAAAAAACATTAAAATGGTACATAAATCAGCAATAGCACAGTGAAATAGTTCAATCCAAAAGATTCGGCGGGAAACTTTGTGTGTATATATGCTAAAAAAACAATATAATGATACATAAATCAGCAATAGCACAGTGCAATAGTGCAATCCAAAAGATTTGGCGGGAAACTTTGTGTGTATATATGCTAAAAAAGAACATTAAGATGGTACATAAATCAGAAATAGTACAGTGCAACATTTACAACTGTGAATAAATAATAATAACAATGCTAATCAATAAATCAATAATTAAATTTAGTAATGTTTTAATTATAAATTTCATGAATTCTGCTACGACCCGCAAAATTTTACACCGAAGGGCTTTCCCCTGATTTAAAAAACCTCAGTGAAGCAAAGGTTATTGATATTTCAAGTTAAGCCATTTTATGGGATAGCTTTCCTTCCTTCAAGAAATTTCAACAGCAACATTTTACTTTTGGTTTCACTTCATGGTATGAAAAAATCACTTAAAATATAAATTATGAGGCAAAATAGTCAGTGATGAATAAAGGAACACAAATAATCTCATTTTTGTGGTATATTAATAATGTTGCTAACCCTAACTCCTCATGAATTCTATATGAATGCCTCTATCCATTCCAGGTCCAACCACTTCAAAAATTCGAAGACAGACGGACCGATAACTCAGCCTATTATTATATAGGGGATAATTTTCTTAAAGAAGCAATTTTAAATTTTTTTAGAAGATTACTGGTTATAGTCAAGAACATCTGATTATATACCATGTAGTTATCCCAATTTGCACTTCTTGTTCAATCAATTTCGACAGCATTTGACATTCTTAGAGTGAGTATGTGAGATATTCAAAGATAGAACACTTTTATATGTAAGAAGAAATGCCTAATCTTGAACCATTTTTAAAAGCTTTGTACACTTTTTATCAAGGTGCTTTATTATCTACTCATAAAATGACATATATTGCTCCACCTAAACTGTCTGTTTCGAGAAAGCCATGCTCTGATGAAATCTTGCGATATCAGAACTTAGCATAAAGTGAAGACAGCTTTCACACTGTAGAGAATGCAAATTTTTAATTTGTGTTTAAATATGAGAAACATTAAGGTAAAAGACGTCAGAATGTGCCATTACAGAAAGAGAGTGTGTAATCGGAGATAGTATATTGCCAATGATAAGTATTATATATGAGTAGTTACATTAAAGACTACAGTAACAGAGAAAGAGTGATGTAATCGCAGATAAGATTGCCAATGATGTTTGTATAATATGTGTAGTTACATAGACTACAGTAACAGAAGAAAGAGTGGATGTATCGCAGATACACTATATCAATGATTTAAGTATGTCTAATATGAGTAGTTACAATTAGAAACAGTAACAGAAGAGAAGAGTGGATGTAATCACAGATACACTATATTATCAATAATTTAAGTATGTATAATATGAGTAGTTACAATTTTAAAGACTACAGTAACAGAAGAGAAGAGTGGATGAAATCGCAGATACACTATATTGCCAATGATTCAAGTATGTATAATATGAGTAGTTACAATTTTAAAGATACAGTAACAGAAGAAAGAGTGGATGTAATCGCAGATACACTATATTGCAATGATTTAAGTTTGTATAATATGAGTAGTTACAATTTTAAAGACTACAGTAACAGAAGAGAAGAGTGGATGTAATCGCAGATACACTATATTGCCAATGATTTCCGTTTGTATAATATGAGTAGTTACAATTTTAAAGACTACAGTAACAGAAGAAGAGTGGATGTAATAGCAGATACACTATATTGCCAATGATTTAAGTTTGTATAATATGAGTAGTACATTTAAAGACTACAGTAACAGAAGAAGAGTGGATGTAATCGCAGATACACTATATGCCAATGATTTAAGTATGTATAATATGAGTAGTTACAATTTTAAAGACTACAGTAACAGAAGAGAAGAGTGGATGTAATCGCAGATACACTATATTGCCAATGATTTCCGTTTGTATAATATGAGTAGTTACAATATTAAAGACTACAGTAACAGAAGAAAGAGTGGATGTAATAGCAGATACACTATATTGCCAATGATTTCAGTTTGTATAATATGAGTAGTAACAATTTTAAAGACTACAGTAACAGAAGAGAAGAGTGGATGAAATCGCAGATACACTATATTGCCAATGATTCAAGTATGTATAATATGAGTAGTTACAATTTTAAAGACTACAGTAACAGAAGAGAAGAGTGGATGTAATCGCAGATACACTATATTGCCAATGATTTCCGTTTGTATAATATGAGTAGTTACAATATTAAAGACTACAGTAACAGAAGAAAGAGTGGATGTAATAGCAGATACACTATATTGCCAATGATTTCAGTTTGTATAATATGAGTAGTAACAATTTTAAAGACTACAGTAACAGAAGAGAAGAGTGATATAATAGCAGATACACTATATTGCCAATGATTTAAGTATGTATAATATGAGTAGTTACAATTTTAAAGACTATAGTAACAGAAGAGAAGAGTGGGTGTAATCGCAGATACACTATATTGCCAATGATTTAAGTGTGTATAATATGAGTAGTTACAATTTTAAAGACTACAGTAACAGAAGAGATGAGTGGATGTAATCGCAGATACACTATATTGCCAATGATTTAAGTATGTGTGATATGAGTAATAAAAATTTTAAAGACTACAGTAACAGAAGAGAAGAGTGGATGTAATCGCAGATACACTATATTGCCAATGATTTAAGTATGTATAATATGAGTAATAAAAATTTTAAAGACTACAGTAACAGAAGAGAAGAGTGGATGTAATCGCAGATACACTATACTGCCAATGATTTAAGTATATATAATATGAGTAGTTACAATTTTAAAGACTACAGTAACAGAAGAAATGAATGGATGTAATCGCAGATACACTATATTGCCAATGATTTAAGTATGTATAATATGAGTAGTTACAATTTTAAAGACTACAGTAACAGAAGAGAAGAGTGGATATAATCGCAGATACACTATATTGCCAATGATTTAAGTATGTATAATATGAGTAGTTACAATTTTAAAGACTATAGTAACAGAAGAGAAGAGTGGATGTAATCGCAGATACACTATATTGCCAATGATTTAAGTATGTATAATATGAGTAGTTACAATTTTAAAGACTACAGTAACAGAAGAGAAGAGTGGATGTAATCGCAGAGATACACTATATGCCAATGATTTAAGTATGTATAATATGAGTAGTTACAATTTTAAAGACTACAGTAACAGAAGAGAAGAGTGGATGTAATCGCAGATACACTATATTGCAATGATTTAAGTATTATAATATGAGTAGTTACAATTTTAAAGACTATAGTAACAGAAGAGAAGAGTGGATGTAATCGCAGATACACTATATTGCCAATGATTTAAGTATCATAATATGAGTAGTTACAATTTTAAAGACTACAGTAACAGAAGAGAAGAGTGGAAGTAATCGCAGATACACTGTATTGCCAATGATTTAAGTATTATAATATGAGTAGTTACAATTTTAAAGACTACAGTAACAGAAGAGAAGAGTGGATGTAATCGCAGATACACTATATTGCCAATGATTTAAGTATGTATAATATGAGTAGTTACAATTTTAAAGACTATAGTAACAGAAGAGAAGAGTGGATGTAATCGCAGATACACTATATTGCCAATGATTTAAGTATGTATAATATGAGTAGTTACAATTTTAAAGACTATAGTAACGGAAGAGAAGAGGGGATGCAATCGCAGATACACTATATGCCAATGATTTAAGTATGTATAATATGAGTAGTTACAATTTTAAAGACTACAGTAACAGAAGAGAAGAGTGGATGTAATAGCAGATACACTATATTGCCAATGAGTTAAGTATATATAATATGAGTAGTTACAATTTTAAAGACTATAGTAACAGAAGAGAAGAGTGGATGTAATCGCAGATACACTATACTGCCAATGATTTAAGTATGTATAATATGAGTAGTTACAATTTTAAAGACTACAGTAACAGAAGAGAAGAGTGGATGTAATCGCAGATACACTATATTATAAATGATTTTAAGTATGTATAATATGAGTAGTTACAATTTTAAAGACTATAGTAACAGAAGAAGAGTGGATGTAATCGCAGATACACTATATT
>CM063499.1:37467811-37540311 GCA_032207245.1 Pardosa pseudoannulata | reverse complement strand
TAAATAATAGATTAGGTACATATGGGATAATTTTAAATGTTATCACGATTATTTGTTGAAATGAAAATTTTATCACCGGTACAAATTCTTTTCATAAAAGTCTAGGAGTCTTTTTCAAGGACAAATTAATATCTAGTGTTATATATCTGTGAAAATTAAGAAGTTTGTTCTTTTGTGTGTTTGTTTTTTATACATAACCACACAGTTTGACTAAATGAATTCAATGTGATTCTAAACTGCATTCACAATATCGGGAGACTTTAGAGGAGTATGAAGATAAACAAATTATTGAACGTGTACCAGATAATTCTCAGTCAAAAAACAAATGATTTTTTTACCTGCCTCATAGTGTACTTTTTAATTCTGGAAAATTAAAAATTTTACTGTTCCCGTCATATGCTAGTCTTTTATAGCAGTTCATATTTTTTGTAATTTAGTTACTATATTAAGATTATTTAGTAATTTAGTTACTATATTATGATTATTTATTAATTTAGTAATTATATTATGATTATTTAGTAATTTAGTTACTATATTATGATTATTTAGTAATTTAGTTACTATATTATGATTATTTAGCAATTTAGTTACTATATTATGATTATTTTGTAATTTAGTTACTATATTATGATTATTTAGTAATTTAGTTACTATATTATGATTATTTAGCAATTTAGTTACTATATTATGATTATTTTGTAATTTAGTTGATTATTTAGCAATTTAGTTACTATATTATGATTATTTTGTAATTTAGTTACTATATTATGATTATTTAGTAATTTAGTAATTATATTATGATTATTTAGTAATTTAGTTACTATATTATGATTATTTAGTAATTTAGTTACTATATTAGGATTATTTAGCAATTTAGTTACTATATTATGATTATTTTGTAATTTAGTTACTATATTATGATTATTTAGTAATTTAGTTACTATATTATGATTTAGTTACTATATTAGCCTTTCGTTGATAATGGGAAAAAAGCTTAATTGTAAAAATATAACATATAAACAATGTTTTGTGAAGTAAAATCTATTGACTGTAGAAAACATCTACACAAAGAAACATTCCTTTTCGAATTCTTTTGGTTCGTAATTTACTACCAAAGCCGAGGTCTTATCACGACACTGTCTGCCTTTGGGCTATGCATGCTTCGCAATTAGAACAAACAGTAAAAGCTACTAAGGCAAATAATTTGTCCGGACGAAAGCTGGCGTCTCTTTCCCCTCATCTATTGACCCAAATACTGCCCACATGCATTTTACCTTCTCTTCCCCCCCCCCTTCTTTTGCACCTTTAGCTACCTTTTTCATTTTTCCCCCGCCCCTGCGGAAGCTTTTCAGTCAATAATTATAACAGACGTAAAAACAAAGCCCTTATCTTGAAAGCGAAAGTTAAGTCCCCGAAACTGACAATCTTTTTTTTTAAATTAATGATCTCCCCTTGAAAGTAAAAACCTAACCGACATCCTGTAACCCAGTTTCTTTTGTGTTTTTTTAAACTACCAATTTGAGGCTTCTGTTTTTTATCTCTTTCTATTTATTTATTCGGGTTTTTTCATCTGTTCCCCCTTTCCGTAATCAGTGACGTAATTAATGATACATATTGACAGATATCATTCTACTTTACGAAATGATACTAGTGTTTCAGTTACAGTTAAGGTATGTCTTTCTCACAGGTGTGACAGTTTATATTTATCGTTCCGTTTTAATTGTTTGATCGTTCTAAGATGAACGACCCAGTTACAAAAATTTAGCCAATCATTTGTTGTTGATTTTTATTGGAAAGTAACTCAGAAAAGAAGGACTAGTAAATTGCCAGTCAAGAAAACAAGTGAAATTTATTTTAATAGATTGTTGCCTATATTATCCGGCAGTGGTATTTTAAAAATCCTCCGTCTATCTTCCGAAGCAGAAGTGCATTTATTAGGCTCCTAGATTTTTTTGTGGTTGTATTGCTGTTCTCTCTGGTAAAAAATTTTTAGAACAAAAAATCATTAAATTAATTTTTTTATTAATTATTATCATTCACTGTTACATCAAATACAAATCAAGAACACTTGTGAATGTATAACTAGATAGGCTGATATGTATGTAAATAAACCGGGTGGGCATAATTAAACTGACAGTACTCACAGTGTTCTGTCGAGCGATTTATTTGTGAGAATGACGAAACATTTTGTAGGAAGATTAAACAAGACGGGGGACGAAGGATTCCGTTAAAAAAAAAAAAAAAAAAAAAAAAAAAGTTCCAAAAGTCACCGCTAGGGGAATATTTGGCGCTGTGTTATAGAAAATAGAGTGTTAACAAATGCCAATTAATATGGAATAACATTACCTTTTATTATGCACATTTTCTGATTTAGTTCAAGTGCAATATGGCAGAACTTTTAAAAAAACGCAAAATCTACATAAACACCGATAAAGTCTAGTGATCTGCAGTATCACGTACGCTGAGCTTTCTTTGTTCAAATTTCACGTTAAATCCATTGGCACAGTGTCAGCTGCTTGGGTTTTAAAAGGCAATGTGTTACGTTTCGAATCAATCGTATTGAAAGTTTATGTGCAATGTCTCCTTCTTTAGTCGAGCTTACGTTACTGGTCAAATTCTTTTACCTCAACCAGTGCAACGCGTCAACCAGTCTTCGTGCTTTTAGAATGCACAAAAAAAAGCATAAAGATAACGGTCCTGTGTCAGTTAATGGGCTAAAAGCAGTGGTTGCGACGTTTGAGAAAACAGATTTTCTGAAGGTTCAGCCAGGCAAAGGATGAAAACCTGTACCACAGGATACAATCGAAGCAGTTGCCACGGCGATTGTCGACAGAGAACCAGACAATATTGCTGCCACTTCTAGCGCTCGTGAAGTAGCTCGGAATATGGATATTCCTTACAGTGCGGTATGGAAACTCTTACGAAAGACTATCAACTTCTATCCGTACTTTAAGGGGACAAAGAGATGATTAAGCCTTAAAGATCTAGAACAAGATATCTTTCGACTGATGACATTGTAGTAAAGGAACTTGCTAAATCTGTAGATATCTGTCCAAATAAAGGAGGAAGGATGATTTTTGCCTGTAATCAACGTTAAAGTACTTTAAGAGGGCGAAGAGATGCCTAAGCCTTAAAGATCTGGTACAAGATATCTTTCGACTGATGATATTGTAGTAAAGGAACTTGCTAAATCTGTAGATTTCTGTCCAAACAAAGGAGGAATGTGGATTTTTGAGTTTAATCCTATCATATGCATAGAATCTTCATTCATACTCAGCTTCCGTTTGTTTGTTTTAAAGATATAGTTTTCGACATTCATTCTAAGAGCGAACCAAAGGCTGAACAAACAGGGTCCATGTCTAGGGAGACATTTTGGCTTAAATATTTTAGATACATTATTATTTAGGATAAATTTGTATAATCTATTTTATTAATGTCATTTTTCATAATGTAAAATCTAGAAAATATTATTATCTTTATACATAAAATTCTTCTATCCGTGTGTTTAATATAACTCCTCCTAAACGGCTCGGCTGATGATTTTATTGAAATTTTGTGTGTGTAATTAAGTTGATTCGGTAATGGTCTAGGTTTACAACTTGAACCTGTAGAAAACGTTTTTTTTAATCATAAATCCAGATAAATTTCTATAAACTTATTTATTAATTATGTTTTTTATAGCGGGAAAGCTAGAAAATATGGTTATCTATCTATCTATCTATCTATCTATCTATATATCTATATATATATATATATATATAAATATAAATATATATATATATATATATATATATATATAATTCTTCTATTTTTGTGTTCGTAATAGAACTACTCCTAAAGGCCTGGATTGATATGAAATTTTGTGTCTGTAATGAAGTTGATTCGAGAATGGGTTAGATTCACAATTTCATCCGAAAGTGTTTTTTTATTAAAAATCCACAATTGTGCGCTTATTGAGATTATCATAATGCCGCTTGAAACCCTTCACTGCCAGCGTATCTGTGGCGCAGTGGCCACGACAATGATTTTCAGTACAAGAAGTTCCAGGATCGTTTAAGTACTTTAAGGGGGCGAAGTGATGCCCACGTCTTAAAAATCTAGAACAAGATAACTTTGGACTGATGACTTTGTAGTAACGGAAATTGTAACATCTGCAGATTTCTGTCCAAATCAAAGAGGAACATTTATTTTTATGTGTAACTCTGTCATATGCTATAGAACCTTTATTTATTCTCTGCGTTCGTTTATTTATTTTAAAGATATAGTTTTCAATATGCATTCCAGACCTATCCTAGGTCTGAACAAACAGGACCCATGTCTAGGGAGGCATTTTGGCTTAAATTTGTTAGATACCTTATTATTAATTATACATTTCTATACTCTATTTTATCAATTATATTTTTCATAGCTTAAAAGCTAAAAAATGTTGTTATTTTTCTACATGAAATTCATTTGTCCGTGTGTTTAATAGAATTCCTCCTAAATGGCTGGACTGATTTTAATGAAATTTTGTGTATGTTATTAAGTTGATCCGAGAATGGTTTAGATTCACAATTTGATCCGATAGAAAACTTTTTTTTATCAAAAATAAAGATAAATTTCTATAAACTTATTTATTAATTATATCTTTTATAGCGGGAAAGCTAAAATATATGTTTATCTATCTATCTATCTATCTATCTATCTATATATATATATATATATATATATATATCATTCTTCTATCCTTGTGTTTGTAATAAAACTGCTCCTAAACGCCTGGACTGATTTTGATGAAATTGTGTGTATGTTATTAAGGTGATTCGAGAATGGTTTAGATTCACACCTTGATCCGATAGAATTTTTTTTTTATGAAAAATCAAAAATTGCACGCTTATTGATATTATCATAATGCCTCTTGAATCCCTTTACTGCCAACGTATATGTGGCGCAGTGGTCAGCGCAATCAGTTTCAATACAAAATTTCCTTTACAATCGATGTCAAATTTTAATTTTAATTTAGTCTAATTACTTTTGTGATGACTGCATGCGTAGTATCGTCCAGTATATTTAAAATATTTTTTTGATTACCTTTCCAATAAAACGGACCAATTTATAATTTATTTGAAAACATTTTACAATTTTTGGATTTACAGCATTAAAACAGGACAACGTCTGTTGGGTCGTCTAGTATTCTTATAAAAGATCTTTTTCCTCAAGAGGTAACTAGTCCGAGTAAACTTCCATTTTGGGTTACAAAGCGTATTTTGCACAGATCTGATCTAAAATATTGATATTAATACATGGTAAGCAGCACACGTACTAGTACTTGTTCTGACGATTGATACTTGAGCTTGGGTCACGTACTAGTACGTTTTCTGACGATTGATACTTGAGCGCGGGTCACGTACTAGTATGTTTTCTGACGCCTGATACTTGAGCGCGGGTCATGTACTAGTACGTTTTCTGACGATTGATACTTGAGCGCGGGTCACGTACTAGTATGTTTTCTGACGATTGATACTTGAGCGCGGGTCACGTACTAGTATGTTTTCTGACGATTGATACTTGAGTTTTGGTCACGTACTAGTACGTTTTCTGACGATTGATACTTGAGCGCGGGTCACGTACTAGTATGTTTTCTGACGATTGATACTTGAGCGCGGGACACGTACTAGTACGTTTTCTGACGATTGATACTTGAGCGCGGGTCACGTACTAGTATGTTTTCTGACGATTGATACTTGAGCGCGGGTCACGTACTAGTATGTTTTCTGACGATTGATACTTGAGCGCGGGACACGTACTAGTACTTTTTCTGACGATTGATACTTGAGCGCGGGTCACGTACTAGTATGTTTTCTGACGATTGATACTTGAGCGCGGGTCACGTACTAGTATGTTTTCTGACGATTGATACTTGAGCGCGGGTCACGTACTAGTATGTTTTCTGACGATTGATACTTGAGCGCGGGACACGTACTAGTATGTTTTCTGACGATTGATACTTGAGCGCGGGACACGTACTAGTATGTTTTCTGACGATTGATACTTGAGCTCGGAACACTTACTAGTACTTTTTCTGACGATTGATACTTGAGCGCGGGTCACGTACTAGTATGTTTTCTGACGATTGATACTTGAGCGCGGGACACGTACTAGTACGTTTTCTGACGATTGATACTTGAGCGCGGGTCACATACTAGTATGTTTTCTGACGATTGATACTTGAGCGCGGGACACGTACTAGTACGTTTTCTGACGATTGATACTTGAGCATGGGACAGGTACTAGTACATGCTCTGCCGATTGATACTTGAGCGCGGGTCACGTACTAGTACGATTTCTGACGATGGATACTTGATCGCAGGTTACATACTAGTACGTTTTCTGACAGCTGGTACTGGAGCACGGGTCACGTACTAGTACGTTTTCTGACTATTGATACTTGAGCGCGGGACACGTACTAGTACGTTTACTGACGATTGATACTTGAGCGCGGGTCAAGTACTTGTGTGGGTTAGTGTAACAACATGGTTTGTTTGTGGGTACAAAAATAACTGTATATACAGGAAAACGAAGCCGAATCCTATTGTCTACTACATAGATTCTGGAAAAGTTTAGACAAATAAAAATGATTGCTCTTTTCCTTTTTTATAATGTAAAAATATATATATATATATAACATAATTCGAAAAAATTAAAACTACATACTACTATTTCTATTTGATTTTTCATATTTACGATACTGTTATAAATTTATCCACTAAAATATATATATTTTTTTTGTTTACAAAAATCTTATGGTTGTTATTTATATATTTTTATTTATATATTTGTTTATATATTTCAATATAAAATACGAAAAGTTGGTTAAAAAATTAAATAATTTTCGATCTATTGAGATTTAACTGAATAACTAAATTTACGCGCAAAACGCCCACTCCCGGTACAATTCCACTGCGATATGTACCAGCACACAATGTGTTAATAACATTTTTAAGTATGGACAGTTTAGTATTTTTTCTATACGTATTTCTTAAGAAATAAAGTAAAATCACTTAGTGTTCCAGTCAGATACACACATTAGAAACCTTATTAATCAAAAATTGTGTTAACTGGCATTTCGTGTTCTAGATATCAGGAAGCTAGTCACACAACCCGTTAATCACATAGAATTCACAGAATTAGTAATAAGCTGTAGAGTGTTAAGTATGTGATGTTACAGTTTCATCCTAAATAATTATTATAAACATAAATAGGAAAAAGTAACTCCACGTGCTAAATTCTTTTCCGCTGAAAGTGAAACTGAAAAGTCGTGAGAATCGTATTACGCTTCCTGTAAAGCAAAAATAGGTGACTTTTATATAAAGCAAAAATTAAGGATGCAACAGATGTCAATTTGGCCGGATATCGAAAACCGGATATCTGACCAAAGTTTTAGCAGGATATCCGGCCGAATGTCACTGTGTTTCGCACTTTCTCTTTTTAAATTTATTTTAAATAAATCAGCTTTATATACTTTATTTTTTGCAACCAAATTGTAATATTGTAATATTTTCTCAACTTTTGTATTTTTTAATTAGTAAATTCTTTGTACTATATATATGTGTACTTTGTACTATATATATATATATATATATATATTGTACTTTTCTTTATTTTAAGTTTCAGTACTCAATATTTCAATTAGACATTATTTAATTAGAAAGATCAAATATGAATAAAAGCATTTTTAATTGTCCTTTAGAGGGAAATAACGGATGCCAATTTGGCCGGATAACGGATACTGGATATCTGGCGAGACTTTAATCCAGATATCCGGCCATATGTCAGTACTTTTTCTTTTTTAATTTATCTTAAATAAATCACCTTTATGTACTTTATTTTTGCAACAAAATTGTATTATTTTCTCAACTTTTGTATTTTTTAATTAGTCAATTCTTTGTACTATATATATGTGTACTTTGTACTATATATATATATATATATATATATATATATATATATATATATATATATATTGTACTTTTCTTTATTTTAAGTTTCAGTACTCAATATCTGAATTAGACATTATTTAATTAGAAAGATCAAATATGAATAAAAGCATTTTTAATAGTCCTTTAGAGGGATATAACGGATGCCAATTTGGCCGGATAACGGATATTGGATATCTGGCGAGACTTTAATCCAGATATCCGGCCATATGTCAGTACTTTTTCTTTTTTAATTTATTTTAAATAAATGACCTTTATGTACATTATTTTTGCAAGCAAATTGTAGTATTTTTCTCAGCTTTTATGTTTCTTAATTAGTCAGCTATTTCTACTATAATTAATTTTCAATTTTTTCTTTATTTTAAGTTTCAGTACTCAGTATCTCAATTCAACAACAGTATCCCATCAAAATATGGCAAATAAGCCATATTTTGATGGGGATAACACAATATCTACATCAAAATATGGCTGTTCAAAATGTTGCGGACATATCACCAGTCCAAAATATCGTCTGCCCAAAATATCATTTGCAACCTCTTAATATTTAAAACAATTAATATTCTTCTTTCCAAAATATTACAATATATTCTTCTACAAAATAAAATGACCACAGTTGCAGAAAATAATACGGAGAAGTCGCAAAATTTCTGGCACACTTTTGAAAATTTATTATAAAACTAAAGTACATAAAATAAAATCATCACCTCTCTGAATTTATCGGTCAAATTAGGCAACACTTGTGTGTTTTAAAATTTGAATAATTTTCAAATTCTACTGAAGATTATAACTTTCGATGTTTGCGTAATATTCCAAAAAATTATCGCAGTTTCTGTTTGGTAAGTTGAGTATGAACCTTTTTTTTTTTTTGTTCCAATTTTGGAGTGTTTCTAATGAATAGTTCTCACGGTATAATTAACACAAGCCTTGAGTGCTTAGTTCGAGTATAGAAAGAGCTTTTAGTGGTATGCGCTTTTGTGACTTATATTTGCAGCAAATCAGGTTGTTTGTCTGACATTAGATTTAGACTAAATAGCTTCCTTTTTCATCTTGCAGAAATATTTCGTGTGTGGCATCTGTAACTTTATGTAGGTTAATAGCCACTTTCCTCTAATGTTGGAGCCAAAATACCTTTTATTATTTCATCTGAATTTCTTTTGGGAGAGTTCTATTTGTTGAAGCGTAATGAAGAGCCACAGATCGCAAAACACCTTTTATTAAAGGCAACAAAATAATAATAATAATAATAATAAAGATGATAATGATAATAATAAAAGATTAAAAAATATCTTTCCGTATAAAGAGTAACCTTCGGAGCACCTCGCCGGTTGGGCATATTTCTAGTAAGCAAGGTAAGATATTTAACAAGGGAGCTGGTTCATAATGAATATTTTGTATATCAAGATGCCAGTTACAGTAACGTTATAATACAATCAGTGGCGTGCGGTCCATATGTGCAGGGTGTGCACTGCACACCCTGGCAAAATTATGAGGGACAATAATTTTCTTCACCTATGTCTACCTATCTTTATATGGTATATAATAATATTATTTATAATATATTGAAATATTATGTTGATTTGCTTTCTTGTATTCCCGCAGTGCGTGCGGTACTAGGTGCTGCACCACGTAGCGCACAAACGAACGTAGGAAGTTCTGATGTGTACGCACTGCGCACTAAATTGAAAATCACGCTTTATGTGTATGGGCTACTGGAGAAGAACAGCATACTATAGCACTGAGGCAAGTGCAGCTATTTTTCCTGCACTTGGCATTCAGAACGGTTTATTAAGCGTTGTAATAGAGCGGGGACTTACGTACTGAAGCACTTTTGGTTTTTTAACTGATACGATTACTATACGATTTTGCAGACGGTTAATGTTTAAATTTATATATTGTAAGATTTTGTTTTCATGGAAATATAAAAGAACTATTTCATCAATATAACGTGAAATGTTTTAGTGTGGTAAAGTAATTTCGGTGATGTATTACATTTATAGAAATAATTCACCGAAAAACAATTTTGTTTTGTTAGACAAAAAAGAAACGAATTTTAACAGAACAGTCCAAATTTTACCATTCATTGTGTCTTACAGTATATAAGTTATATCTGTAACACGGTATCCATGGTTTTGCTTTTAAAACTTGTCAAGATGTTTTTCGCAGAATATATGGTTTCCAAATGTTAAAAACAATTAATAAATATAATTTAATCCATTGATCGAACAAGAAAGAGTTCGTTCTATTGTTCCAGCGTGCAGTGAAATCCTCTGCACGTGGAATAGACGTTCGGTTTGTCGACACCAATGAACATCCGGATGAGGCACCGCAGCGGCGGGTGCCATGTGGTGTTACTTTTTTCTGAACATATAAGTTTTTCGTGGAAGCCCGAAGTGTTGCTTTTTCGACGGCGATATGACTCTAAACAACAAAAGACATGATTTTTGCTTCAGTGCTAGTAGAATACTCATAAGTTTAGCTGTTTTTATAGTTAAAACTCGACTACTCGTAGGTAAATATCTTATTTATTGTAATCTTTAAATTTATATTCGTAATAAACACTCCGTTTCAGAATGGAGAACTCAGATGTCTCGATAATTAAAGATTTATTGGAAAATCCATGTTCTCTGCACATCCTTCATGAAAACCTACCTCACGCCACTGAATACAATAGTAAAAAGGAAAATATATACATATATACATATAAAGTAGATATAAATTAAAAAAGAACTTAAAGAAAGCCGTTAAGTAAAAATATCAAAAGTGGTTAAATACGATAAAACGTGAGAAAATATGATTAAAAAGAAATAAAAATGTCTAAAGTAATGAAAGTAATGTAATACAATAATAATAAGAGAATCGTACAGAAACAAATTTATAAATTTAGCATAAGTAAAATATTACAGAAAGAAAAAGTGGCATATAAAAGTAACATTGTTATGCAGCGGGCCTAGCCCAAAATATATAGAACTGTAGTGATGTGTGGATAAAAGTATTTAGCTTAGATATTAATGTGTTTAAAGCATACAAGTGCCTAAAAATAGTCATAAAATAATAAAAAAATGAAGAAGTTTTTGAAGAAAGAAAGAATTTAAATGAGTAAAGAAGCCCTAGGTCTGCTTCTGAACTCCGGATCTGCGAAATCATAGTCCGGTAGCTCAGCAACAATTTCATTAGGAATATTATTTAAAGTATTAAAAAAATTTTTGTGATAGTTTAAGAAAATGCTCTTTAACCCCTTAACTGCAGCGAGCGCATATATATAAGCTTTGCGCTTGGATGCATTAACTACCCCGTAATGCGTATATGTATACCTTGTATATGTTAAATGTTGTGTATGTGAGTGTACTTAATGAAAATCAGGGATTTACTAAGAAACGTATTGAAATAAGACTTATATATACGCCCATAACAGTTAAAACATTGACTGCGCAAGACGTATATATACGCCCACTGCAGTTAAGGGGTTAATGGTTTGTAAGTTAGCCTTTTACAGGCCGAATTCAGATCCAGATATATTTTAAATTATGTTTTTGCATATCTTGCCTTCTAATGATTCAGTTAAGGTATGTTAGTCATTTAATTGTGGAACAAAAATTTTCTTTTACGATTTTCATGATGTTCCCAGTTGGGAACATTGGCCACTTCTGACTATACACTGGATTCACAAATTGAGTAGAATGATGTATATATTAAATATTAAATAATAAGAAAAATAATTAGAATGAATTTAAAATTGATTTTTAAATTTAAGGACAGATATCAATAAATTTTAAAAATTATAAATTTAAATGAAAACATTTTCTTAAACAAATATCAAAAACAGGAGTTTATACCTTTATGCCATGATATATTGGAAATCAATGGAGATGCAATTTTTTCTTGCACTCATTGCCAGCTAATCTTGCATTTAATGTGTACTGTGCACTTCTACCTTGTGTTGTTTGTACAAGAAAATGGCCGTCACTTTTTCTCTGTGATATAGGGCGGTAAATTTTGGGTCCAGGTTGAGGCCTAACTTTCCTTGGTGCAATTTTTAGAAGAGAGGTTGTAACTTGTAGTTCACAGACAAAATAGATTTAACAAAATTCAAAATAATATCTGAGAAGCGAACGCACTAGACTGCTTATAGAATTGAAATGCCCTTTCATAAAATTAGGGAATCCCCCTTCATTTCCTATCCCTTTCAAGAAATGCTCTCCGTAGAGGAAATTACTTCGTCGAGTATAGAGTCCATTGTTCCCAATTGGGAACATCAATAATTAATAAATTATTCCAGGTACGTTTCTGATTATTAATGTCGAAATTCATATTTTTTAAATAGATTTTTAAGTTGTTATAAGGATACCAATTGGATTTTAGAAGCATTAGATGTTTTTTTTTTTTACATTTATGTGAATTTTTAATATGTACTCTATAGAAAATGATGAAAATCATAAAAGGGTCATTTTTATGATTTTTTATACATTTTTCTATTAATCATAGAAATATAACTTTTATTTTATAAAATCGAGTAGTCCTCTTACTACATTTACTAAATTTTTTGTATCAATATTGATGAAATTTAATTTTAAATAATTTTATTAATATTATGTTCCCTTTTTGGGAACAATGGACTGTAAAAGGTTAAGATCTCGCCAGATTATGTCATTACGAAGGTAGCGAGATGCTTTGACAATACGTCGTAAAATTTTATTTTAAGCTACTTCGAGAATTTTGATGTTTGAGTGAAAAGCATATGACCATACTGGTGTGACATAGAACGCGCGTGGCAGTATTACTGTTTTATAGAGTAGAGTCTTAAGCCGAACACTCAAGTGGGGAGAATAAATCAGAAAACGAAGATCATGGAGATACCCGATCATTAGTTTTTCAATGTATTTTATGTGTGGTTTCTAGGTAAGCTGCTTGTCGATGTACACACCCAAGTACTTTACTAAGTCTTCTCAGCAAATAGATTCGTTATTAAGTATAACCGTGGCGGACTTTTATAGGTTCGGGGGAAAAATATATCATGGCATTTGGAAGTATTAATTTTGATTTTTCATTTAACGAGCCATGGTTCCAGAGCATCAAGATGATGTTGAATGTAGGAATACTGAATTAATATACGGACCCTGTGTGTAGATGGCCGTGTCATCCGCGTGCAGGGCTATATTGGTGTATTCAGATTTTGGAATATCGTTAATATATAAGTTGAAGAGAATGGTGCCAAGAAGGGAACCTTGTTGGACCCCAGCAGTAATATTTTTGAGAAAGGAAAATTTGTTTTTGACACGGACCGTGAAACGACGATCGCTAAGATAATTATGTAATAGATGAATGAGTGCATCAGACAACTGGAGGTGAATGAGTTTGAAAATAAGTCCTTCGTGCGTGATGCAATCAAAGGCCTTAGCGATGTCTAAAAATATGGCACCAGATGGAGTCCTCGTCTGTAAACTCTCTCTAGCGAGTTCCACGACTAGGAACAACTGGTGTATTGAGTTATGGGAGCTTCTAAAGCCAAATTGCTCTGGAATTATAATGTTATTACTAGAAAGAAAGAGTTCCAAACGGTTGAGAATAATTAGTTCAGCAAACTCAGGCAACTCAGTAAACTAATTAGACGATAATTGTCAGTTAAATTGGCTGAAGATTTTGGTATTGGACATACCACCGCAGTCTTCCAGAAGACTGGGAAGTATGCCAGTTTTAGAATACCATTAATAATGGACATGAAATAAATAATAAGATTAGGTGGTAAATTTTTGAGAG
This sequence comes from Pardosa pseudoannulata, assembly GCA_032207245.1. Taxonomy (NCBI): domain Eukaryota; kingdom Metazoa; phylum Arthropoda; class Arachnida; order Araneae; family Lycosidae; genus Pardosa; species Pardosa pseudoannulata. Next base: position 37,526,581 of record CM063499.1, on the reverse strand, counting down.
CTTTGTTCGAGATAGAATCAAGTCCTGGAGCTTTAGAATTTTTAAGTTTCTTAATGGCTTCCAAAACCTCAGCAATGTTAGTAGGAGAAATCGGAGTACAGGGAGAGTGAGCCAAGAACAATTGAACAGTATTATGAACCAGAATATCGTGATCCTAGTCTTCGATGTCAGAATTTGGAGAAAATTGATCCTCGTACACGTCTGCAATTGCTTCAGCTTTTCCCAGCGAGTCGAAGGCAACACCATTCTTTCCATGGAATCGCTTAAAGTAATTCACTGATTTATTTCGCAGTTTTTTTTTTCGGAATCGCCAGATGGTGTTGTCTTCAGGCGATAAATTTAGAATAAGCTCTTCCCAATCCTTACTACGGAATTCGCGAATCTCGTCCTTAACAGATTTGCACAACTTTCGATAATCTTGCCCGGCTTCAGGAGTTCGGTAAATTTGGAAAAAATTTCCGTGCAGTATTACGACGCCGAATAAGATTTTTAATAAAAGTAGGAAAATTATTATGACGAGGGATTGGGAGTTTAGTAGATGAATTTTGTGTCGTAATATTTATACTCTCAGAGAGAGTCTTGACTGCACGTTCAATGCAATATGGAGTTCAAATGACAGGATAAAGCAATTTAGATCCGGCAAGAATAACCTGGAATTTTTTGCCAATCAGTATAAATGATTAGGTTGAAATATAAAGGATAAAAATACGAAGTACATTGGGTTTTTATAGTTTTATAAAGATCCTGATGCCCAACCAATCAAATTACAGTCGCAAGACAAAACTAATCAAGCACAACCAATGAAAATACAAAAGGATCAACTCAAGTAAACCCGTATGTCTGAAAAAGCTGTTAAATAAATAATAAACAGCCAAGTCGCCAAGTACGTATGCGATTACATATTTCAACACTATTAAAGGAGAGTAATTTCTCATCTTTTTTGACTACCTCTGTCTAACGGCATTGGTAACCTCCCTTTGGGAAAATCTAGAAAGTACAAAGCAAAATTTACATCAAGCATGTCGAACTTAGATACTAATAGAGGGCACATAAAGAATATCTAAGTTTACTCCGGCTGTACAAACAAAAACTTCAATTTTCTAGAATTGTAGGTTTTTTTCGAGTAGTGAATCACAAAGTAAAGAATAAACATTATTATTTTTTAATTACTTGATACAAAAGCAAAATAATTTAATGAAAGAATGTTTTAATGCCTTAATCTTAGCACCTCATCTCTGCAACCATCATAGAAGACCCCCTCTCCAATTGTCCAGAACTAACTACCGGAATCAGCTGATTTGAAGCCTCCTATGATAATTCCGCTAAAAAAAAAACAAATCTGTAACCTTAGCTGGAGTTCCCAGGTAACTGGAATCGTAACTGACCGAAAAACGGTTGGCGGGACCGTAACTGACCCCGAAGGTATAAAAAGCCTAGAACTTTTCGACTCGGGGCTCATGCCATGTTAGAGCCAAATAAATACATTATATTGTTCTGGCAAACTCCTATGTATTACAGAACTCGAGGCCCGGCCCAGGCAGTCCTGGAACAACTGCATCCTGTGATCCAGTGACTCGGGGCTTTTCGACATTTTTCTTGACGCCAAAGCCTCCACGAGGTAAAAGCACTTACGTTTACGTAAGTGCTTTTACCTCGTGGAGGCTTTGGCGTCTTTTATAAGGAGCCGGCTTTCTAGTGAGTAAGTTCAGGAGATTTATAAAGTCCGCTCATATAGGGAGCGGCAGAGTCTCTGATACCGAACGGGGGATAAATTGGGTTTGCATTGCACCCTGGAACATCCTCCCCACTTGTATGAGATTATTTAATCTCTTTTCTTTCGACTGTGATCGTCGTGAGGATGTTATGCAGGCAACCATCCTTTGCAGTTCAACATATTTTGGGAGATTAGAATCCCCTTGTATATAGCCATATTTACCCAAGAAATAAAAGCGATTTCCAATTTTATCGTGACTGTGATCCTTCTTCACGCTACCTCTTGACTCAAGAACATTGAAGTTGTCCCAACACCAACCTCAGGTGAAACCTGAGGTCAACATCTCATCCGCCCCTAATTTTTCTCAAAATTGTCGAAGATTGAATAGAAATACTTTGACTCTTAACTACGCTATCCAGTCGAAATATCTCGATCCAAAATATCGAAGACATGATATCACGGAAATTAACAATTTTTAAACATTCGTAAATAATTCTACCGCAATTTTATTTCCTTGCTATCTGTTTTCTCATATATACATGTAATATATCAAAATTATTTAACTTTAATATTTCCTTAAAAACCTCCTCTCTCCCATTCTAATTCCTTAAAATATTTTTCCCAGCCTCTAAATGTCTTAATCAAAGGAGCGTTCTCGACTTAAAATTCTTTCGATCCATTTCCCAAAGCTTTCTATCCTATAGATGTAAATTTTCTGTCTATTCAACACGTTTCCCAGCTGTCGCCTGCAAATAGCTCCCCTTTTTTCCTTAACTTACACTTACATTCGCTGAGCAAGTGGGAAAATTGTCTTCGCTCTTGGGTGCACCTCTGTTGGAGAAGAGTGATTTTTGTGGCTTTCTCTTGTTTGCCGTTCACTAGTAAAAATGTCCTTTTTAGCACCTCTGAAATAAAGTTTTAATTATACTTGTGCCATTCTCTTCAATGTCAGCCGACTGCATTTTTATTACTGCTAGCTGTTTAGCTTCCTCTTTGTCCAGCTATTTTATAATTAATTTGGATTACATACATACTTCTCAAGTAACAGAGTACCAGACTTCTATGTCAAATGGGCTTTATCACATCGCATGCGAGACCCGTACTAGTACGTTTTCTGACGATTGATACTTGAGCGCGTGTCAAGTACTAGTAAGGGGTAGTGTAACAACATGGTTTGTTTAATGGTATATACAAGAAAACGAAGCCGAATGTTCTTGTCTACTACATGGATTCTGAAAAATTTAGACAAATAAAAACTAGTTTTAACATTATTAGTTTTATGATTGCTCTTTTCATTTTTATATAGCGTAAAAATGTTTATATATAACATAATTCGAAAAAATTACAACTATATACTACTATTTCTATTTGATTTTTCATATTTACGATACTATTATAAATTTATCCACTATAAAATATATTTTTTGTTTATAGAAATCTTATGGTTGTTTATATATTTATATATTTGTTTATATATTTCAATATAAAATACGAAATGTTTGTTAAAAAATTAGATAATTTTCGATCTACTGAGATTTAAGTGAATAACTAAATTTAAGAGCAAAACTCTCTCTCCCCTTACATTTCCGCTGTGAAATGTACCCACACACAATGTGTTAATAGAAAGAAAACCACTTTGCAAACGCAATTTTTAAACATTTTAAGAGTTTCTAAACGCTCCTAAATAACACTATCGGAATTTCATTTCCATAATATCTGCACTCCCATGAATATATGTATGTCTCTATACCTTTCCATAAATAAAACATGGCTACGACTCTAGAGCAAAAAATAAATAAATAACCAATTGCATTCTCCTTTTATCAAAATTGGGCATCGAATCCATCCATTTAATGCACGCGGACATCTACTCTTCTTTTCCTAAACCCGATGTCCGAAATTCAAAAGTTCCAGGAGGAAATGCCCTTGGCTAAAGCAATCCAATCTGCGGTAAAAAGGTAGGTCGACCTAGAAAAAGGAGGAGAAACCGTTTTTCTCTCTCGATAAGAAGACAAAAAAAGAAAAATAATAATAAGTGAGCGTATGGGGCCACACTCGAATCTGATTGTAGCTGGCGGGACAAAAAAAAAGGAAAATAATGAAGCTGACTGATAAAATTTCTTCTCGGACACCACACTAGCTGTTGTGGTGCAATGAAGTAATGGAAAAGTGAAGCAACTCGAGGAAGTGAATTTTCGATATGTAACGAGCGAAAACTGATAGCTGCGGGGCACGTTCGCCCGTTTTCACTGCAAGGTCAGATAGGGATCGCAAACAGGTGGTCGAAACTTGGTCACTTTCCTTACATGATGTAGGATGGTGTTAGCATCGGTTTAAAAGACGTGTAATCAGCTTTGCGCTTTAACCTTTTGCTAACCGCTGCTGAAGAATCCTTAGTATTTCCATCGAGTAGACCATTTGACCATTTCCGCAGATCAAATGTCACTGCTAGTTAGATTGAGAAAGGAGTCTGTGTTCAAAATACATTAAAATCTGGCATCAGATCTAAGACATAATTAGGCATAAGACTAAGATATTTCAACCTAGATAGTCCTGCCCAAGTTAAAAGTCCGGTTGACCCGGTGTACTATATGGAACTTTCTGACATGAGAGCAGGTGTTGGTGAGGGAAGCAATAACTGCACAGGGGAGTTGTGATGGTCATTAGTAAAGGGGTACTTTGACCCTTGCGGTGTGGTTTTAGGTTAAAATCTTCATGGCCGCACGATGGCGCCTTGATTTGCGGTGAGCCAGTCAACCAGCCTCATGGCCTTCCTTATCAGTACTGGGTTATTGAATAGGCTCTCTGTCCAGAGTTGCTTATATGTGTCAGATGGTTTCTTAGGATGCAAGTCGTGTATGAAAAGGCAGTCGTGCAGGTAGTGATTGTAGTCACCGACTGCACCGACACACAGTCTCCCGATGAGCTATCCGAGACCTGGAACCTGTGGAGATACTGAGGGAAAGGTCCATGGTTTGTAACAAGGGCATATACTGCCGCATTTCTACTCAGTCTAAACAATTTCACTTTTCTTAAGAAACCACAGAGAACCCTGCCTGTAGTGGCCGAGTCCCAGTAGTTCTGCCACTCGAGGAGTATCTTTTGCTTATGTTTTAGTTTTATAAATGAGCTAGTACTGCTTAAAGCCGATTCCGAATGGGTATGAAGATCCATGAAGAGCGGGTTTCGAACCTGTGATCTCCGTTACCTCAGAGCAGTGCCTAACCATTTTGCCATAGCATTCGATTGGGCATCGCTTCAGCGTGTCTCAATAGCAAAAATTCGATCTAAAACTGTATGGAAGAAAATTACTTACATATTTTGTCTCTTGTAATTGACAAAATAATTGTATCTTAATCCTACCCCACACTTTAAATTACAGGATTTTTACATAGGGGACGTTTAACACATTTCAGTCCCATAGGGGGGCGGTAGCTTAAAAATCTATCATTCGGTCATTGGCTTCAAAACTGTAAAAGAATTTTGGAACAAAAAATTGGAAAAAAATTCATTAAAAAATTTAAAACGTTACATTTATCTGATTCTAATATTTAGGAGTTGTTTTTTTATATAAAAAGATAAGTTACCAATAAATACAATAAAGAAAAAACGGTGACAAATTCTTTTACAGTTGTGCAGCCGTAAATATTCATTCAATAAAATTACTTACACAATTTGTCTCTTGTAATTGACAAAATATTTGTATCTTGATCCTACCCAACACTTTAAATTACAGGATATTTACATAGGGGGGCGTTGAATACATTTCAGCCCTGTAGAGAGGCGGTAGCTTAAAAATCTATCATTAGGTCTTCGGCTGCACAACTGTAAAAGAATTTGGAAACAAAAAATTAAAAAAAAATCGTTAAATAATTGAAAAAGCATGTTTTTTCTTTTTCTTATATTTAGGAGTTTTTTTATATAAAATGATAAGTTACCAATAAATAAAATAAAGAAACAACAGTGACAAACTATTTTTACAGTTGTGCAGCTGAAAAAAATTTATTCAATAAAATTACTTAAACATTTTGTCTCTGGTAATTGACAAAATAATTGTGTCTTGATCCTACCCAACACTTTAAATTACAGAATCTTTACATAGAGGGCGTTGAACACATTTCGACCTCGTAGGGGGGTAGCTTAAAAATCTGTCATTCGTCCATCGTTCGGCTGAAAAACTGTAAAAGAACTTCGGAACAAAAATTTGAAAAAAAAATTCTTTTATCCGATTTCAAAGATTTATGGCCGAACGATGGCCGAATGGTTAGGATGCTGGCCTTTGGTACCAGAGTTCGTGGGTTCGTATCCCACTGTGGCATGGATGTTCGTAGCCGTTCGGAATCGTCTTTAAGCTGTAGGTCTCGGTCTCATTAGCCCTCGTGTTGCAAAAAAGTAGACCGTAGCACTCCAAACCAAACCAAACCAAAGATTAAAGAGTTTTTTTTATATAAAAAGATAAATTACCAATAAATAGAATTCTAGTTTTAAGAATTTCCGATTCTTACAACTTCCTTGGATAAATTTATAATTTATTACTAGAAAAATTTTCAAATACATAAATTTTCACTCTTGACATAGAGCCAGGCAACAAGAAAAAGCACATATATTAATTTCGCTTGAATTCGACGGTTCTCGTGTAAGCTGTAACCGTGTTTGCCGTAATATTTTGTCTCATAAACAATCGGCCATTCGTAACTTTTGTTATAATAGGGTTCGAGTGTAATGCCTTTTTCTTTTATCACAGTAAAAAAATCTAGTTTTAAGAATTTCCGATACCTACTACTTCCTCAGTTAAATTTAAATTTATTACTAGAAAAATTCTCAAACACATAAATTTTCACTCTTGACATAGAGCCAGGCAACAATAAAGCCCATACATTAATTTCGCTTGAATTCGATGGTTCTCGTGTAAGCTGTAATCGTGTTTGCCGTAATATTTTGTCTCATAAACAATCGGCCATTCGTAACTGAAGTGCAGACAGTCACAGTTAAGCGCACTATTTAAGTGCTGCCAATTAGCTGCGTTAAAACACCGTTTAAAACGCGATTAAGTGAAAGTTGCAGGAAGTTGGGATTTTTTAAGAGCCCTAAGGACAAAGTACCTTGCGAAATAGTGACATTGCATACATGTCAGTTAATCATCTACCTTGGAATCAATTATTTTGATCAATTAAGCCTGATAAAATTTTATTGAAAAATCAGAGTGAAACATTATTAAGTAAATTAACCTTTTAATAACTAAACTGTCCTGCTGATATAATCTGTATATTATACACGGCGTCTATTAGTTCTGACACATTTTTATGCTTAATAATTCATAAAATAGTGAATGTAAATAATTGACATGCATAGAAATATCATACCATTCTTTTAAATTTATCCAAAACCATAACGATTTTAGTTCTGACACATTTTTATACTTAATAATTCATAAAATAATGTATAAATACATTTTTGACATTCATGCATAGAAAATATCATACCATTTCTTTTAAATTTATCCAAAACCATAACGATCTATTAGTTCTGACACATTTTTATGCTTAATAATTCATAAAATAGTGAATGTATAAATACATGTTGGACATTTATGCATAGAAAATATCATACCATTTCTTTTAAATTTATCCAAAACCATAACGATCTATTAGTTCTCACACATTTTTATGCTTAAAATTCATAAAATAGAAGATGTATAAATAGATTTTGGACATTCATGCATAGAAAATATCATACCAATTCTTTTAAATTTATCCAAAACCATAACGATCTATTAGTTCTGACACATTTTTATGCTTAATAATTCATAAAATAGTGAATGTATAAATACATGTTGGACATTCATGCATAGAAAATATCATATCATTTCTTTTTAAATTTATCCAAAACCATAACGATCTATTAGTTCTCACACATTTTTATGCTTATAATTCATAAAATAGAAAATGTATAAATACATTTTGGACATTCATGCACAGAAAATATCATACCATTTCTTTTAAATTTATCCAAAATCATAACGATCTTTTAGTTCTGACACATTTTTATGCTTAATAATTCATAAAATAGTGAATGTATAAATACATTTTGGACATTTATGCATAGAAAATATCATACCATTTCTTTTAAATTTATCCAAAAGCATAACGATCTATTAGTTCTCACACATTTTTATGCTTAAAATTCATAAAATAGAAGATGTATAAATAGATTTTGGACATTCATGCATAGAAAATATCATACCATTTCTTTTAAATTTATCCAAAACCATAACGATCTATTAGTTCTGACACATTTTTATGCTTAATAATTCATAAAATAGTGAATGTATAAATACTTTTATGACATTTATGCATAGAAAATATCATACCATTTCTTTTAAATTTATCCAAAACCATAACGATCTATTAGTTCTGACACATTTTTATGCTTAATAATTCATAAAATAGTGAATGTATAAATACATGTTGGACATTTATGCATAGAAAATATCATACCATTTCTTTTAAATTTATCCAAAACCATAACGATCTATTAGTTCTGACACATTTTTATGCTTAATAATTCATAAAATAGTGAATGTATAAATACATTTTTGACATTTATGCATAGAAAATATCATACCATTTCTTTTACATTTAACCAAAATCGAACACCATAACGATTCAAACCAAAACAAATATTTTATATTGAGTATGATTCTATAAAAATTTACTATTCTCGCTTTATTACCTTTCTTTTTAAAATACCTTATGCACATTTTATTAATTGTATTTTTCTCTGTTTTTGGCTACGATTAAATTGCAGAGTTAAATGGATTCCATGCTATCAGTTAAACTCCATATTCTAACTCCATATAAGAACAGGCTTAACAATGGCCGATTGGTTAGGGTGCTGACCTTCGGTACCGGAGTTCGTGGGTTCTAATCCTACAATGGCATGGATGTTCATAGCTGTTCGGAATCAGCTTTAAGCAGTAGGTTTTGGTCTGATTAGCCCTCGTGTTGCTAAAGGTAGACCGTAGCGCACCAAGCCTTATTAGGACAGAGTTATTAACTGAACGATGAACTGAATTGAAGAAACGAAACGTTTTTCACTGGGTTTTTTCTTGCTGGACTAAGTAAATATCTGAATAATTAACTAATTGAAATTGTATAGAGAAAAGCTTTCAGTTTTTCCCTCGTTGGACTGATAAAAAAACTGGAAGATGAACTAAACTGAGTGTATGTAGGAAAAGTTTTTCATTCAGTTTTTTTTTCTTGTGGAATATGTAACTATCTGAACAATTAACTAGTTCAGAGTGTATAGAGAAAAGCTTTCAATTTTTCCCTCACAGGACTGATAAAAAACTGGAAGATGAACTAAACTGATTGTATGTAAGAAAAGTTTTTCATTCAGTTTTCTCCTTATTAAACTCAGTAAAAAACTGAAAAATCAATTCAATTGGGAGTGTGTAGAGAAAAGCTTTCAGCTTTTCCCTATCTGGACTGATAAAAAACTGGAAGATGAACTAAACTGATTGTATATAGTAACAGTTTTTCATTCAATTTTCTTCTCACAATACTGAGTGAGAAACTTATCTTAAAGTTTTGCAGAAAGCAATTAGTTTGCCATTCAGAGTTTCCCTCACTGGACTATGTAAAACACTAAATGATTAAATTAATTCAGAATGTGTAGGGAAGAAATTTTTATTTAGTTTTTCCTCGCTGGACTGAGAAAAAAAACTGTATCATGAATTGAGAGCTGGAAGGGAAAAGTTTTTCATTCAGTTTTCTCCTCACTAAACTCAGCAAAAAACTGAACCATGAATTAAATTGAGAGTGTGTAGAGAAAAGCTTTTAGTTTTTCATTATCTAGACTGATAAAAAAACTGGAAGAAGAACTAAACTGATTGTGTATAGTAAAAGTTTTTCATTCAGTTTTCTCCTCACAATACTGAGTGAGAAACTGATCTTAGAGAGTGCAGAAGGCAGTTAGGTTTCCATTCTGGGTTTTTCTCATGGGACTGATAAAAAAAAGGAACGATGAATTAAATTAAGAGTGTGTAGAGAAAAGCTTTCAGTTTTTCCCTATCTGGACTATCAGTCAGTGTTTTTCTCATGGGAGTGATAAAAAAACTGGAAGAGGAACTAAACTGAGTGTGTATAGTTAAAGTTTTTCATTCAGTTTTCTACTCACAATACTGAGTGAGATACTGATCTTAGAGTGTGCAGAAAACAGTTAGTTTTCCATTCAATGTTTTTCTCATGGGAGTGATAAAATAACTGGAAGAGGAACTAAACTGAGTGTGTATAATAAAAGTTTTTCATTCAGTTTTCTCCTCACAATACTGAATGAGAAACTGATCTTAGAGTATGCAGAAAGCAGTTAGTTTTACATTCAGTGTTTTTCTCATGGAACTGATAAAAAAACTGGAAAAAGAACTAAACTGATTGTGTATAGTAAAAGTTTTTCATTCAGTTTTCTCCTCACAATACTTAGTGAAAAACTGATCTTAGAGTGTGCAGGAAACAGTTAGTTTTCCATTCGGTGTTTTTCTCATGGGACTGATAAAAAAAAGGAACGATGAATTAAATTAAGAGTGTGTAGAGAAAAGCTTTCAGTTTTTCCCTATCTGGACTATCAGTCAGTGTTTTTCTCATGGGAGTGATAAAAAAACTGGAAGAGGAACTAAACTGAGTGTGTATAGTTAAAGTTTTTCATTCAGTTTTCTACTCACAATACTGAGTGAGATACTGATCTTAGAGTGTGCAGAAAACAGTTAGTTTTCCATTCACTGTTTTCCACGCTGGACTATGTAAAACACTAAATGATTAAATTAATACAGAGTGTACAGGTAAAAGATTTTTATTGAGTTTTTCCTGTCTTAACTGAGAAAAAACTGTAACATGAACTAACAGGGGGAAGGCAAAGAGATCGTCCCTCCGTTTTCTGTTTACTAAACACAGTAAAAAACTGAACAATTAACTAAATTGACAGTTTGCAAGGGACTCCTCAAACTGTCCTCACTGGACTGATAAAAAGTAGAAGTAAGTAATAAGTGAAAAACTGATCTTAGAGTGTATAGAAATAACTTTTAAAATATCAAAAAAGACGAAATAGTTGAAAAAATCTTAAAATTGAAGTTCCTTCCTCTTAATCAAAAACCTTTTACAGAGTTTACTTAAATCAGGTAGTAAAAATGCACACGTTAAAATAAACAAAACGGAAAGAGAAAGGTATGTTTTTCAATTGTGAAGTTTATTTGCATTTTAATAACAACTTCAACACAAATATCGTTAATAGTAATAGAGAAAGCCTTAAAATTCATTTTTTTTTAATTTCTTTTAAAAGAGCTGTTTCTTTCTTATTCAGAAGAAGTGTAACTCAAATATGCACAATTTCATTTCAGACCTCTCCTCGTTGTTTATTTTACTTTATGGTTATGTAAGTCTGCACACGTGTAGCAGAAAAATTTAAAGTTTATTTTAAACAAACTCTCAGTTTCCAATTTACGTAAAAATGTTTATTTTTAGAAACAAAGTAAATTCAACAAAAGTAATTAAATAAAAGTTAAGAACAAATTCTTGCATTTATGGTAATAGTTTTAAAACTATATAATAAGACGAAATAGCTTAAAAAATCTTAAATTTGAAGTTTCTTTCTCTTAAACAAAAACCTTTTTAGGAGTTTATTAAAATTAGGTAGTAAAAAAGAACATGTTAAAACAAACAAGACTGAAAGAAAGGTTTATTTTTCAATTGTGAAGTTTATTTACATTTTAATAATATCTTAAAAAACAAATTTGTTAACAGTAATAGAGAAAGCCTTAAAATTGATGTTATTAATTTCGTTTAAAAGAGGTTTTACTTTCTTATTCAGAAGGAGTGTAACTCAATTATGCATAATTTCATTTCAGACTTCTCGTTGTTTATTTTACTTTGTGCTTTTGTATCTCTGCATACGGTGTGCAAGAAAAAATTAAAGGTTTTTAAGAAGCTCTTACTCTACAGTTTACGAAAAATTTCTTATTTTTAGAATCAAGGTAAATTCAACAAAAGTAATTAAATGAAAGTTGAGAACAAATCCTGAAAATCCCATGTTTTTACGGTAATAATTTTAAATATATTATGAGGGGAAATATCTGAAAAAAATTCTGAAATTTGAAGTTCCTTCGACTTAAACAAAAACCTTTTCAGGAGTTCACTTAAACTAGGCAGTAAAAATAGAACACGTTAAAACAAACAAGACTGAAAGAAAGGTTTATTTTTCAATTGTGAAGTTTATTTGCATTTTGATAACAACTAAAAAACAATTATCGTTAACAGTAGTAGATAAAGCCTCAAAATTGATTTTATTGCTTTCGTTTAAAAGAGCTTTTACTTTTGTATTCTAAAGAAGTGTAGATCAATTATGCATAATTTCATTTCAGACTTCTCCTCGTTGTTTATTTAACTTTGTGATTTGTAAGTCTGCACACGTGTGCCAGAAAAATTTCAAGTTTATTTTAAACAAGCTCTCAGTCTCCAATTTACGTAAAAAATTTTATCTTTAGAAACAAAGTAAATTCAACAAGAATAATTAAATGAAAGTTGAGAACAAATTCTGAAAATCCCATACATTTATGGTAATAATTTTAAAACTATATAATAAAACGAAATAGCTGAAAAAATCTTAAATTTGAAGTTTCTTCCTCTTAAAAAGAAATCTTTTTAGGAGTTCATTTAAACTAGGTAGTAAAAAAGAACATATTAAAACAACCAAGACTGAAAGAAAGGTCTATTTTTCAATTGTGAAGTTTATTTGAATTTTACTAACAACTGAAAAACAATTACCGTTAATAGTAATAGAGAAAGCCTTAAATTCGATTTTATTAATTTTGGTTAAAGGAGCTTTTATTTTCTTCTTCGGAAGGAGTGTAGCTCAATTGTTCATAATTTCCTTTCACATTTCTCCCCGTTGTTTATTTTACTATGTGTTCTTGTTAGTCGTCCCTTAAGTGTGTCAGAAAAATTTAAAGTTTTTTAAACAATTTCTCATTTTTTCTTTTGCATAAATGTTCTTATTTTTAGAAACAATGTAAATTCAATAAAAGAAATTAAAAGAAAATTGAGAACAAATCTTGAAAACCCCATGTATTTATGGTAATAATTTTAAAAATATATAATAAAGCAAAATATCTGGAAAGTAATATTAAATTTGAAGCTCCTTCCTCTTAATAACATTTTCAGGAGTTCGCTTAAACTATGTAGTAAAAAAGAACACGTTAAATCAAACAAGACTGAAAGAAAGGTTTATTTTTTAATTGTGAAGTTTATTTGCATTTTGATAGTAACTAATAAAAAACAATTATCGTTACCACTAGTAGACAAAGCCTCAAAATTGATTTTATTAATTTCGTTTAAAAGAGTTTTTGCTTTCTTATTCTGAAGGAGTGTAGCTCAATTAGGAATAATTTCTTTTCAGACTTCTCCTCCTTGTTTATTTTACTTTGTGGTGTTGTCAGTGGGTCAGAATGGTTTAAAGTTTTTTTAAAACAAGCTCTCACTCTAAAGTTTAAGTAAAATATTTTTATATTTAGAAACTAAGTAATTTCAACAAAGGTAATTAAACGAACGTAGAGAAAAAAATCCTGAAAATCCTATGTATTTATGGTAATAATTCTGGAATTATTAGGTATAAAAGCATACGTTAAAACAAACAAGACTGAAAGAAAGGTTTATTTTTAAATTGTGAAGTTTATTTGCATTTTAAAAACAACTAAAAAAAACAATTATCGTTAATAATAGTAGACAAAGCCTCAAAATTGACTTTATTAATGTCGTTTAAAAGGGTTTTTTCTTTTGTATTCGAAAGAAGTAAAGCTCAAGTGTGCATAATTTCATTTCAGACCTCTCCTTTATATTTATTTTCGTTTTGTAAGTCTACACACGGTGTGTCAGACAAAATTAAAGTTTTTTTTAAAGAAACTCTTACTCTTCAATTAACGTTAAAAGTTCTTATTTTTAGAAAAAAGTAAATTCAACAAAAGTAATTAGATGAAAATAGAATATATATCTTGAAAATCCCATGTATTTATGGTAATAATTTTGAAAATATATAATAAAATCTGGAAAATAATCTTAAATTTGAAGTTTCTTCCTCTTAAACAAAAACCTTTTCAGGTGTTCACTTAAACTAGGCAGTAAAAAAGAACACGTTAAAACAAACAAGACTGAAAGAAAGGTTTATTTTTCAATTGGGAAGTTTATTTGCATTTTGATAAAAACTAAAAAACAATTATCGTTAACAGTAGTAGATAAAGCCTCAAAATTGATTTTATTGCTTTCGTTTAAAAGAGCTTTTACTTTTGTATTCTAAAGAAGTGAAGCTCAATTATGCATAATTTCATTTCAGACTTCTCGTTGATGCTTATTTTACGTTGTGGTTTTGTAAGTCTGCACACGGTGTGTCAGACAAAATTAAAGTTTTTTTTAAAGAAACTCTTACTCTTCAATTAACGTTAAAAGTTCTTATTTTTAGAAAAAAGTAAATTCAACAAAAGTAATTAGATAAAAATAGAAAACATATCTTGAAAATCCCATGTATTTATGGTAATAATTTTAAAAATATATAATAAAGCGAAATATCTGGAAAATAATCTTAAATTTCAAGTTGCTTAAATTTGAAGTTCTTAAACAAAAAAACTTTTCAGGTATTCATTTAAACTAGGCGGTAAAAAAGAACACGTTAAAATAAACAAGACTGAAAGAATGGTTTATTTTTCAATTGTGAAGTTTATTTACATTTTAATAACAACTAAAAACACAATTATCGTTGATAGTAATACAGAAAGCTTTAATTTTGTTTAAAAGACCTTTTGCTTTCTTATTCAAAAGGAGTGTAGCTCAGTTGTGAATAATTTCCTTTCACATTTCTCCAAGTTGTTTACTTTACTTTGTGGTGTTATCAGTCCACACACATTGGGTCAGAAAAATTAAAATTTTTTTTTAAACAAGCTCTTACTTTTCACTTTACGTAAAATGTTTTTTTTTTAGAAACAATATAAATTCAACAAAAGTAATTAAATAAATTTTGAGAACAAATCCTGAAAACCTCATATCTTTATGGAAATAAGTTTAAAATTATATAATTAGGTGAAAATGTTGGAACAATCTTTTATTTCAAATTGCTTAAAGGCAATTTCACCTCTTAAACAAAAACCTTTCCAGGAGTTCATTTAAACTAAGTAGTAATAAAGCACACGTTAAAACAAATAAGCCTGAAAGAAAGGTTTATTTTTTAATTATGAAATTTATTTGCATTTTAAAAACAACTAAAAAAACAATTATCTTTGACAGTAGTAGAGAGAGCCTCAAAATTGATTTTTTTAATTTCGTTTAAAAGAACTTCTGCTTTCGTATTTGGAAGGATTGTAGTTTAAGTGTGCATAATTTCATTTCAGACTTCTCCTCCTTGTTTAATCTACTTTGTGGTGTAGTCAGTCTACACACAGTGAGTCAGAAAAATTTAAAGTTTTTTTATACAAGCTCTCACTTTTCTTTTTACATAAAAGTTCTTATTTTTAGAAACAAAGTAAATTCAACAAAAGTAATTAAATGAAAATTGAGAACAATTCCTGAAAATCCCGTGTATTAACAAAAGTAATTAATAAAAAGATAATGCAGATTACTATTTCTAGAACAAAAAATATACTAATACAAACTGTTAAAAACTTGCGGAATGTCCGAGAGAAATAGATCTAGGGATTAATGAAGTCAAAACAAAATTAATCATTATATCAACCTCTAAAGATTAATAGAGATACAAACCTAAACAGATAAAAAAAAATCTTAAAAATAAATGATAAAGTTTTTAAGGGTACTAACTTCTATACTTATCTTCGTAATGAAATAAACAATAAATTTTGAATCCATGAGAGTATAAACAAACAGATACAAATTGGAAATAAAGCAGTTTTTTCAAATATGGTAGAACCTCGATTAACCGAAACTCTGTGTGTAATAATTATCACAGTGTAGTAATTATCCACAGTGTAATAATTATCCCAGTTTTTTATATCGATATCGATCGATTTTTATACTCATGTATCGTTAAATCGGGGTATAAGTCTTTAGATATCGGAATGAAGCATTTTCAACATTTCCTATTCTTTAATATCGATCCCAAAATGCATAATGTCACCTTGACTAAATGTTAGCCTCAATTGAATGTCATTCGATACAGTAGAACTTCGATTATCCGAACCTCGATTAATCGAAACCCTCCATTAACCGGCTTCTTCTCCGTTTTGTTTTGTTTTTCACTTTCTACTATTTTCTAAAATTTTCTCTTTACAAATATACATTTTTTAAGTTTTTTCCCCATTCCATTTATATGCAAGCCGTCCTTACTAAACTACGAGTGCAGATAAATATTTTGGATTTCCCTTTTTTAGAATTCCTCCTCGCAAGCACAATTCTATGTATGAGTGTATACTCTTCCCCATTTTCAAACATCCCTGTTCTGAAAAAAAAAACACCAAATTTTCAAATTTGGAAGGTCATACTGCTGAGTCCCAGAACAATCTAATGTTATTGTACCAATGAAGATACTGCATATTAAACTAGATGATTATTTAAGAATTCTCGATTATCCGAAGTAGGTTTGATCCCAATTACTTCTGATAATCGGGGTTCTACTATAATAGATTTCTAAAAATAAATTAATATCTAGGAATTGTAAAATGCAGATATATAAAACAATAATAAGACCTATTATAACAAATGGATCTAAAAACTGGGTGTTGTCTAAAAAAGGTAAAAATATACTAAGAAGCTTTAACTATAGAATAAAAAGAATCTTTGGAGAAATATACATGAAAAAAAAAACTCATGGAGAAGTAGATATAACTGTGAAAGAGAAAGAATTATTAAAGGGAATTACATTATGAGATATATTAAGGCTAAGAGAATAAAGTGGATAGGACATGTAGAAAGAATGAAAGAAATGGACATCTGCAAAAAGATTATGAACTGAAAACTATATAACAATAGGAAACCAGGAATGAATAGAAACTGAGATGGATAGACTATATTGAATAAGACCTAAACGAAATGAAAATAAAAAATTTGAAAAGGAAATCAGGAGTTAAAGCAACGTGGTGTTCTATTGTCGAGATATCCTAGGCCCACCAGGGGCTTTAAAGCTATTAATAAAGAACTTATAAAATATAAATTTGAAAGCTGGGTGTTATCTAACAAAGATGAAAATATACAAAGAAGCTTTGAATATAGTATAATAAGAAGAATCTTTTTAGCCACATATGAAAATAACTCATAGAGAAAAAGATACAACCATGAAACAGACTGATTAAAGGGAAAAACATTAAGAGATATATTAAGGCTAATAGAATACAGTGGGTGGAACTTGTAGAAAGAATGAAGGAAACTGACATCTGAAAAACGATTATGAGCTGAAAACTACATAACAATAGGAAACGAGGACTAAAAAAATCAAAACTGAAATGGATATATCAGGTTGAAGAAGACCTAAACAAAATGAAAATAAATAATTGGAAAAAAAAATCAGGAGATAAAACAACGTGATGTTCTATTGTCGAGATAGCTTACGCCCACCAGGGACTTTAGAGCTATTAAAAAAAAGAAGAAATTATAAAATATGGATCTGAAACCTGGGTGTTATCTAACAAAGATGAAAATATACTAAGAAGCTTTGAATATAGAAAATAAAGAAGAATCTTTGGAGACATATATGACAATAACTCATAGAGAAAAGATACAAACATGAAATAGAAAAACTGATTAAAGGAAAAAACATTGAGATATATTAAGGTTAAGAGAATACAGAAGATGGGACAAGTAGAAATAATGATAGAAACTGGTATGTGAAAAAATATTATTAGCTGAAATTTATATAACAATAAGAAACGAGAAATTAATGCATCGAAACTGAGATAGATATACCAGGTTGAAGAAGACCTAAACAAAATTAAAATAAAAAATTGGAAAAGGAAATCAGGAGTTAAAGCAACGTGCTGTTCTATTATCTAGATATCCTAGGCCCACCAGGGGCTGTAGAGCTATTAAAAAAGAAGAAATTATAAAATATGAATCTGAAACCTGGGTGTTATCTAACAAAGATGAAAATGTACTAAAAAGATTTGAATATAGAATACTAAGAAGAATCTCTGGAGCCATATATGAAAATTACTCATGGAGAAGTAGATACAACCGTAAAGTGGAAAGACTGATTAAGGAGGAAAACATTATTAGATATATTAAGTCTAAGAGAATGGATGGGACATGTAGAAAGAATGAAGGAAACTGACATTTGCAAAAAGATTATGAGCTGAAAACTATATAACAATAGGAAACGAGGAATGAATAGATTGAAACTGAGATGGATAGACCAGGTTGAAGAAGACCTAAACAAAATGAAAATAAATATTGGAATTCAGGAGTTAAAGCAACGTGGTGTTCTATTGTCGAGATATTCTAGGCCCACCAGGGGCTGTAGAGCTATTAATAAAGAAGAACTTATAACATATAGATTTGGAACTTGGGTGTTATCTAACAAAGATGAAAATATATTAAGAAGATTTGAATACAGAATACTAAGAAGAATCTCTGGAGCCATATAAAATTACTCATGGAGAAGGAGACACTACCGTGGAATAGGCTGATTAAAGGGGAAAACATTATAAGATATGAAGTGGATAGGACATGTACAAAAAAAGAAGAAAACTGACATGAGCAAAAATATTATGAGTGGAAAACTATGTAACAAACGAAGACGACCTAAATTGAGATGGATAGGCCAAGTTGAAGAAGGCCTAAAAAAACGAAAAGAAATATTAGAAAAGAAAATTTAGGAGATAAAGCAAATATACTAAGTAGCTTTGAATGTAGAATAATAAGAATAATCTTTGGAGCCATATATGAGAGCTCCAAAAATTCTTATTATTCTATATTTAAATCTACTTAGTATATTTTCATCTTTGTTAGAGAATATCCAGGTTTTATATCCATGTCTTATAATTTCTACTTCTTTTTCAATTGCTCTACAGCTTTCTCGACAATAGAAAGCCACTTCGCCTTCTCTCCTGATTTCCTCTTAATTTTTTTTCATTTTCTTTAGGTCTTGTTAACCCTGGTCTATCCATCTCAGTTTCAATCCATTCAATCCTCGTTTCCTATTGTTGTATAGTTTTCAGCTCATAATATTTTTGGAAATGTCAGTTTCCTTCATTCTTTCTATATGTCCTATCCACTGTACTCTCTTAGCCTTAATATATCTCATGTATTTAATCAGTCATTTAATCAGCCATTTAATCAGTCATTCTATTTAACGGTTGTATCTCCTTCTCCATGAGTTAATTCTAACAAAGATGAAAATATACTAAGAAGCTTTAAATATAGAATAATAAGATGAATCTTTGGGGCCTATTCTCATGTATAGCTCCAAAGATTATTCTTTTACTGGCATGTGCAAAAAGATTGTGAGTGGAAAACTATGTAATAATTCAGACCTAAACAGAGATGGATGGTCCAGGTTGAAGAAGACCTAAGCAAAATGAAAATAAAAAATTGAAAAAGAAAATCAGGAGATAAAGCAAAGTGGAGTTATTCTATCGAAATAGCCTAGGCCCACCAGCATAAGATTATGCATAAAGATTATGAGCTAAAGCTATATAACAATAGAAAACGAGGAATGAATTAATCGAAACTGAGTTGAATAGACCAGGTTGAAGAAGACCTAATCAAAATGGAAAAAAAGTGGAAAAGGAAATCAAGAGAGAAAGTAACGTGGCGTTCTATTGTCGAGTAAAACAAGGATTACAAGGGACTATAGGACTGATAAAAAAAAGATGATAACTCAGAAAATAAAAAAAAAATTTTAATTAAATTTTAACTTTACTAACTATACTTCTTTTCTAACTATACTTCATACTAAAAAAAACCTTCTGTTCAAAATACATTTAAAAAATTGTTCGAATATAAGAAAAATTCTATAGTTTTATCAAAATTTTATCATAATATATCATACAATGAAAATCATTAATTAATAAACGAATGTAGGTTTCGTCAATATAATCCTAGTATTTCGTCAATATAAAATTTCATTTGAAACATATAAAGAAAAAATAAATTACCTTAATTATATGCATCGGCAACGTTTGTATATGTACGAGCTAAACTTTCTAATTAAGGAATTAAGGTTTACTTTATCGAAGCGTAAGAATAAGAAATAACGATTTGAAACACTCCTAGTTTTTTTTTCTTTCGACTGATTGGAGATTATTATTTCGTTTAAAAATTGCACTTGCTGATTTCTACTATACAAATTTCATTGGGTTAGAAATAATGTTAAAGCCAATTACCATTTTGGCACTGGTTTTTTCAACAGTCTTAAAATGCGAATATTCTTGATTGACAAAATAATTTAAAGTTTTTATTATTAAATAACTGGGTTCTAGTGCTTCGCTACAGTGATTCTGTATCATTTAACAATTATCCCTGCTAGGTGAGAAAATTATCCAATACTTATTTTAATCACAAATAACACATTAAAATTGAACAGTTATCATTCGTTTTCATGGTAAATCTGAGATAAAAATGTATAATAATCTACTTTTCTGTAATAAAAAACTTAAACATTTAAACAATGAATTCAACTATATTACCTATTTCACTTGTGAAATAGATTCATTCTACTAATCACATAGACATTGTTATAATACTGACACTTATAATTGGCTATTCTTTTTCATTAATGGTATATGCCGTTACATGAAAGCTGCATATCTATCTATGCATTTTACGATATTTATTTCAGTTTATATTATAAAGGGGATTTTAAAAAATAATTTGCATTATTTCACAGCACTTTTCAACTGTTTGTTTTATGGACTTAATGGATTTGTGCATACCTATGAATTCAAGAAATCTACAGTATTTATTTCAGTTTATATTAGTAAACGGATTTTAAAAAATAACGTGTGTTAATTCACAGCACTTTTCAACAGTTTCTTTTAAGAATTTAATGGATTTGTGCATATTTCTGTATTTAGGCATTCTACAATATTTTTTCAGTTTATATTACTGAAAGGATTAAAAAAATAATGTGCATTAATTCACAGCACTTTGCAACACTTTTTTTCTTGGACTTAGTGGATTTGTGTCTACCCATGTATTTTGGCATTCTACAATATTTTTTCAGTTTATATTACTGAAGGGTTTCAAAAAAATAATGTGCATTATTTCACAGCATTATTCAACAGTTTTTTTTTCATGGACTTAGAGGATTTGTGCATACTTATGTATTTAGGGATTCTACAATATTTTTTTCAATTTATATTACTCAAGCGATTTAAAAAAAATAATGTGCATTAATTCACAGCACTTTTTTTCATGGAGTTAGTGGATTTGTGTCTACCCATGTATTTAGGCATTTTACAATATTTTTTCAGTTTATATTACTGAACGGATTTAAAAAAAATAATGTGCATTATTTCACAGCACTTTTCAACAGTTTTTTTTCATGGACTTAGTGGATTTATGCATACCTATGTATTAAGCATTCTGCAATATTTTTTTTCAATTTATATAACTCAAGGGATTTAAAAAAATAATGTGCATTATTTCACAGCACTTTTCGACAGTTTTTTTCATGGACTTAGTGGATTTGTGTCTACCCATGTATTTAGGCATTCTACAATATTTTCTTCAATTTATATCACTCAAGGAATTTAAAAAAATAATGTGCATTATTTCACAGCCCTTTTCAACAGTTTTTTCCTGGACTTAGTGGATTTGTGCATATTTATGTATTTAGCGATCTACAATATTTTTTTCAATTTATATTACTCAAGCGATTTTAAAAAAATAATGTGCATTAAATCACAGCACTTTTTTTTCATGGACTTAGTGGATTTGTGTCTACCCATGTATTTATGCATTCTACAATTTTTATTCAGTTTATATTACTGAAGGAATTTTAAACAATGATATTCATTAATTTACAGTTCTTTTCAAATGTCTGTTTTACGTAGTTAATTCTTTTGTGCATACCTAAGTATTTGTGCATTCTACAATATTTTTTTCAGTTTATATTACTGAAGGGACTTGAAAAATTTACGGGCATTAATTCACTGCACTTTTCAGTGTTTCTTTTATGGAGTTAATCAATTTGTGCAAAGAACTATTCGTATTTGAACAAGAGGACTGAAAAGAAAATAGATAGGTAGACATCATAGTAATTTATACATGATTTTTATACCAAAAAGTAAAAAACTGAAAACGATAGCAGCTAAAAGATGTTTTCGGTTATGAGTTAAAAATATATAAAGAGAAAAATACTACATTGTAGATCTATCCTACTTTTCAAATTTTTTTATTTAAAAAAGAACGATTCAGCAACTAAGAATAGGTCATAATTCAGAGTATATTGCTCTCGTTTATAAAGATTATGAATGCCTTTTAAGTCCTTTTTCATTGTTTGTTACCAAAAAAGTAAAGAGCAAATCCAGATTTTGAGATGCAACAAACTCTCACTTCCTACCATAAGTTGCTATCGTTTTTTTTTATACCATATTTTCATTTATTTCCTGAAAGAAGATATGTGGGTCTTATAGCCGAACTTTGTTTTTAATTCCGACACGATTACATTGCATTTTGGAAATGGGGAACACGTCCTGCAAGGTGATGAAAATAGCAGAAGGGAAATCATCTGAGATTGTTATCTGGAAGTTGGCTATCTCGAAATAGAATCGCAGTGCATTGATATATTTACCCGCGGAATGATAAATACAATTTTTAAAATAAAAAACTAAAATGAAGGAAACAAAAATGAAATATATGTCTGGGAATGTATGATGGAAACTCGATTCATCGTTTTTCAAGGAAATAGAAATACAAAACGATAGATGCGGGAAATGGATGTAAAAATGAATTAAAATGTGTGATTGTAAATACACGATTTACATCAGTATTTAGAGGCATACAGCACACTATATATCATATACGTTTAAAATACGGTATATCATATAATTCAGTGTCATATTTCGTTGAGTATCCTACACAATTTATTGAAACATTTTTATTGAAACATTAAAACAAGAATTTATACATACACTCAAAAGCCTAAACATTATGACTACATGTCAATAACTAGTTGGCCCAAGGGAACCCAAGGGAACTTCCCCCAAAGAATAATACCGTCACCACCGGCCTATGTATGACCTACTGTACATTGAGAGAGCAAATGTTCGCCTGGAAGACGGCGTATCCTGACACGGCCATCGGCATGAAGAATGACAAACCATGATTCATCTGACCAGACAACTCTCTCCCACTGATCCATGGACTAGTCACGATGTTCACGGGCCCAGTGTTGGCGCAGTTGGCGATGACGCTTGGTCAACAAAACACACGAGTGGGACGTTTGCTGCTTAGCCCCATATCCAACAGTGTCCGCTGAACAGTGTGCTCCGATACTATCTACTTGGTCCTGCATTGTATTGGGTTGTCAGCTGAGCCACTGTCTGGCTCCGGTTTTGCTTCACAGTCCCCGACGACCTTTTTCTTTGACATCGTGTGGACGTCCAACACCATGTCGTCTACTGCTGGTTTCACCGTCATTCATCCACTTTGCATAAGTACTAACAACTGTAGATCGCGAACAATCCACGAGTCGTGCAGTTTCGGAAATACTTGTTCCGAATCTTCGAGCCATTACAATCTGCCCTCTATCAAAATCGCTTAGATCCGCAGCATTTCCCATGACAAACAGAAGTAAGTGAAAAAATGATTCTTCAGACTCTCCAGCAGCAGTTAAATACCACTTCCATCTGATCAAGTGCCTTCCATGTCATCCAGGCGAGTTCATTGCAAAATGTAGGGGTGGTCATATTGTTTTGGCTCTCGAGTGTAGTTTACATACCACATATAGCACAAATAGAATACATAATTTTCGAAACATTCATAGTTTACATAGATTATAATGTTTGCATGACATATGTTATGCAGTTTTATACAAAAAAAAATTAAGTTGGTAAGATTTTCTTCATTAAGAGTTTAAAGATTTTTACAGATTTACAGCATTAACAAGTTTCACACAAATTACATTAACACTTTGACTGCCATGGCTATCATATGTGATATCCAGTGATATTTCCGTTGAGACACTGACTATCCGATATGATAGCCATGGTGTTTTAACACTTCAGGCCATGGCTATCAAAGATGTTATCAGTTACATGAAAATCGTATTGGAGTTTGATTGTTGGGCTCCCTACGATGTGTTAGGTATACGTGGTTTGCGCAAATTGGTATATGTGACGATTTTATGAGCTAAGTTTTATGAAAAATTAAATATTTGGAGCATGCAACAAAAAAGGGAATATATATAAATAGAGAGAGTTTGTTTTAAAATATTGTTTTTATATATAGTTTTATGTTGAAAAAATACAAATTACACAAAAAAAAAGTTTGGCCCCGTTGTGAACATTTGCAATTTTGGCTTGGCAGTCAAAGTGTTAAGGGATTTAAGAATATGGTATATTGATATCTTATGTCTGGTTTGAAATCCTGTGAAGTTAGTAACAGGTTTTTAAAATATTTTGATACTGATATCTACTTTTTGAGCTGGACTTCTTAGACAACTACCAAAGTTCTACCAAACTTCAAAGTATTTTTCGTTCCAAATCGTCTCCTATTTTCAACTAGATCTTAAATGTACGAGGGTCACTCTGAAATATTTGAGATACAACTAGGTTTTTAAAGTTGTACTTACAAAATGTTAGGTTGTTCAAAGTAGTCTCCTTCAGCATCAATGCACTTTTGTAGACGAATTTTCCACAGATTAAATGCCTCAAGCCATTCATTTCATGTAACAGATGAAAAAATGCATTTATAGCCGCATCAATCTCTTCTTCTGAGTGAAAACGACGTCCACGTAAGTTCTTTTTTAGATTAAAGAATAGCCAAAAGTCCCACATATCTAGGTCAGGTGAATACGGCGGATGTTCTACCACTTTATTTTGTTTTTGTTTAAGAAACTCAACTGTTAATCCGGCTGTATGTGAAGATGCACTGTCGTGGTGAAGCATTAGTCCGCTAACATTCACTTATTGTAGAATTTGTGGAAGACATTTAGTGGTATACCAGTTTGCTGTTACTGTCTTCTATCCTTCCAACTTGATGGCTTTGACCAATCCCGTAATTCTGAAGAAAACGGCATACATCAATTTTTTCAGTGCGCGTTGTCTTTTCACCATTGACGAAGTGGGATGATCTTCAAAGACCCATACTTTGTTTTCTTGTCGTGTTGGAACGTCAAAAAATGGTATGTACGTTTCATCACCTGTTACAATTTCAGAAGTGTTGCGGTGGCCACCATCATTGAGCAATTTAGGATTTTCTTTACTTATTCTGGCACGCTCTCCTTTTTGGTGCTCAGTTAGATTATGGGTAACCTAAAGGCAAACTACTTTTTTCATATGTAATTCTTCATTAATAATTTTGTGTGTAGCTGAGGATCCAATGTTAAGTTCCTTCTGTATAAGTTGATAGGTGCAGAGATTATCATCCATTAACATTTTTCGTATGGCAGACACATTATACGAGATTACTGCCGACGGCGGCCTTCCTGTGTGTTCTTCATCCTGAAGAAAATGGCGACCTCTGTTAAATTCTTTAAACCATCTGAATACAGTAGCACGAGCTGGAAATTCCTCACCAAATACCAATTGCAACTGTTGAAAGTATTCTTCTTGATTTAATCCTTCTTTAAAATCGTAGAAAATCATAGCGCGAAAATGTTTTCGCGTCAACTCCATTTTCTCGTCTGTTTGAAATTTATTCAACACTAAACAAGTTGAAGTAAGTCATTAAAAAATCGTCTCCTGTGTTGAAATACTTTGTATTTTAAAATTAAACCGTTATTTTTATTTCGTAAATTCTTACCTGCGCGTACCTCAAAAATTTCAGAGTAACCGTCGTATTTTCAACTTCTAACTCCAGTGTATGCACGTTTTATGATTGTATAGAGTTGTATTCTTATCGAAAGATAATGTGTTAGTAAAGTTGTAGAAGTATTTGTAGAAGCTGTTAAGCTTGTAAAAGTTTATGTTATTTTGTTATCATTCAATAAGTATGAATAAATACTCCTACCATTATCTTTAATTGATCAATTTTTTACCAGAAAAATTCCTAAAAAAGCATATTTTTGTTTCATATACCTGAAGCCTTAACTTATATAAAAGGAGGACAAAAGAATATTTTTTAAAATTTTGATTAATAATCAATTTAATCATTTTATAAAATTTTATTGCTTTAGTACACAAATGCTTAAATGTAAATGGCTTTTTGCAATCACAGAGCATATAGAGTGAAGTCTGTCAGTTAGTCAGAAGTAGCATCATCTTGTATATGCACAACTAGAATACCGGTAAAAATTAACCGGGGACTGGGCATAAATCATGCGTAAGCATTTCATACATAAATCATTTTAATTTTATGAAAATTTCGTGTGCTTGAATAAACAAAGCACTAACTCCGGTTCGTCTCGATCTTCCTTCTTCTTTACTCTCATGATCTTGTTTCTGGTATGTGTATAAATGATATGTAAGCAGCTCATACATAAATCATTTTAATTGTGACAAAATTTCGTGCGCTTCAGAAAACATGGCACTATTTCTGGTTCGACTTTCTCTTCTTTCTCTTTTTCTCTTATAATCTTACTTCTAGTTTGAGCTTATAGCATAAGTAAGAAACTCTTACTTAAATAATTTTAATTCTGACAAACTTTTGTGAACTTCATATAATCAAGTCACATACTCTGGTTCTTCTCCTTTTTTCTTTTCTTTTTTTCTCCTCTTCTTGCTTCTGGATAGTGCTTACAGCATATGTAAGCAAGTCATACGTAAATCTTTTTGATTATGAAAAACCTTCGTGCGCTTCAGAGAATTGTATCTCTAACTCTGGTTCTTTTTTATCTTATTTTTCCTTTTTTTCTCATTCTCATGCTTCTAGTTTGTGCTTACAGTATACATAAGAGCTTATACCTAAATTATTTTAATTTCGTCAAAATTTCGTGCGCTTTAGAGAATTGTATCTCTAACTCTGGTTCGTCTCTTTCTTTTCCTTTTTTCTCCTGATCTTGCTTCTAGTCTATGCTTATAGTATACATAAGAGCAAATACCTAAATCCTTTTAATTTTTTCAAAGTTTCGTGCTCTTCGGAGAATTGTATTTCTAACTCTGGTTCGTCTTTATCTTCTTTTTCCTTTTTACTCCTGATCTTGCTTCTAGTCTATGCTTATAGTATACATAAGAGCAAATACCTAAATCCTTTTAATTTTTTCAAAGTTTCGTGCTCTTCGGAGAATTGTATTTCTAACTCTGGTTCGTCTTTATCTTCTTTTTCTTTTTACTTAATATCTTGCGTCTAGTCTTATTACAAATACATAAAAGCTTATACCTAAATCATTTTAATTTTTTCAAAATTTTGTGAGCTTCAAAGAATTGTATCTATTTTTCTTTTCCTTTTTTTCTCACGATCTTGAGTATAGTCTATGATTACACTATAGATAAGAGCTTTTACCTATATCATTTTAATTTTTTCAAAGCTTCGTGTGCTTCAGAGAATTGTATCTCTAACTCTGGTTCGTCTCTATCTTCCTTTTCCTTTTTTCTCATGATCTTGATTCTAGTCTGTACTGACAGCATACATAATACCTTATACCTAAATCCTTTTAATTTTGACAAAATTTCGTGCGCTTCAGAGAATTGTATCTCTAAGTCTAGTTCATCTTTATCTTCCCTTTCCTTTTTTATCAAGATCTTGGATCTAGTCTTATTACAGTATACATAAGAGCTTATACCTAAATCATTTTAATTTTGTCAAAATTTCGTGTGTTTTAGAAAATTGTATCTCTAACTCTGATTCGTCTTTATCTTCCTTTTCCTTTTTTTCTCAAGATCTTGCGTCTAGTCTTATTACAGTATACATAAGAGCTTATATCTAAATCATTTTAATTTTTTCAAAGTTTCGTGCGCTTTAGAGAATTGTATCTCTAACTCTGGTTCGTCTCTATCTTTCTTTTCCTTTTTTCCCTTGATCTTGCTTCAAGTCTGTGCTTACAGTACACATAACAGCTTGTGCCTAAATCATTTTAATTTTGTCAAAATTTCGTGTGATTTAGAGAAATGTACCTCTAACTCTGGTTCGTCTCTATCTTCCTTTTTATTTTTTCTCATGATCTTTCTTCTAGTCTTTGCTTACAATATACATAAGAGCTGATAACTAAACCCTTTTAATTTTGCAAACTTTTGTGCGTTTCAGTGAATTGTATCTCTAACTCTGGTTTGTCTCAATCTTTCTTTGCTTTTTTTCTCATGGTGTTGCTTCTAGTCTGGGCTTACAGTACACGTAAGAGCTTATACCTAAATCATTTTAATTTTGTCAAAACTTTGTGCGCTTCAGAGAATTGTATCTCTAACTCTGGTTAGTCTCTATCTTTCTTCTCCTTTTTTCTCCTGACCTTGCTTCTAGTCTATGCTTACAGAATACATAAGAGCACATACCTAAATCCTTCTAATTTTGCAAAATTTTGTACGTTTCAGAGAATTGTATCTCTAACTCTGGTTTGTCTCTATCTTATCTTCCTTTTCCTTTTTTTCTCACGATCCTGCTTCTAGTCTGGGCTTACAGTATAAATAAGAGCTTATACCTAAATCATTCTAATTTTGACAAAATTTCGTGTGTTTCAGAGAATTGTATCTCTAACTCTGGTTCGTCTTTATCTTCCTTTTTCTTTTTTCTTAATATCTTCAGTCTAGTCTTATTACAGTATACATAAAAGCTTATACCTAAATCATTTTAATTTTTTCAAAATTTTGTGCGCTTCAAAGAATTGTATCTATTTTTCTTTTCCTTTTTTCTCGTGATCTTGAGTCTAGTCTATGATTACAGTATAGATAAGAGCTTTTACCTAAATCATTTTAATTTTTTCAAAGTTTCGTGCGCTTCAGAGAATTATATCTCTAAGTCTGGTTCGTCTCTATCTTTCTTTTCCTTTTTTCTCTTGATCTTGATTCTAGTCTGTACTGACAGCATACATAATACCTTATACCTAAATCCTTTTAATTTTGACAAAATTTCGTGCGCTTCATGGAATTGTATCTGTAACTCTGGTTCTTCTTTATATTCCTTTTTCTTTTTTATCAAGATCTTGGGTCTAATCTTATTACAGTATACATAAGAGCTTATACCTAAATCATTTTAATTTTGTCAAAATTTCGTTCGCTTCAGAGAATTGTATCTCTAACTCTGGTTCGTCTCTATCTTCCTTTTCTTTTTTGTCTTAATCTTGCTTCTAGTCTGGGCTTACAGTATACATAAGAGCTTATACCTAAATCATTTTAATTTTGTCAAAACTTTGTGCGCTTCAGAGAATTGTATCTCTAACTCTGGTTCATCTCTATCTTCCTTTTCTTTTTTTTCTTGATCTTACTTCTAGTCTGGGCTTACAGCATACATAAGAGCTTATACCTAAACTATTTTAATTTGGTCAAAATTTCGTGCACTTCAGAAAATTGTATCTCTAACTCTGGTTTGTCTCTATCTTCCTTTTTTCTTTTTATTTGCTTCTAGTCTGTGCTTACAGTATATATAAGAGCTTATACTTAAATCATTTTAATTTTGTCAAAATTTCGTGTATTTTAGAAAATTGTATCTCTAACTCTGGTCCGTCTCTATCTTCCTTTTCCTTTTTTCTCCTGATCTTGCTTACAGTCTTTGCTTACAGTATGCATAAGAGCTGATACCTAAATTATTTTAATTTTGCCAAAATTTCGTGCTCTTCAGAGAATTGTATCTCTAACTCTGGTTCGTTTCCATCTTCCTTCTCATTTTTTCTCCTGATCTTGCTTCTAGTCTGTGCTTACAGTATACATAAGAGCTTATACCTAAATCATTCTAATTTTGTCAAAAATTCGTGTGTTTCAGAGAAATGTACCTCTAACTGTTTCTTCTCTATCTTCCTTTTCCTTTTTTCTCGTGATCTTTCTTCTAGTCTATGCTTACAGCATACATAAGAGATTATACCTAAATCATTTTAATTTTGTCAAAATTTCGAGCGCTTTAGAAAATTATATCTCTAAATTTGGTTCGTCTCTATCTTCATTTTTCTTTTTTATCAAGATCTTGGGTCTAACCTTATTACAGTATACGTAAGACTATATACCTGAATCCTTTTAATTTTGACAAAATTTCGAGCTCTTCAGAGAATAAGGCGATTTCACGCAGGAGGGCAAATTCTCAAATTACGACAATTCTGGCTTTAGTTTCAAACGGAAGGGCAGTTTATTGTTTGTCTATTGGCTGTTGTAAACATGAAAATGAATGGAAACTGCATTATAATAGTTCGTGAAGTTGCGACAAATTGCTCTATTTTATCTGTAACTCTGGTTCGTCTCTATCTTCCTTTTATTTTTTTCTATTGTTCTTGCTTCTAGTCTGTCCTTTCAGTATACATAAGGCCTTATACGTAAATCCTTTTAATTTTGACAAAGTTTCGTGCACTTCAGAAACACATGTCACTAACTCTGATTCGTTTCTGTTTTGCTTCTCCTTTTTTCTCATGATGTTACTTTTGGTCTCTGTTTGCAACATAGAGCTTCTATTATTGGAACCTCACTAGCAGTTTATTACAAACTGTTGCTACATAACTGTGAAAATATTTACCGTTTTTGCTTTGCTTTAACTCTTCCTGTTTCCTATGTATCGAAAAGCAGACGATTTAATCTTTCTTTTTGCTTTCTTTTAGATTTCTTCTGGTCAAGAATTTCTCGTGAGCGATCAGGCGATTTTCGCTCGTTCCACTAGGCATATATGCGGAAATCAAACTACTACAACTTCGAATGACGGTTTGAGATCTTTTGCAAATTCGGCTGTAAAGAAGAGTGATGCGTGAAGTCTTCTTTCTAACTGCAGAGAGGAAAGGGTAATTTTTTTTCATGTTTTATTTTATTTTACTTCACATTTTTCCTGCAACTTTGGTCAAGGTTTGGGTTTGGATTTAGCGCTTGGATGCGTCTGTCGTATAAACAGGAACACTATTCTCTTGTAAGAAAAGAAAGTAAAAGAATTTTAATCTTCCACAGGAGTTTAGTTGTTTATATGCGTGCTTGTTTTGATAGATATCTATACAAATACAACGAAGTAATAAAACGCGATGTCAATATGTTGATATTTAAGGAACCTTGTATTAAATTTTCTCAATTTTTATAATAGCCTAAATACACGCATATTAATAACCTTTCCTTTAAACTCCCCAGAAATTAATTTTAGGGGCTAAATAATGTCATTGCCAACAAGGGCACCCATATGGAAAGTGCAGAAGGGGTTGAGACCCACCCACCCCCCATTTTGTAAAGTCAGTTCTTTAAACTAAATTTAACAATTAAATATGCAAATACAACACATGCATACACACATTTTTATCTCAGACCCCCTCCTAAATTCTCTCATATAGGCGCCTATAATTGCCATGAAAAAATAGACTTCTTTAATTTAGTATTATCAAAAAAACAAAGCTAAAGAACACATTACATCAATCTAATTTCTCCTTTGTAAAACTATTCATGAACGGATATAATTTTTACCAAGTTCTAAAAATTAGAAAAATATTGCTATTTAAGAAAAATAATAGAGATAGTATGAAAGTAAAATTTTTTACTTACCAGAATTATTAGAATCCTGTAGGATTGAAAATTGATAAAGTACCATTTCTTCTTTAATTTAGTATTATCATTATGTTAAAACTAAAGAATACATTATATTAATCTAATTTCTCCATTGTAAAACTATTTATAAACTGATATAATTTTTACCAAGTTATAAAAATTAGAAAAATATGACCATTTAAGAAAAATGATAGAAATATTATGAAAGCAAAATTCTTTACTTACCAGAATTGGTAGAATCCTGTATCATTGAAAATTGATAAAATACAATTTAAAGATTGTTTTGGTTTGGAGCGCTACGATCTACTTTTTGTAACACGAGACCGGGACCTACTGCTTAAAGCCGATTCCGTAAAGCTACGATTTTCCATGCCACTGAGTAATTCGAACCCACGAACTCTGGATCCGAAGGCCTGCACCCTAACTATTCGGCCATCGCTAAGTCCATTTAATGATTGAAAACAGCAGTTGCAATTTTTTAAAATAAGGTTAAAAATATTCGATTACAATGCAATGAAAAAATCTATTGATATTAGTTTTTACAAATTTATATTTATTCTTAGATTTTGTTTCTGTAAAATAATTAAAACTTCAGCTTCAGTGACAGGAATATTTTTAGAGTTATACAGGAAGCACAGTCTATATAAAAGCATTTGTTATTACTGTTTCTCAAATACTTTTTTAAATATTTCAGAGTTGAAAGCGATCTTTCAGAAGTGCACGTTATAACTGCCAAAGTTACTAAAATTTTTAAAAGTGTATGGATATTCGTAAAAATTTCTCCATTGCACTCTTAAAGTGACTAAATTCTTAGAAGTTTATGGAAATTCGGGAAAATTTCTCCATTGCACTCTTAAAGTGACTACATTTTTAAAAGTTTGTGGATATTCGGGAAAATTTCTTCATTGCACTCTTAAAGTGACTAAATTTTTAAAAGTTTATGGATATTCGGGAAAATTTCTCCATTACACTCTTAAAGTGACTAAATTTTTAAAAGTTTATGGATATTCGGGAAAATGTCTCCATTGCACTCTTAAAGTGACTAAATTCTTAGAAGTTTGTGGATATTCGGGAAAATTTCTCCATTGCACTCTTAAAGTGACTAAATTTTTAAAAATTTATGGATTTTCGGGAAAATTTCTCCATTGCACTCTTAAAGTGACTAAATTTTTAAAAATTTATGGATTTTCGGGAAAATTTCTCCATTGCACTCTTAAAGTGACTAAATTTTTAAAATTTTATGGATATTCGTAAAAATTTCTCCATTGCACTCTTAAAGTGACTAAATTCTTAGAAGTTTATGTCTATTCGGGAAAATGTCTCCATTGCACTCTTAAAGTGACTAAATTCTTAGAAGTTTATGGATATTCGGGAAAATTTCTCAATTGCATTCTTAAAGTGACTAAATTTTTAAAAGTTTATGGATATTCGGGAAAATTTCTCCATTGCACTCTTAAAGTGACTAAATTTTTAAAAATTTATGGATTTTCGGGAAAATTTCTCCCTTGCACTCTTAAAGTGACTACATTTTTAAAAGTTTATGGATATTCGGTAAAATTTCTCTATTACTCTCATAATTACGCATAAAAATTATTTATTGCATCTCAGGGGGGTGGATATTCCTCAGCGGCGCTATGTCGCAGCTCTGGGGACGAGCCTCAGGGTGTTGTACTACGGTACCTCACCTAGGACAGCTATCAGCCTCCTCGTGGCGCCCCCTGGTAACTAGGAGAGTCCCTCCTAGGCCAATGATAGCCGTCTGCAACCTCAAGGGGTATACCTCCTTTAGGTATACTCGGGTCTCACGAACCCGGGGTTTCCTGAGTGATCTTCTCTTCAGACTTCCCTGGTAGTCACGAACTTACTTTGTAGTAATGTTCATTACTGGGGTCGTCAACATTATTCTCGAACCATGACGGAACTCTCGTAGGTCAGCAACACCTTGTGGTGTGGTGGTTACCGTCGTGGCGATCAGTCATACAGTTTCTGGATGGCTTCGGCCGGGGCAGAGTATAACACACTTATTGCATCTCACACTTAAAACTCCCATCCATAAAAGCAAAATAAAAAAACTTTTCATTATCTAATGTTGCGGGGCCCCTAAAAAAAGGGGAGCCCAAAAGGCAGTTGCCTTCTTTGCCTAAAGAGTAATTCGGCACTGATAATATAGCCACTAAATCATAAACCAAATCTCACATTTATTAAAACAAAATTACACATAAAAAGTATTTATTGCATCTCACACTTAAAACTCCCATCCATAAAAGCAAAATAAAAAAACTTTTCATTATCTAATGTTGCGGGGCCCCTAAAAAAAGGGGAGCCCAAAAGGCAGTTGCCTTCTTTGCCTAAAGAGTAATTCGGCACTGATAATATAGCCACTAAATCATAAACCAAATCTCACATTTATTAAAACAAAATTACACATAAAAAGTATTTATTGCATCTCACACTTAAAACTCCCATCCATAAAAGCAAAATAAAAAAACTTTTCATTATCTAATGTTGCGGGGCCCCTAAAAAAAGGGGAGCCCAAAAGGCAGTTGCCTTCTTTGCCTAAAGGGTAATTCGGCACTGATAATATAGCCACTAAATCGTAAACCAAAACTCACATTTATTAAAACAAAATTACACATAAAAAGTATTTATTGCATCTCACACTTAAAACTCCCATAAAAGCAAAATAAAAAGAATTTTTCATTATCTAATAATGCGTGGCCCCTAAAAAATTGGGGGGCATAGCCAATTGCCTACTTTACCTAAAGGGTAATTCGGCACTGTTAATATAGCCACTAAATCGCAAACCGAAACTCACATTTATTAAAACAAATTTACACATAAAAAGTAGTTATTGCATCTCACACTTAAAACTCCTATAAAAGCAAAATAAAAAGAATTTTTCATTGTCTAGTAATGCGTGGCCCCTAAAAAAGGGGGAGGCAAAATAAAAAGACTTTTCATTATCTAATGTTGCGTGGCCGCTAAAAAAGGGGGGGCAATAGGTAATTGCCTACTTTGCCTAAAGGGTAATTCGGCACTGATAATATAGCCACTAAATCGTAAACCAAAACTCACATTTATTAAAACAAAATTACACATAAAAAGTAACATCTAAGTTGCATCTCACACTTAAAACTCCCATCCATAAAAGCAAAATAAAAAAAGCCTTTTTCATTAGGATAAGTAATGTTGCCAACTTATTGAGATTAAAATAATGATATTCGAGAAAATAAAAAACGAAGTTGGGAGTTCACAGTACTTTCTGCTGCATTATCAAGGTTCGAATTTGGTTTCGGCAGTCATATGTGTTTAGAATATTAACAAGAACCCGGTGGGCTTTTTTCTGAAAGTAAAATGAGAAAATATTTTGATATAATTAATCTGTAAAGCGAACCTGAAGTAGATTTATTCTTTTAATTGTAAAGATATATGTGTGAAATCCCTATATCGAATTTATATATATTATATTTCGTAATTATGGTGACTGATTACCAATTGACCGGCAGTAGGTAAGGGTACAGAATTATTCTTTTGTTCGGAAACACTCGAAATTGCAAAAATGGGAATGCCGCTTTAAATAATTAGATTTTAAAGATATCTTAAAAACGTTTATGTTTTTCCAAGCTGCTTCGACCTAGAGAAATCTGTGTTTATTATTTAGATATCATTTGTTATTAATGCTTCTATTTAACATTCTATTTATAATAGTCTGATGGTAACAGTGGTAAGTTCACACTATAATTACATTAAATATGTAAATGAATTATCTTTTTAAAGAATTACTTTCCTAAACGAATTTTAACTGTGCCATGGTCTGTTATACGTGCTTTACACGCCCACAGTGTGACGTCATACGGGTATACGAACGTTAATAAACAATAGGAATGAAAAGATATTAATTCTAAAGAATACGTGTTCACATACATAGATGAAAAAGCTAATAGATGAAGAATTTTAATCGACTGGAAAGGTATTATTAATAACAAAATACATTCAATGCAAAACATTCTGAAAGAATTAACGAGCGGGTTTTCTTCTGTATTAATGTTTAGTAGGCTGTTTTTTTTTTACTATTCCTTGCATGTTTGTTATAATTGAAATCTGCCCATTAACTAACCCCGAGTCACCCATGGTAGCTCAAGTTATCACTATCATTATTATGTGCATAACCAAACTTTTGATGACAAAATTTTGGAAATTGTAGAAGATTTTTAATATCTTTAATTTTTTAATTTAAATTTTATTGCTTAAATCAGTAAAAATAATTAGTAATTTACATATTAGATAAGTCAAAAGGTACTGACTAATTGATCGCCAGGACCATGACCAACTCCCAAAGGGAGTTTATGGTTGCAAATGCCACCATATCTACCAAATTGATGAGACTGGTAATAATAATTAAAAATTTACATATTAAATAAGTCAAAAGGTACTGATTAATCGATCACCAAGACCACAACCAACCCAATGTGAGTTTAAGGTTGCAAATGCCACCATATCCACAAAATTGCTGAGATTAATAATAATAGTTAGTTATTTACATAGTAGATAAGTTGAAAAGTATTGACTAATTGAGCGTCAGGACCCCAACCAATCCCCAAAAGGAGTTTATGGTACTGACTAATTCAATGCCAGGATCACAACCAGTCCCAAAGGGAATTTATGGTTGCAAATGCCACCATAACCACAAAATTGTTGAGATTAATAATAATAATTATTAATTTACTTATTAGATAAGTCAAAAGGTACTGAATAATTGATCACCAGGATTACAACCAACTCCTAAAGGCAATTTATGGTTGCAAATACCACCATAACCACAAAATTGTTGAGATTAATAATAATAATTATTAATTTACTTATTAGATAAGTCAAAAGGTACTGAATAATTGATCACCAGGACTACAACCAACTCCTAAAGGCAATTTATGGTTGCAATACCACCATAACCACAAAATTGTTGAGATTAATAATAATAATTATTAATTTACTTATTAGATAAGTCAAAAGGTACTGAATAATTGATCACCAGGACTACAACCAACTCCTAAAGGCAATTTATGGTTGCAAATACCACCATAACCACAGAATTGCTGAGATTAATACTAACTATTAATTTTCATTTTAGATAAGTCACAGAAATATTGAGATTACTAAAATGAAAATAATTAGTAATTTTCATTTTAGATAAGTCAAAAGGTACTAACCAATTGATCGCCAGGACCACAACCAACCCCTAAAGGGAGTTTATGATTGTAAATGCTACCATATCCACAAAATTGCTGAGATTATTAATAATAGTTAGTAATTTGCATATTAGATAAATCAAAAGGTACTGACTAATTGATCACCAGGACCACAACCAACCACTAAAGGGAGTTTATGGTTGCAAATGCCACCATATCCACAAAATTGCTGAGATTAATAATAATTAGTAATTTACTTATTAGATAAGTCAAAAGGTACTAATTGATCACCAGGACCACAACCAACTCCACAAAGGTATTTATGGTTGCAAATGCCACCATATCCACAAAATTGCTTAGATTAGTAATAATAGTTAGTAATTCACATATTAGATAAATCAAAAGGTATTGACTAGTTGATCGCCAGGACCACAAACAACCCATTTACCCCTAAAGGGGAGTTTACGGTTGCAAATGCCACCATATCCACAAAATTGCTGAGATTAGTAATAATAGTTAGTAATTTACATATTAGATAAATCAAAAGGTACTGACTAGTTGATCCCCAGGACCACAACCAAGTCTCAAAGGCAGTTTATGGTTGCAAATGCAGATATCCGCAGAATTTCTGAGATTAATAATAATTAGTAATTTTCATTTTAGATAAATCAAAAGGTAATTACTAATTGATTGCCAGGACCACAACCAACCCCTAAAGGGAGTTTATGGTTGCAAATGCCAACATATCCACAAAATTACTGAGGTTATTAATAATAATCAATAATTATCTTATTAAATAAGTCAATAGGTATTGACTAATTGATCGTCAGGACCACAACCAACTCTCAAAAGCAGTTTATGGTTGCAAATACCCGATATCTACAGAATCGATGAGATTAATAATAATTAGTAATTTTCATTTTAGATAAGTCAAAAGGTACTGACTAATTGAACGCCAGGACCACAACCAACCCCCAAAGGGAGTTTATGGTTGCAATGCTCTGTGTGCCTACAACCCTTGAACCATCGTTCAAGGCCACCACCATCAGGACATGTACTAGAGTGGTGAACAATTGCATATATTGTGGAGGCTATATTAAGAATGATACAAACTCGGTCTCTTGGTTCAATTAGCGTTCAATGTTATTTGCAGTTATCTGTTTAGTAGAAAATTTAGTCTAGAACATAACACAAAATTAACTTAAACATTCTGTACGTATTAGCATATACCTCAAGTATATAATTTATAAGTACATAATCTACCAAGTGTATGGGAATTTTTAAAAATCCATATCCGCAATATAAAAAATTGATAAATAAAAAGACAAATTAAAATTTCAACTTAAAAGGGAGATGAAGGAACAGAATTTTAGCAGAAGCATGTAAAGTAGATTTTATGTTAAGGCTTCTTTCGCTTCTTTCGTTTGCGTGTTAAATTATCTCTATGGTGCATTCCCTTCTTCTTGTGTCCATATTATTCTTTTATTGGGGGTCGTCTAATTTAAGCTGACCATGGAGACTGAAATTGAAGAACTTTTACACCCCTCCTTGAAACAGGAGGAAGTCTAAAGGGGATATATTATCTTTCTTCATTTATCCTCACTGATGTGGTATCCATGCTAACAGATTGTTGCTAGTCGTTCAGAATCGTCTCTAAGTAACAGGTTCTCATTTCATTAGCACTCGTTTAGCAAAAAAGGTAGATTGTAGCGCTCCAAAATTAACCAATCAAAGTAACGCATGTATTGTGGTCAAAACTCAGTTATCAAATTTAAAACATAAAACTCGGAAGTCTGCACATTCTAAATAGGATTATCAAATGCAAGAGAACAGTTTCCTCAAAGCTAAATGCGGTATATGCATTACGTTTGTGATACCACAAACACGTGACTATAACAAAGCAACATATATATCTCATTATGTGCTTGTATAGAACAATGAAAGAGATTCCCCCGTCCTTTCCGCTTGCTTAAGATTGTTTAGTTTTTACTAGACTAGCACACCCAAGATACACGCATTGATATCAAGAAAGCATATCCCACACATCTCTCTTCATTCTACACACAGTCTGATAAACACTCTTCGATAGGCTCGGTTCCTCCTAGATCATTGACTGCAGATCCGAGAGATACTTTACAGCGAGCCTCCAATTACTAATTTTGTTTTTATCGTCTGCGCCAGTGAGCGAGCGTAAATGCCATCAGGTAAAGTGTAATAATTAAAACCTCTCGGCTACAGCTGAGTTCCATGATATTTATATCCACTGCATTTCCTGTTCGATCGTATACTGTTCTTTCGCTAGCGTTCTAAGTTCTCTGGAGGGTGGAGTGATCTACGGATTTCCATGGACGAAAATAAAACTGATCGAATGACTTCCGCGTTTCGCTTCCCAAGGTGATAACAATGATGCAATGAAAGGATAATGGGTTCTCGAACAAGCGATAAGGCGCCAATTGTTGTCACTATTAAGACGTTTCAATTCATTCTTTATTCGTTAATGAAATGGAATCTCTTTTTTGTGGTTTTGAATGTATGGCATGAATATGCATACGTGTAGGTGTTAAAAGCAATTTAGATCAGCTTTATGTCATTTCATTCAAATTTCTTTTCCGAACTGTTCATTCTGATGCAATGAATAAATGATAAATAAATCAGGTTTTGACTCCCGTAATATCTGTTAACATTGTATTTCTTTAAAGGGGCATAGCTACATTCATGAAAATTTGTACATGGATTCTTTGTAGTTGGTGTAGAACATTTAAATGATTTTATTTTTAATGTGAACTATTTTTATTTAGTTTATTTAGCAATAAAAAAAAATTTTTCTATGATTTCAACAGTCCTTTCAATTTCAGCCACAAATAAATTTCTTGTAGTTTAGCTTAGAACGACATATTACCTTTGAACCTTAAAACTCGATTTTTTTTAAAACTGAATTGAGAGTGTGCAGTGCATAGATTTCCATTCAGTTTTATCCTTGCACTGAGTAAAAAACTGAACGATGAACTAAATTGAGAGTGTGTAGAGAAAAATTTTTAATTGAGTTTTTTCCTCACTGGAGAGAAACTTGAAGATAAACTAAACTCAGTGTGTGTAGGGAAAGGTTTTTCATTCAGTTTTCTCCTCAGTGTATTGAGTAAAAAACTGAACTATAATTGAGAGTGTGTAAAGAAAAGTTTTTTGAGTTCTTTCCTCACTGGACTGAGAAAGAAACATAAGATGAACTAAACTTAGTGTATGTAGGGAAAGGTTTTCGTTCAGTTTTCTCCTCACTGCACTGAGAAAAAACTGAACGATGAACTAATTGAAAGTTTGTAGAGAAAAGTTTTTAATTGAGTTTTTTCCTCACTGGAAAGAAACTTGAAGAAGAACTAAACTGTGTGGGGGAAAGGTTTTTCATTCACTTTTTTCCTCACTGCACTGAGTAAAAACTGAACGATGAGTTGAATTGAGAGTGTGTAGAAAAAGTTTTTAACTGACTTTTTTTCAATGGACTAAGAAAGAAAATTGAAGATGAACTAAACTGAGTGTGTGTAGGGAAAAGTTTTTCATCCAGTTTTTTTCCTCACTGTACTGGGCAAAAAACTGAACGATAAACTGAATTGAGAGTGTGTAGAGAAAAGTTTATAATTGTTTTCATCACTGGAGAGAAACTTGAAGATAAACTAAACTCATTGTATGCAGGGTAAAAATTTTCATTCAGTTTTTTCAGCACTGTATTGAGTAAAAAACTGAACGAAAAACTGAAGAGTATGTATAAAAAAGCTTTTAACTGAGTTTGTTTCTCACTGGACTGAGAAAGAAACTTGAAGATGAACTAGACTGGGTGTATCTAGGGAAAGCTTTTCATTCAGTTTCCACCTCACTCCACTGAGTAAAAACCTGACGAACTGAATTGAGAGTGTGTAGAAAAAAGTTTTTAATTGACTGTTTTCCTCACTGGAGAGAAACTTGAAGATGAACTAAACTCAGTGTGTGCAGGGAAAGGTTTTTCATTCAGTTTTCTCCTCACTGCACTGAGAAAAAACTGAAAAACGAACTGATTTAAGAGTTTGTAGAGAAAAGTGTTTAACTGAGTGTTTTCCTCACTGGACTGAGAAAGAAACTTGATGATGAACTAAACTGAGTGTATGTAGAGAAAGCTTTTCATTCAGTTTTCTCCTCATTTCACTGAGTAAAAACCTGAACGATGAACTGAATTGAGAGTGTATAGAGAAAAGTTTTTAATTAAGTGTTTTCCTCACTGGAAAGAAACTTGAAGATGAACTAAACTGAGTGTGTATAGGAAAAAGGTTTTCATAGGTTTTAAGTTTTCTCCTCACTCCACTGAGTAAAAAATTGAACGATGAACTGAATTGAGAGTGTGTAGAGAAAAGTTTATAATTGAATTTTTTTCTCTTGACTGAGAAAGAAACTTGAAGATGAACTGAGTGTGTTTAGGGAAAGTTTTCATTTAGTTTTCTCCTCAATTTACTGAGGGAAAATTGACCTGAGATTGTGTAGAAAACAGTTTTTCATTCAATTTAACTTCAATGGACTAAGTTAAATACTGAACGATTAACTAAATTGAGAGTGTATGGGGAAAAGTGTTTTACTGAGTTTTCAGCACTGGATTGAGAAAAAACTAAAAGATGAATTGATAATGGGAAGAGAAAAGATTCTCATTCGGTTTTCTCCTCATTAAGCTGAGTAAAATAATGTAAAGATGAACTGAAATGAAAGTGCGTAGAGAAATGTTTTTTCATTAAGTTTCTACCTCAATAAATTGCATTGAGTTTTTCCACACAGATATCCATCCGTTTCGTAAAGCATCGGGAATATACATTAATATATATACACAAATATATATAATACATATACATTATATGCGCAATACACGATAAATTCTTAATTTGATTTATAATTAATTTTGTATTTCAAGTAGCACAAAATTGTACACCAGTTTAATTAAATTAAAAATGAATTTATCTAGTTAGAACTATTTAAATGTGATGAAGCTTTTTATAAGGTATCAGTAGTATAATTAAATATTTTACATTTTATTAATGCATTTTTGTTACATTTTAACTTTATCAGTATCGTTTGTAAATAATTATTCTGATAAATTCCTAATATGTATTATATTTTCCTTTGTATTTTATATAGTACAACACATATGCACCATTTTAAATAAAATTTAAAATTTATTTATGTAGTTAATACTATATAAATGTGATGTAGCTTTTTTAAGGTATAAGCGGTAAATTAAAATAATTTACATCTTATGAAAGCATTTTTATTACATTTTAACTTTATCAATATCTTTTAGAAACAATATTTTGATAAATTCTTAATTTGAATTATATTTTTCTTTGTATTTTAAATAGCACAGAATTTTCACCATTTTAATTGTTAAAAATAAATTTATGTAGTTAATAATAGTGTAAATGTGGAGTAGATTTCTATAATATATCAAAGTCATAATTGAATATTTTACATTTTAACTGTATCTGTGTCCTTTGGAAGAAATTATTTTGATAAATTCTTAATTTGAATTATATTTTTCTTTGTATTTTAAATAGCACAGAATTTTCACCATTTTAATTGTTAAAAATAAATTTATGTAGTTAATAGTAGTGTAAATGTGGTGTAGATTTCTATAATATATCAAAGTCATAATTGAATATTTTACATTTTAACTGTATCAGTGTCCTTTGGAAGAAATTATTTTGATAAATTCTTAATTTGAATTATATTTTTCTTTGTATTTTAAATAGCACAGAATTTTCACCATTTTAATTGTTAAAAATAAATTTATGTAGTTAATAGTAGTGTAAATGTGGTGTAGATTTCTATAATATATCAAAGTCATAATTGAATATTTTACATTTTAACTGTATCTGTGTCCTTTGGAAGAAATTATTTTGATAAATTCTTAATTTGAATTATATTTTTTTTTTTGTATTTTAAATAGCACAGAATTTTGCACCATTTTAATTGTTAAAAATAAATTTATGTAGTTAATAGTAGTGTAAATGTGGCGTAGATTTCTATAATATATCAAAGTCATAATTGAATATTTTACATTTTAACTGTATCTGTGTCCTTTGGAAGAAATTATTTTGATAAATTCTTAATTTGAATTATATTTTTCTTTGTATTTTAAATAGCACAGAATTTTCACCATTTTAATTGTTAAAAATAAATTTATGTAGTTAATAGTAGTGTAAATGTGGTGTAGATTTCTATAATATATCAAAGTCATAATTGAATATTTTACATTTTAACTGTATCAGTCTCCTTTGGAAGAAATTATTTTGATAAATTCTTAATTTGAACTATATTTTTTCTTGTATTTTAAATAGCACAGATTGTTCTACCATTTTAGCTTTTAATAAGGCATTGAACACTACTGGTATACTAAATGAAATATGTAATGATCTTTTATAATAACCTGAATGAGAGAATATAAAAATATACGTTATTAAAGAAATAATTATTTTCAGTTTCAACGTTGGTTACTAGTGCTATGAACTTTCCCTTCTAACATAATAAATGTATTTTCCCAAAAACCAATCTACTTTCAACGTAAGAATGACCTAAATACAATTCACATTCATTTTTTACACATATATTACTTTTAAAATATTCGCATATATTACTATTTGTTTTTGTTTTCAGTGGCAACTAACAATGATATCTAAAAGTACGTCATCCACTCTAAAGCAAGGAAACTAGAACGAAAATTTTACCGGTAATTACTTGCAGGGTGGGTTTTTTTTTTTTTTTTTTTTTTTTTTTTTTTTAAATCTCGAAATACTAACAGGAAATAATTTTACGACATTTGTTTATTTTTTGCTCTCTATTGTTTGTCTGTCTGAATATGAGTATAAGTGGTAGTTGTCCTTTTGCAATATGCAGATGGCACTATCAATGTGGCTACCGGAATGAATTTATGCATGTATAATATGAGTAGATACAATTTTAAAGACTACAGTAACAGAAGAGAAGAGTGGATGTAATCGCAGATACACTATATTGCCAATGATTTAAGTATGTATAATATGAGTAGTTACAATTTTAAAGACTACAGTAACAGAAGAGAAGAGTGGATGTAATCGCAGATACACTATATTGCCAATGATTTAAATATGTATAATATGAGTAGTTACAATTTTAAAGACTACAGTAACAGAAGAGAAGAGTGGATGTAATCGCAGATACACTATATTGCCAATGATTTAAGTATGTATAATATGAGTAGTTACAATTTTAAAGACTACAGTAACAGAAGAGAAGAGTGGATGTAATCGCAGATACACTATACTGCCAATGA
Source organism: Pardosa pseudoannulata (assembly GCA_032207245.1). Classification (NCBI taxonomy): domain Eukaryota; kingdom Metazoa; phylum Arthropoda; class Arachnida; order Araneae; family Lycosidae; genus Pardosa; species Pardosa pseudoannulata. The sequence goes on along the minus strand of CM063499.1, from coordinate 37,482,638 downwards.
TTTAAATATATATAATATGAGTAGTATACAATTTTAAAGACTACAGTAACAGAAGAGAAGAGTGGATGTAATCATAGATACACTATATTGCCAATGATTTAAGTATGTATAATAGGAGTAGTTACAATTTTAAAGACTACAGTAACAGAAGAGAAGAGTGGATATAATCGGAGATACACTATATTGCCAATAATTTAAATATGTATAATATGAATAGTTACAATTTTAAAGACTACAGTAACAGAAAAGAAGAGTGGGTGTATTCGCGGATACACTATATTTCCAATGATTTAAGTATGTATAATAGGAGTAGTTACAATTTTAAAGACTACAGTAACAGAAGAGAAGAGTGGATGTAATAGCAGATACACTATATTGCCAATAATTTAAATATGTATAATATGAGTAGTTACAATTTTAAAGACTACAGTAACAGAAGAGAAGAGTAGATGTAATCGCAGATACACTATATTGCCAATGATTTAAATATGTATAATATGAGTAGTTGCAATTTTAAAGACTACAGTAACAGAAGAGAAGAGTGGATGAAATCGCAAATACACTATATTGCCAATGATTTAAGTATGTATAATATGAGTAGTTACAATTTTAAAGACTACAGTAACAGAAGAGAAGAGTAGATGTAATCGCAGATACACTATATTGCCAATGATTTATATATTATAATATGAGTAATTACAATTTTAAAGACTACAGTAACAGAAGAGAAAAGTGGATGTAATCGGAGATACACTATATTGCCAATGATTTAATTATGTATAATATGAGTAGTTACAATTTTAAAGACTACAGTAACAGAAGAGAAGAGTGTATGTAATCGCAGATACACTACATTGCCAATGATTTAAGTATGTATAATATCAGTAGTTGCAATTTTAAAGACTACAGTAACAGAAGAGAAGAGTGTATGTAATCGCAGATACACTACATTGCCAATGATTTAAGTATGTATAATATCAGTAGTTGCAATTTTAAAGACTACAGTAACAGAAGAGAAGAGTGGATGTAATCGCAAATACACTATATTTCCAATGATTTAAATATGTATAATATGAGTAGTTGCAATTTTAAAGACTACAGTAACAGAAGAGAAGAGTGGATGTAATCGCAAATACACTATATTTCCAATGATTTAAATATGTATAATATGAGTAGTTGCAATTTTAAAGACTACAGTAACAGAAGAGAAGAGTGGATGAAATCGCAAATACACTATATTGCCAATGATTTAAGTATGTATAATATGAGTAGTTACAATTTTAAAGACTACAGTAACAGAAGAGAAGAGTAGATGTAATCGCAGATACACTATATTGCCAATGATTTATATATTATAATATGAGTAATTACAATTTTAAAGACTACAGTAACAGAAGAGAAAAGTGGATGTAATCGCAGATACACTATATTGCCAATGATTTAAGTATGTATAATATGAGTAGTTACAATTTTAAAGACTACAGTAACAGAAGAGAAGAGTAGATGTAATCGCAGATACACTATATTGCCAATGATTTATATATTATAATATGAGTAATTACAATTTTAAAGACTACAGTAACAGAAGAGAAAAGTGGATGTAATCGGAGATACACTATATTGCCAATGATTTAATTATGTATAATATGAGTAGTTACAATTTTAAAGACTACAGTAACAGAAGAGAAGAGTGTATGTAATCGCAGATACACTATATTGCCAATGATTTAAGTATGTATAATATGAGTAGTTACAATTTTAAAGACTACAGTAACAGAAGAGAAGAGTGGATGTAATCGCAAATACACTATATTTCCAATGATTTAAATATGTATAATATGAGTAGTTACAATTTTAAAGACTACAGTAACAGAAGAGAAGAGTGGATGAAATCGCAGATACACTATATTGCCAATGATTTAAGTATGTATAATATGAGTAGTTACAACTTTTTCCAATGCAGCTGGCAATATAGGTATATATACCTTTAGTCCAATACAAGGCTGTGAATCTGTTACCCATTTATCACCACCCGTGGAGTACATGTAGCTTAAGCTATGCGCTATGGTCGTGAGTATCATTAAACCCATCTGGGTCCTCGTAATGCTTCTATTTTAGGCCTATTGTATTATGATATAATGTAAAAAGCTTAAAATAAGCTTTAAAAATTATCACAGTGTATTAATTATCACAGTTTCTTTTATCGATCAATTTTCATACCGATATATCATTAAATCGGGGTATAAAGCAGTAGATACCAGAATAAAACTTCTCCTACATTTAATATTCTATAATATCAATCCCAAAATGCATAATGTCACCTTGACTAAATGTTAGCTTAAACTGAATGTCATTCGATACAGTAGAACCTTGATTATCCGAACTTCGATTAACCGAAACCCTCGGTCAACCGAAGTTGGTTTCTTCTTCACTTTTTTTTCACTTTCTACTATCATCCAAAATTTATATTTAAAAACATGCATTTTAAAGTTTTCTTTCTTCTCATATTCTTTTTGTATCCTAACCGTCTTTTCCAAACTACGAGTGCAGATAAATATTTTGGAATTCCCTTTTTTAGAATTCCTCCTCGCAAGCACAATTCTCGGTATGGGTGTGCTCTTCCCCACTTTCAAACATCCCTGTTCTAAATAAAAAACACACACCTATTTCGAAATTGGAAGGTCATACTGCCGAGTCTCAGAAAAATCAAATATTATTGCACCAATGTAATGCAATAACGGTACTACATATTAAGCTAGATGATCATTGATGATTTCTGGATTATCCGAAATAGGTTCGATCTCAATTACTTCGAATAATCGAGGTTCTACTGTATATCGATTTGTTGTTTATATTTGTTTTTACAAGCAAACTGCCGTTAAGATTTCAATATTTTATAAAATTGAAAGTTATACTCTAATTTTAGCGCTTTGACTAGGCATCATTTTCTGAACCCCTGTTAAAGTTCCCAGGAATCGAGGTTGAAGACTGCTGATATAGATTATAGTATTTTCTCATTTATTTTCCAAATGACGTATCACTGCAGGATAACCATCAAAGCTCAAATTTCAGCTCCACATGCAAAACTGCGTATCACTAAATGCGTATCAGTATATAGGTATTTAAGTCATTTACCTTTAACGATACCGTAACAGAAAAAAGAAGCTCTTTTAACCTTTGCATATAAATACGTTCAAAGAAATGAAATATCTGATGAATAACTGAACTTCATTTGCATTTACAACGCCAAATGTGTTCTCTTTGTATACATTCTTATTGTTCCAAGCTAAGAATATACAAACTAACAAGAACTATTTTTTAAAACCCGAACATAAGACCTTTTATAACCATATACCTTTTCACTGTCTAAAATTATCGCAAGTGCATTTACCTTCCGCGAACATGTAACAATGCAGTTCATTCAGCCATTTTTTTTTTCAGTTTTCTAGTCTATAATCTGCGTATGCATAATGGGCAGACTTCTCTTTTTAAGGGAAACAAAAGATGGCAGACGTATTGTTTTTAAAAATCTTCATACACAGTAAGTAAAAATTTAAATGTTCATTTTGCAGACGAGAATAATTTTTGGTGGTCTATATATAAAATTATTAATTGGGGATTAATTTTTTATAATTTTTCTCGCTTGTTGCCAAATAAATCTAGGTACTTTCATTATTATAGCCATGTTATACACTTCCGGCTCCAAATTGGTGAATTTTGATCTGTTTCTTTCCAAATACTTTATAATTTCCAAATATTTCTTTCCAAATACTTATAACAAACCAGTGAAATATTCGAATATAACCTGTAAAACTATTTAGCCTTTTCATTTACTATCATAGCTTCTCAAAAGCTGATTTTCAGCAGGATCATTGCTCAATCTCACTTTTATTGCTCTCTAATGAATGACAAAAGCACTTAAGACTCTACAATGATGTGTGGTTTTGAATCGCCTTTAAATTTCACCTCCATCTATTGCATTCTGACTGACTTACATATCAACGCCAAGCTAAGGCTATTGAATCAACGAACTTTATGTGATCAAACTAATAACTTCAAGATGCAAATTAAAACAAACCAGTGAAATATCGAATATAACCTGTAAAACTATTTAGCCTTTTCATTTACTATCATAGCTTCTCAAAAGCTGATTTTCAGCAGGATCACTGCTCAATCTCACTTTTATTGCTCTCTAATGAATGACAAAAGCACTTAAGACTCTGCAATGATGTGTGGTTTTGAATCGCCATTAAATTTCACCTCCACCTATTGCATTCTGACTGACTGACTGACTGATATATCAACGCCAAGCTAAGGCTATTGAAGCAACGAACTTTATGTGATCAAACTAATAACTACAAGATGCAAATTAAAACAAACCAGTGAAATATTAGAATATAACCTGTAAAACTATTTAGCCTTTTCATTTACTATCATAGCTTCTCAAAAGCCGATTTTCAGCAGGATCATTGCTCAATCTCACTTTTATTGCTCTCTAATGAATGACAAAAGCACTTAAGACTCTACAATGATGTGTGGTTTTGAATCGCCTTTAAATTTCACCTCCACCTATTGCATTCTGACTGACTGACTGACTGATATATCAACGCCAAGCTAAGGCTATTGAAGCAACGAACTTTATGTGATCAAACTAATAACTACAAGATGCAAATTAAAACAAACCAGTGAAATATTAGAATATAACCTGTAAAACTATTTAGCCTTTTCATTTACTATCATAGCTTCTCAAAAGCCGATTTTCAGCAGGATCATTGCTCAATCTCACTTTTATTGCTCTCTAATGAATGACAAAAGCACTTAAGACTCTACAATGATGTGTGGTTTTGAATCGCCTTTAAATTTCACCTCCATCTATTGCATTCTAACTAACTGACCGATATATCAACGCCAAGCTAAAGCCATTGAAGCAATGAACTTTACGTGATCAAACTAATAACTACAAGATGCAAATTAAAACAAACCAGTGAAATATTCGAATACAATCTGTAAAACTATTTAGCCTTTTCATTTACTATCATAGCTTCTCAAAAGCTGATTTTCAGCACGATCATTGCTCAATCTCACTTTTATTGCTCTCTAATGAATGACAAAAGCACTTAAGACTCTACAATGATGTGTGGTTTTGAATCGCCTTTAAATTTCACCTCCACCTATTGCATTCTGACTGACTGACTGATATATCAATGCCAAGCTAAAGTAATGGAAGCAATGAACCTTATGTCGGCAAACCTGATAACTACAAGATGCAAATTAAAACAAACCCAGTGAAATATTCAAATATAGCCTTTAAAACTATTTAGCTTTTGCCTTTAATATCATAGCTTCGCAAAAGCTGATTTTTAGCGGGATCACTGCTCACTCAACCTCTCTTTCATTGCCCTCTAACTCATGACTAAATCATTTCAGACTCTGCAATGATGTGTGGTTTTGAATCGCCTTTACATTTCTGCTCCACCTACTGCATTCTAACTCACTACTGTTATATCAAAGCCAATCTAAAGCTATATAAGCAATGAACCATATGTGTGAAAATCTGATAACTAAAAGATGCAACGACCTGAATGATCAAACTTGATAAAAGGTTTTTACACCAGAATGGTAGACTGTCTCTAATTTAGGATACAGAAAATTAATTAATTGCATTAATTAACACTGTATAGTTTTAAGCAATCCATGCCTGGTAGAGCTGGAGCATATATGTACTATTCATAGAACTTAATCTTGTAAATCAAAATACAAGACAGTCAATAAAATTCAAAATAGCCTTACTTCTTAGAGCTATTTTTTGTTTAAATTTTTGGTCTTATTTAATAATATGTTTACCATGATCAGAGTACTCCTCTCCAGAGTACTCACTACCCGTCATTATTCCATTGCTCTACTTAAAAGGTGATAAATTCGAGTTTACTTTGTAATCCCTTGAGTCTCTGACTAATCTGGATTGACGCCCTTATCTATAAATTACTTAATTACAACCTTCCAAAATACCTCATTAAAATCTTCTACTCCTAACAAACTGATCGAACCTTCCAAGTAAAAATGACTAGTCTGGATCGATGCCCTTATCTATAAATTACTTAATTACAACCTTCCAAAATACCTCATTAAAATCTTCTACTCCTAACAAACTGATCGAACCTTCCAAGTAAAAATGACTAGTCTGGATTGATGCCCTTATCTATAAATTACTTAATTACAACCTTCCAAAATACCTCATTAAAATCTTCTACCCCTAACAAACTGATCGAACCTTCCAAGTTAAAATGACTAGTCTGGATTGATGCCCTTATCTATAAATCCCTTGAGTACTTACTTATCTTACTTAATTACAACCTTCCAAAATACTTCATTAAAATCTTCTACTCCTAACAAACTGATCGAACCTTCCAAGTAAAATTGACTAGTCTGGATTGATGCCCTTATCTATAAATTACTTAATTACAACCTTCCAAAATACCTCATTAAAATCTTCTACTCCTAACAAACTGATCGAACCTTCCAAGTAAAAATGACTAGTCTGGATTGATGCCCTTATCTATAAATTACTTAATTACAACCTTCCAAAATACCTCATTAAAATCTTCTACTCCTAACAAACTGATCGAACCTTCCAAGTAAAAATTGACTAGTCTGGATTGATGCCCATTATCTATAAATTACTTAATTACAACCTTCCAAAATACCTCATTAAAATCTTCTACTCCTAACAAACTGATCGAACCTTCCAAGTAAAATTGATCCTATCTATAAATTACTTAATTACAACCTTCCAAAATACCTCATTAAAATCTTCTACTCCTAACAAACTGATCGAACCTTCCAAGTTAAAATGACTAGTCTGGATTGATGCCCTTATCTATAAATTACTTAATTACAACCTTCCAAAATACCTCATTAAAATCTTCTACTCCTAACAAACTGATCGAACCTTCCAAGTAAAAATGACTAGTCTGGATCGATGCCCTTATCTATAAATTACTTAATTACAACCTTCCAAAATACCTCATTAAAATCTTCTACTCCTAACAAACTGATCGAACCTTCCAAGTAAAAATGACTAGTCTGGATTGATGCCCTTATCTATAAATTACTTAATTACAACCTTCCAAAAATACTTCATTAAAATCTTCTACTCCTAACAAACTGATCGAACCTTCCAAGTAAAAATGACTAGTCTGGATTGATGCCCTTATCTATAAATTACTTAATTACAACCTTCCAAAATACCTCATAAAAATCTTCTACTCCTAACACACTGATCGAACCTTCCAAGTAAAATTTAATCCCTTGAGACTCTGACTTTTAATCCCTTGAGTCTCTGACTTTTAATCCCTTGAGTCTCTGACTAGTCTGGATTGATGCCCTTATCTATAAATTACTTAATTACAACCTTCCAAAATACCTCATTAAAATCTTCTACTCCTAACAAACTGATCGAACCTTCCAAGTAAAAATGACTAGTCTGGATCGATGCCCTTATCTATAAATTACTTAATTACAACCTTCCAAAATACCTCATTAAAATCTTCTACTCCTAACAAACTGATAGAACCTTCCAAGTAAAAATGACTAGTCTGGATTGATGCCCTTATCTATAAATTACTTAATTACAACCTTCCAAAAATTCTTCATTAAAATCTTCTACTCCTAACAAACTGATCGAACCTTCCAAGTAAAAATGACTAGTCTGGATTGATGCCCTTATCTATAAATTACTTAATTACAACCTTCCAAAATACCTCATTAAAATCTTCTACTCCTAACAAACTGATCGAACCTTCCAAGTAAAAATGACTAGTCTGGATTGATGCCCTTATCTATAAATTACTTAATTACAACCTTCCAAAATACCTCATTAAAATCTTCTACTCCTAACAAACTGATCGAACCTTCCAAGTAAAAATGACTAGTCTGGATTGATCCATTATCTATAAATTACTTAATTACAACCTTCCAAAATACCTCATTAAAATCTTCTACTCCTAACAAACTGATCGAACCTTCCAAGTAAAAATGACTAGTCTGGATTGATGCCCTTATCTATAAATTACTTAATTACAACCTTCCAAAATACCTCATTAAAATCTTCTACTCCTAACAAACTGATCGAACCTTCCAAGTAAAAATGACTAGTCTGGATTGATGCCCTTATCTATAAATTACTTAATTACAACCTTCCAAAATACTCATTAAAAATCTTCTACTCCTAACAAACTGATCGAACCTTCCAAGTAAAAAATTAGACTCTGACTTTTAATCCCTTGAGTCTACTTTTAATCCCTTGAGTCTCTGACTAGTCTGGATTGATGCCCTTATCTATAAATTACTTAATTACAACCTTCCAAAATACCTCATTAAAATCTTCTACTCTAACAAACTGATCGAACCTTCCAAGTTAAAATGACTAGTCTGGATTGATGCCCTTATCTATAAATTACTTAATTACAACCTTCCAAAATACCTCATTAAAATCTTCTACTCCTAACAAACTGATCGAACCTTCCAAGTAAAAATGACTAGTCTGGATTGATGCCCTTATCTATAAATTACTTAATTACAACCTTCCAAAATACCTCATTAAAATATTCTACTCCTAACAAACTGATCGAACCTTCCAAGTAAAAATTATAAAGCCAATACAATGCGAATTACCCAATAGTACCACCCAAGAAACATGTAGCTTACGGTATCACTGATAGTATCTTACTGCTGGTCCTCGTAATTTAACAGAGAACAACAAAAACCTATTAATCTTCTACCCTAACAACACGAACTTCAAGTAAATCTTAAACTACCCCGAACACCGACCTTAAGTAAAATCATTCTGTGTGGATGACCCCTAATAAAAATGAATAAAAATTAAATCTCGTTTACACTTCCTTTCTTTAAATTTTACTTTCTTCATTTTGTTTTAAATTATCTTATATCTTTTACCGGTAACTTGTTGCAAGCTGAAATTGTATCTGTTTCAAAAGATCATAAGAATTAATGTTTCTAAAAATCTGATTTCTAGTAAGTCTAGAATCTAATAAGTAGAATTCAATGTTTTTGTGACGATTCTTTATTCTTGACATACTCAATAAAAGCACTTATTCAGATCATATTGTTTTAAATGATCTTATATCTTCTAACGATAACTTGTTGCAGGCTGAAATTCTGTCTGTTTTAATAGATCATAAGTATTTAACGATCTTATATCTTCTAACAGTAACTTGTTGCAAGGTACAATTCTATCTGTTTCAAAAGGTCATAAGTATTTAAGTTTCTAATAAGTCTAGATTTCTAATAAGTCTAGAATCTAATGAGGTTAGAATTCGATGTTTTGTGACGATTTCTTTATTCTTTGATATAATCAAAGCATTTATTCAGATCATTTTGTTTTAAATAATCTTATATCTTCTAACGGTAACTTGTTGCAAGCTGAAATTCTGTCCGTTTACACTTCCTTTCTTTGTCGTATTATTACTTATGCAGCACCAGTGTGGTCGTATACAACAGATTCCGACATTGAAATTTTAACTTGCTCTCAGAATACTATACATAGAAGTCTTACTAACGCGTCTTGGTACTAAAAATATAACAAAATTTAGGAAAAACTAAAAAACCTACCTATTCCAAATTTCTTTCAAAATCTTTCCAGTAAGTTTCATAAAATTCTAAATAAAGATTTAATTAAAAATCTTGTAAATTACTTCTCTACTGATTCCGTAAATAAAAGAAGGCCTTTGGCCATTCTACCACAGATGCTTAACTTTGTGTTTTTGTCTCTTATAAAAATCGAAAATACCAATTTAAAATACATCTTGTGCAAATTTATTATCTTGTAGTAAAATCCGACATTGAAATTTTAACTCGCTCTCATAATACTATACATAGAAATCTTACTACGTCTTGGTACTATATATATATATAACAAAATTTAAAAAAACTCTAATCCTACCTCTTCCAAATTTCTTTCAAAATCTTTCCACTAAATTTCATAAAATTCTAAATAAAGATTTAATTGATAATCTTGTAAATTACTACTCCACTGATTCCGTAAATAAAAGAAGGCCTTTGACCATTCTACCACAGATGCTTAACTTTGTGTTTTTGTCTCTTATAAAAAATCGAAAATACCAAATTTAAAATACATCTTGTGCAAGATTATTAAATTATTATCTTGTAGTAGAATCCGACATTGAAATTAACTCGCTCTCAGAATACTATACATAGAAATCTTACTACGTGTCTTGGTACTATAGATATAACAAAATTTAAGAAAAACTTAAAATCCTACCTCTTCCAAATTTCTTTCCAAATTATTCCACTAAATTTCATTAAAATCTAAATAAAGATTTAATTAATAAACTTGTAAATTACTACTCCACTGATTCCGTAAATAAAAGAAGGCCTTTGACCATTCTACCAGAGATGCTTAATTTTGTGTTTTTGTCTCTTATAAAAAAATCCAAAATACCAAATCTAAAATACCAAAAAAATTATTAAAATCTTGAATAATTTGAATAAAGTGACATCCCATCAAATTTTTTCACGCTCTTGTTACTAAAGAAAAACTCTTTTTATTGGTCAAAATTCTCAATTGTGATTGGCTGTTCTACCACTCAATCTCCTATTTCATCAAAACTCATTTTCCACTAAATTTCTACGTAAAAATCTTGGCTAAAAAAAATATTTGTTTTCTATCCCTGAACTCTCATCTCTCTGGTTTTTGTGTTATGAACTCACGAATTCACCATTCTATAATCTCACCTTTTAGATGTTTCTTATCCGCTCGTTGTCAAATTTCTGCTCAATGTTTGAAATCTAAATTAAACCAAAACAATCCTTTTGAAGTACACCATGATGGCTATAAAAAATTCTTATTTTTTAAACCGTAAGCTTCATGTAATTTGGAATATTTATGAGAATGTCTGGCCTCGTAATGTTGTTTCTGTTTACATTTTATACATTGTCTTATTTATAGATTCAATCACGAAATATTAATACCACTTTTGCTCTTTAAATGATATGCATCCTATTATATCTTTTGTCTTTTTCCATATTTTTATGAAACCACTCAAAGAGTTCATATCAGAATTCAAATTAATGCTTATTATACTTCTTCTTCATGCTTCTTCCCCAGAAGTATTTTTCTTTAAACAACTGTTTCCAAATTTTAAAATTTAGAAATAACCGTTTTCTTCAACACAATAAATCCATCTGAATGTGGATTAACCCCGAAGTTTAGTTTCCATGGGCTTTGCCAGAAAACTTGCAACAATGATCTTCTTGCATTCTGGCCATATGACCAATCCATTTGAGCTTCTATCGTTTGAACAGTTTTACACCAGGTTGTCCGTAGATTTTGTAGATCTCTAAGTTAGATCTTCTTCTCCATAAACCGTTCCTCTAGATTCCGCCGAATGTACAGCACATAATCTTTCCCTCAAAAAATCTCCACAGCTGTCCTGAATGCTCATTAGCCTTCTCCAGGAATTATTATCCAATCATATCTGGTTATAATAACTGATTCACAATTTTTAATCTTTAGAGTATTACCATCGTCTTCAACACAATAAATCATTCTCCTCGAGGAATTTGCCAGAAAACTTTTCTTGCAATAATGACCTTCTTGCATTTTGGCCATATCATCATTTTATTTGATTTTCCTAGTTTGACAAACTTTACATCAGATTGTCTGTAGATTTTGTAAAGTTCTAAATTAGATCTTCTCCATGAACCCTTCATCTAGATTCCGTCGAATGTACAGTACAAATCTTTCCCTCAAAAAATCCACACAGCTGTCTTGAATGAGCACTAACCATCTCCAGGAGTATTCTCCAGGCATATGTGGTTCAAAGAACTGATTTCCAATTTTTAACCTCTAGTGTATTACCATCTTCTTCAATAAATCATTCTCACCGGAAATCTGCACCAAAGTTTAATTCCCATGGGCTTGTTGCCAAAAAACTTTTCTTGCAACAATGACCTTCTTGCATTCTAGCCATATGGCATTCTATTTGAATTTTTGTAGTTTGACAAGTTTTATATAATGTTGTCTGTAGATTTTGTAAAGTTCTAAGCTAGACCTTCTTTTCCATGAGCCATTCATCTAGATTCCAATGTACAGTATAATCTTTCCCTCAAAAAATCCCCACAACTCTCTTGAATGAGCACTAACCTTCTCCAGGAGTATTCTCCAGGCATATAATCTTTCACTCAAAAAAAAAACCCTCAGAGGTTTCCCATTCGTAAAGCCAGTGCACATATCTTTGATGCATAAGTCAGGTCAGATCTAATGATAAAGTTTATTATACCAGCCGTATTATATCTTTGGTTTCAGGTCTGACTTGTAACAAGGAACTCAAAATTTGGAACAGTCTAACTCTCTGTTACCTTTTCTGTATTTATTCCTAGCGCCTCAATGCTTAGAACACATTCAAAAATGCTCAAAAGACCTGTGTAGACCTGAGCGTATGTGTGACTCACTCCAGCACGCCTATACAGTTTTTATGCTAGTTGTGGCTAGTTCCCTGAGAAGAGATCTCTGTATTTGAGTGTACAATAGTGTTAACTAGTGACTACATGCACGACAGGGCTAATGACTTTTACAATCATCTTGTCAAGAAAAAAAATGGAACCAACTGATAGAAGAGTTTATCTGAATATAACCTCGTCTGTGGTGGGTGAAAAGTAACTAGTACCACGAAATTAATTCTTTTAGCAAATCTTGTATGAGTGTATTCATTTCTGTTTGTAAGCAGATTTTTAGACCAGTCATTGTTTTTTCGCTCCTTTTCACACTTTCATTACCACTAACAAACTGACTAAGGCGATCGCATCATCTTCTTATTTGCTCCCCATCTCTCGACTACTTTAAAATATTCTGGTTTACCGTAGCGTGTATTTTCTCTAGCCTGCACATGTATACCTTTCCGACTTACCTGTGCAGTTTACTTGTCAGTTATTTCCTAACGTGTGTGACAAGCCATGAGAAAATCCTGGATCACACGGTTCATACTTTTTCCCGTAGGCCACTAATAACTTTCATTGGACATTGGTAAATGCTTGGCGCCGTTTGGCGTGTTTCATTACTTTCAGCTGTGGCAACCCTTGCAGAATGGACATTGACTTCTAACAGCTCCGTTAAGACACACCCCGTTGTTCTTTTTCCCCATATATCCCTGCTAGGGATCTAGATAAATTGGAACACCCGGTGTGATTCCCCTTCCGAAACCGAATGTCTTCCTCTACCGATATTTTTTTTACCAGCGCGCGTTTGCTTGTGTTGTTTGTTTGATTTTTCCCCTTTCTTAAAAGTCGGTCAGAAATTGATGATTGATTGTACGGAGAGAATAAGATGCCTTTTTTTATTCGCAAATTACAGATCGATTTCTGTGGCTTTGCTTTCGCCAGATGAAAGGAAATTGACACGTTATAATAAACAAATTGTTATTACGTTACTGTGGTATAAATGGATCATGGCACAACTATTAACCTCTACTCTACACTAATATGCGTAGTGAAAAGTAATACCTTAAGCAAATGGCTCACACTTAAAAAGGTGAAATGTCCAAATTATCAAAAGTTCGATGATTTGGGGAAGATTTCTTTATTCTTTGATATACTCAATCAAAACAATTACTTGGATCATACTGTTCTAAATTGTTTCATATATGTGTTAATGGTGTCTTGTTGAATAATGAAACTGTATCTGTTTCGGTTGACCATAATTTTTTAATCTTTCTAAGAAGTCTAGACTCTAATAAATTTAGAGTTCGGTGTTTTTGTGATTATTTCTTTATTCTTTTATATACTCAATCAAAGCACTTATTCAGATCATATTCTTTTAAATGATCTTATATCTTCTAATAGTAACCTGTTGTAAGCTGAAATTCTGCCTGTTTCTATAGATCATAAGTATTTAATGTTTCTAATAAGTCTAGATTTCTAATCAGTCGAGAATCTAATAAGGTTAGAGTTCGATGTTTTTGTGACGATTTCTTTATTCTTTGATATACTCAATCAAAGTACTTATTCAGATCATATTGTTTTAAATTATCTTATATCTTTTACCGGTAACTTGTTGCAAGCTGAAATTGTATCTGTTTCAATAGATAAGATCTAATGTTTCTAATAAGTCTAAATTTCTCATAAGTCGAAAAACTAATAAGGTTAGAATTCGATGTTTTTGTGACGATTTCTATATTCTTTGATATACTCAATCAAAGCACTTATTCAGATCACATTTTTAAATGATCTTATATCTTCTAACAGTAACTTGTTGTAAGCTGAAATTCTATCGGTTTCTATACATCATAAGTATTTAATGTTTCTAATAAGTCTAGAGTTCTAATAAGTCTAAAATCTAATAAGATTAGATATCGATGTTTTGGTGACAATTTCTTTATTCTTTGATACACTCAATCAAAGCACTTATTCAAATCATATTGTTTGAAATGATCTTATATCTTCTAACGATAACTTGTTGCAATCTCAAATTTTATCTGTTTCAATAGATCATAAGTATTTAATGTTTCTAATAAGTCTAGAATCTAATACGTTAGAATTCGATGTTTTTGTGGCGATTTTTTTTATTCTTTGGTGTACTCAATAAAAGCACTTATTCAGATCATATTGTTTTAAATGATTTTATATCTTCTAACGATAACTTGTTGCAAGCTGAAATTCTGCCTGTTTCAATAGATCATAAGTATTAAATGTTTCTAATAAGTCTAGATTTCTAATAAGTCGAAAAACTAATAAGGTTAGAATTCGATATTTTTGTGACGATTTCTTTATTCTTTGATATACTCAATCAAAC
>CM063499.1:37450311-37452811 GCA_032207245.1 Pardosa pseudoannulata | reverse complement strand
CAAAACAAAACGGAAGTAGCGATTTCGGAACGGGAAGTTGTGAATTTAAAGCCTTTTATAGAGAATTTTTTTGGACAAAACTTTTTTAAATTTTCATGAAGATTAGTTTAAAAATTTTTCTAGTAATTTTAATAATTAGCAACTTGGCAATTAGAAAGTTTTGAAGCAAGAAAGTGTGGGGAATTTGAAACATGTATTTTAATTTTTTAATAGTTAAAACTTCTTTCATAAACTTCAAATGCGTTTTTCTCAGAACGGTATTTTTAATAAAACGTTGAAATTTGAAATATGATTTCTCAAAAAGTTTGATGGTATTTACTAGTAAACAAAGCTTTTGATACAAAGCTTTTGATAGTATTTACTCGTAAATGACCTAAACACTTTAAATTTGGATAATTTTTAGTGATGTTACACTCATAGTTAGATATAAAAGTAATGAAAACTCATAGTTAGATATAAAAGTAATGAAAATTAAAAATTTAATGTGTATGAGTTTGAAGAACCAAAATTTTTTACCAAATGTAAATTAAGCAAAGATTTTAGGTGACTCACTATTCCAGTGTATAAGAAATGTATTGCATTAAAAAATACTGAAATAATTTAATTTATTAAAAAAATAAACCTTTAAAACGTACTCTGTGCACACGCGAATGTTTTGGGTGAAGTTTTTTTTTTTCCCTGCCCAAGAAATTTTTTTGACAAAAACACTATAAGTATCATTTTAAAGCACTTGGACAGAGAAATTTGACAGTTAATAGAAGATAGTAGTAATAATAAATTGTCTTACTTAGGTGTATATACGAACAATTTGTGCCCAGTAAAATATGTCACGGAATTTTTAAAGAGATATGATCCATTATATTAAATTAATGGTCATTAAATAAATCAGTTAATGAAAGATTTTATTTTGATATTTATTTATATCTTAATTATTTTATTTTGATCATAGTTATTACATTTTTATATTTATATTACATTTTGTACATATAATAGTAAATAGAATTATAAAAAGAAAAGACAAACATCAAACGTTAAAATAGAATAGTTTTAGTTAATTCGAAACGTGAAATCTGGAATGTTCATTTGATATTATTTCTTCAAAATTTGGATCCAAATCACTTGTAGCAATCCTTAATACCGAGTGTAGATTTTCGTCAGTAATTTGTGATCGATATTTATTTTTCCTGTAAATCATTAACTGAAAAGTTCTTTCACAAGTTCTTCTTTTTGATTTCGACAAAATCGTATATAAGAGATTAAAAAAATTGCATGCAGGATTTTTCAACGGTCCGGCTTTTGCCCACCTCTTGTCTAGATTGTCTACACTTTTTTGGTTATTTTAAATTATATGGGCTGAATGCTCACTTGGCTACTGCGTAACTCATTGTTGCCGGACCGTCAGACCGAACCAGCAATTCAACACCTTACACCCAACTTCGGGTGGGTGGCTGGTTACATGTAATACACCGCTTTAAGCAGTAGGTCCTGGTCTCATTAGCCCTTGTATTGCAAAAAAGTAGACCGTAGTGGTTCAAACCAAACCAAACCTTCATTCTGTCTCTCAAAACATGTTATGGAACAGCGGTTGGAAAATTTTTAAACTTTAAGTACCACTACACATACAATTTTTATTTGACGGACCGCTGATTATTTGAATTTAAAATAAAAAATGCAGTAAATACGAAGGTTGAGGCATTAGTCATTGTAACTATTTTTTTTTCTTGTAAATATGTGAACAGATCACAAACATATATGTGCCATGTGGAAGTTCTGCAGGCATAGTGTGTATGCAGAACAACAGATGGCTCTGGGATAGCTGGTAGTAGAGGAACAAGGGCTGTGAAATCAGTCATTTGGTGAGTGTAGTGCGAGATGGATGTAAACCGTGTTGAGCAGCGCACTTACATCAAAATAGCCGTTCTTCGAGGAAGAACTGCGATGGAATGTCACAGTGAATTAGTAGAAGCCTTCGAGAATAATGCCCTACTTGAATGTCACTTTGAGGGTCTTTAAGCCCAGGTTTGTCATGTAAACTTTATGTGTACTTTGTTGTCACTTTTTACACCTTAAAGGGTATATTTCCCTGTATACTACCGTAATAAATTACTGTGTTACGATATTTCAATGCTATTCATTGTCCACACATCTAGTTAACACCTTGTCATTTCGTCTGTATATGTCATATTTTCTAACCGGATAGATATATTCAAGAAAAAGGTAGTCTATTATTTTTGCCCCAACCCTCCTACAAGTAGAATAGTATCGTAGCACACTGTTGGATATGGGGCTACGCAGTAAACGTCCCACTCGTGTGCCTTTGCTGACCAAGCGTCATCGCCCACTGCGCCTACGCTGGGCCTTTGAACATCGCGACTGGTCCATGGATCAGTGGGAGAGAGTTGCCTGGTCAAGTGAATCACGGTTTATCATTCATCACGCTGATGACCGTGTCAGGATACGCCGTCTTCCAGGCAAACAGTTGCTGCCTCAATGTACAGTA
>CM063499.1:37435311-37440311 GCA_032207245.1 Pardosa pseudoannulata | reverse complement strand
AAATTGTATCGCCTGCTCTCAACCGGGGAAAATAGGACTTGAAATAATGACATTAAACGCTCGAAAAGGAAGGAAAAGGTGGATTTCGAACGTTTTAAAGACAACAGTATTTTTTGCTGTGATATGAAGCATATTTATACCAATTTATTTTAGAATCGGATCGATAGTTTAGGAGAAGATAAACCTTACTCGCTTTGAATTTCGTTAACTCTAACTCATTAAGAATCCAGTATGGATGCCTCTATCCATTCCAGGTCCAACCGATTCATAAATTCGAGGACAAACGGACAGATAACTTAGGCTATTATTATAAAGGGGATTCATTTGGTCATGTGCACAAAGATATGAGCTGTCCTGTATCCATGTCAACAGTGGGCTTTTGTACACACACTCGTTCTTACTTACTCATTCTTTGTTTCGGTCAACTGCTTTAGACCAACCTTCTTACGAAAAAAAAGTCATTTTTTGAATTATATCTTTGTATGACTACATATAAATAAGTCACTAAAAAATTCATCAAGCAAAGTAAATGATATATGGTAAGTATATTTTAAATCAAAATTTTTTTTTAATTCATACAAAAGTTGTTGGAAAAAAATTTTCATGGCAATCAAAACACCTTATAGGAAATATTAAATATATAGTGAGGAATAAATTTACTTTGTTTTTTAAACAAAATGACACATTTTATTTGTGTTGGGTGGAATATGGGATTCTGTGATTTCTTTGTCTTCCAATAAAAAATCAAATTTCAAAGACAGACATAAGAGTCAGTGCTACTTTAATCGAAGAATACTGTATTAATAAACTCTCTGAAAACCGGTGCTAAAATGGTATTGATTTACTCATTATTGCTAAAATGGTATTGATTTACTCATTATTAAATTTTAAAAAATATTTTGTAACTACTTCAATTTTTCTTTGTTGTTCAAAAACCAAAGCATGTGACTTCATAACTCATCCAATTGATATGTTTTAATAAAACAAAAATTTTCTAACACTTCTGCTGCCATCTACTGTTCAAAAACTTCAACGTTTATTTTAGAATTACATATTTTATCCGTTATACATTACTCTGCCGTTATTATTTAAAATATATTAGAATATTGTACTGTATTAAAATTTAGAATAGGAATAAGACAATAATCAGATTTTTGAGTTAAATTCATTCTTAAATATATGTGAACTGATAAAAACTCATAATTTCCAGTCCTCTCTTTAAAGTGCTGCCCTCTTTTTTCCGAAAATTGAAGTATTTGTGTTTAAACTCATAAATTTTATCTGTTGACTCTGTTGTAGTGTATTTGATGGGTTTAAAAACTGTTTTAATAAAATACAAATTTTCTAACACTTGTGATGCTAACTAATGTTCAAAAATTTCAAAATTTATTTTAGAATTTCATATTTTTCCATTGTACTTACATTTCAGTATTATGCTTTATTAAAATTTCGAATAGGATTAAGACAATAATTGGATTTTTGAAATAAATTCATTCCTAAATATACGTAAATTGATTTTTAAAAGAATGAAAATTTCCTGTCCACTTTTAAAAGTGCTGCCATCTGTTTTCCAAAAACTGAAGTATTTGTTTTTAGACTTATAAACTTTATCTGTTGACTTTGCCGTAGTGTATTTGACGGGTTTAAAAACTGTTTTAATAAAATGCAAATTTTCTAACACTTGTGATGCCATCTACTGTTCGAAAACTTCAACGTTTATTTTAGAATTATATATTTTATCCGTTGTACATTACTCTGCCGTTATTATTTAAAATATACTAGGATATTGTACTCTATTAAAATTTAGAATAGGAGTAAGACAATAATCAGATTCTTGAGTTAAATTCATTCCTAAATATATGTAAACTGATAAAATCCGATAATTTCCAAACCTCTCTTAAAAGTGCTGCCATCTTTTTTCCAAAAATTGAAGTATTTGTGTTTAACTCTTAATTTGACAAGATGTTTTTCAAATATTTTTTAATTTTAATTTCTGTTATTTTTCCATGTCTGTATAGACATTATGATCTCTATAAAATAAACAATAAAATATATCATTTTCCATTTTTGAGATAATTAATGTTCGCTGTGACGAACACTGACAATTATGTTATATAGTAGTTATAAATATACATGTCAGGTGTGGGGGACTTAGCCAAATTAAGGGTTAAACTCATAAACTTTATCTGTTGACATTATTTTAGTAAATTTGACGGAAAACTATTTTAATAAAATACAAATTTTCTAACACTTGTGATGTCATCTACTGTTAGAAAATTAAAAATTTATTTTAAAATTTCATATATTTCCATTGTACTTACGTTACAATATTATGCTGTATTAAAATTTAGAATAGGATTAAGACAATAATCGGATTTTTTTAAATAAATTCATTCCTAATAATACGTAAATAAATAAAAATCGATAATCTCCAGTCGTCTTTTAAAAGTGCTGCCATCTGTTTTCCAAAAACTGAAGTATTTGTGTTTAGACTTATAAACTTTATCTGTTGACGTTGCCGTTGTGTATTCGATGGGCTTAAAAAATGTTAAAGTAAAAAGATAAAATTCAAAAGGATAAATTTATTTTTTAAATAACCCTTTTATAAGTAAAAGTTTGTCATATCTGGGATTGAAAAGAAATAGCAAACTAAATATTCCATAAATAGTATTGTCGAAAATAAATAACAAGCTAAATATTTTACACATTACAAGTAGTGTAGCCAGACGTACTGCCCGGATATTTATTTGTGAAAGGCGACAAAATTTCTCGAATTATTCAGTTACTCGAATATTCAGTGATACAAAGTATTCATTGTAAAGATATATGCCTACAAAAAGGTACCTGAGGCTAATGGGGACGACGATCAGGACAATAGGTCACTGATTATTCAAAATATGGGCTGACGTAAAGATCATTACTTTCCCATTAACCCTCTGACTGCTCAATTTGTAAACCGAGATCTCTTTAAAAATTCCGCATTTTTTTTGCATAGTTTAAGTATATATATATATATATATATATATATATATATATATATATATATATATATATATATATATATATATATATATATATATATATATATATATATATATATATGTATATATATATGTATGTATACATATGTATGTATACATATGTATGTATACATATTTATGTATACATATGTATATATATACATATGTATATATATATATATATATATATATATATATATATATATATATATATATATATATATATATATATATATATATATATATATATATATATATATATATATAATATATATATATATATATATATATATATATATGTATATATATGTATATAGTATATATATATGTATATATATACATATGTATATATATGTTACTGTGTAAGACCGAAATCTGGAGAATGTCGACTTTCACCGGTGAATGTCAACATTCACGTAGTCGTTTGGTGTATGTCCGAAATATTTGCTAAATACCCTTATTTCTGACTTACACCGGTAAATGTCAACATTCCCCACGCACTAATGGTGAATGTTGAACATGTCGGATATTTATATTTTTTCTCTGTAATTCATTCAAATCTATAGTACTACCACATGTAACTGTTTAACTTAAAACAAACCGAACACTCTTAGAAAAAAAAATACCAGTAATTAACTTTATGTGATTGACGATATACTATCTTATTTATTGTAACAATTTAAGCTGTTGTTGTAATTTGAATTGCACAAGCGTCCCTTACATTTATAATGGAATTTAGCAATGAAACATTTCTTTTTGCAATGACAGTGATATAGCCATGCCCTCCACTTCTCGAATTAACTTTAGCGGCTTCTCTCAGCGCGACATTTCTTGAGAAGAAATCTCATCTATGGAAAGTAACTTTTCTTTACAAAATATAAACTGATTACGGGTATAAAGCTGCTTGATGGTACCATTTTGGTTTTCTTATTTATAAAAGTCGGAGTCTTCTATTACAACAACAACCACCAATACATTTCGGGCTTCTGTACGACCACGGTCGACATCAGGGGCTTGTATTCACAGAGTGTCATAAATTTGAGCAGGAGGAAATTTTCTTTTTAAGGTTTATAACATTTTCGTTGCATGATTATATTTTGCGACCGTTCTTTTAATAGAAATAAACTTCTGCTGTTTAGTCAGGGCTTGATAGAAGGCGTAGTAGGTTGAAGATCTTCATCTATTTTTTCTTTTGGGATGGATACAGGGACTTTGGAGTATTCCTTCATGGTATGTGCTATTTTAACATATATTATTATATGTTTCAATAATAAAGTATAATTAAAAAACGTAACAAAAATATTTTTTTCAACATTCACCATCAGTGCATGGGGATTGTCGACATACACCAGTGATAGTCCGAATATGTAAGAATATAACAAAATATTCAGTCTGCCACCGAGGTATTTGGTGTATGTCGACATTCACCGGTGAATGTCGACATTCTCCAATTTCGGGCATTCACAGTAACATATACATATAATATATATATATATATATATATATATATATATATATATATATATATATATATATATACATATAAATATATATGTACATATATATACATATACATATATATAATATATATATACATATACATATATATACATATATATATACATACATATATATATATACATATATATACATACATACATATATATATACAGATATACATATATATATATATATATATATATATATATATTACTATCTATCATTCTATTATCTAATATAACTATAATAGTTCTAGTCATATAAATCTATTTATAACCTAATTAAATGTCTAATACTGTGTATAATTTATTCCACTGGTTAAACGGTGAAAAGGCGGAATGTGCTTCTTATAAAGGAAGAAAAACACACGCCCGCGAAAATCGCGGGATGAGCAAATTTTGCTACATTTGAATTGCCCGTGGAAATCGCGGGATGAGCAGTCAGAGGGTTAATGATCTCCATTGACATTCGGAATTATGA
>CM063499.1:37387811-37430311 GCA_032207245.1 Pardosa pseudoannulata | reverse complement strand
ATGCAAGCATCAGATTTTATAAAATTTTAAAATTTTTTTGGAGTTTTTTAATAGTATATATATAAATATATATACTATTTTTTATTTTATTTTTTTTTAAATATAAAAAATAAAAATTAAAAAATAAAAAGAGAGGGAGAGAAATTAGGGACAGCGGGAAATGAAGGATGAAATGATAGTAAGGAAATGCTAACTTGAAATGAGGATAAGCAAGAGTCATAGTGGCAAGGCACAATTCGAAAAATTTTAGGCTTTTTATACCTCGAGGTCAATTACGGTTCCAGTTACCTGGGAACTCCAGCTAAAGTTACAGCTAGTTTTTTAGCTGAATTCTCATAGGAGGCTTCAAATCAGCTGATTAGTTCTGGACAAAAGGGGGTCTTCACAACGCCAACGATAACCAACTGAATTCCAAAAGCAAAAATAGAATGTGCCAACAGTATACCATCATCAATATGTAATGTATGTTTGGATGAACCATCTTAACACCGATAATCAAATTTTTGTTCACAGTAAACTGCACAACTACATTACACTTTACTCCGAGTTTGGAGGGAAAATGTAGATTTTTGCTAAAGAAACCCAAAAAGATGTGAAATAATTCTACTATCAGCCACAAGTATAGGTAAGAGCTATAATTATAGCTACTTTAGTAAGAAACTTCATTTTCCCTCCTAACTCTCAGAAAAGTTTTATGCAGTTGCACGGTATACTATGAATACAAATAAATCCACGATAGCTTTAGATTAATAGTGTAACGAATTTCGAGATTCCGAGATACAGACATATCTACTACCGTGAGAATAAACGGCATGTGGTTAAAGTTGTGAGCAGTGAAAAAGACCCGATTTAAACCTGAAAAAAAAGGATTTTTTTTTGGTAAGGGAATTTTGAAGTATTTTGTTTACTTTTATCCTAATCTAACAATACAATTTTTACATTTCATAAAAGATTTGATATTAATAGTTAACTGGCAACTGTAATGAATAAACGTGTATGGAAGCCAAACATCGTGTACGAATTATTTTGCTATTTTGTTCTTAGGATTTTGACATTACAGTGAATTTTACTTATCAATTATGGTGAAAGCTATTTCTTCAGTTTGGAATCATTCCGAGAAGGAAAGTATTTTGTGGGAGAATTATCGTCGTTTGCCGATATTGTAATATAAAGTATTTATCGCCAAATGCCATAAAAATGCAGAAACATCTTGAGAAGTGCATTCTTGAAACTGCATTTGAATGTGAATTACCCTTCTCATCCGCCGAAGAAGAATCTTCTGGAGATGTAAGAGTGTACAATCTATCTTCAGTACGCTATTTAGAACAGTTTGCAAGTGATTCTGATGGTGCTTCTCTTATATATGCCCTTCCTAACCACATGAAATTCTCTCTCTCTCTCTCTCTCTCTCTCTCTATATATATATATATATATATATATATATATATATATATATATATATATATATATATATATATATATATATATATATATATATATATATATATATATATATATATATATATATATATATATAATGTGTGTGTGAAGGAATTTGACACAAAATGCAACAGTGTCATTTGATTAGACCTTTAAATGATATATATGCATTACAAAACATAATAAACTGTTATTTTAAATTTAAAGATATTTATTTTTATATTATAAAAGGAGGGGAAAAAGTTTAACATAAAGCAATTTACATAATAAATAATGATCAAATATACTGTATATAATTATTACATTAGCAATTATAAATGAAGCAACCACTTATGTGTTTGATAAGACTAACAGGGTAATTAATTACATAAGTATTACTATAAAATCATTTAAATGCTCGTTGCTATTATTTCTTGAATATATATATATATATATATATATATATATATATATATATATATATATATATATATATATATATATATATATGTAGGACTTTTGTAGGACCCGTTAATAATGAGTCCAATATCAATATTCAGCTAGTGTAAAATTTATTAACATGAAAAATTACAATTCCACATCTTCACACAGAAGATAACAATTATTCACTAAGAATTAATTGTCTAAATGCGAACACGAAGTTCCAACATCGATAGCTGCTACTGTCAATGGCTTCCACCGAGCGCGAGAGACAGCCTGCTCGCTCGCCGTTTCCCCCTTTTCTACCTAACAGCCAGCGATGGTGTTGCCATCAAGTGAGCAAGTGAGTGAAATGTAGTCTTCTTCCACACACACACACACACACACACATATATATATATATATATATATATATATATATATATATATATATATATATATATTGCCAAAAGTAAAAAAAAAATCTCTTAGAAATAATATACTAGTTTTTAAATAGCCACTGTTGAAAAAAATAAATGTAAACATTGTTAAAGTGATTTGTTCCCAAAATTCCGGGTTTATTTCCAAAAATTCCCGGGTGTATTACCACCTCTTCAAAATTCCGCGTTTTTTACATCGATACATGTGATAGAAATAGTGAACGCGTCCTTATGTACACTTGAAATGAGCTCATCTTTACCTTGTGACAGGGCGTTGTTTCGAGCATAATAGGATGCTGAATAGAGGATTGTTGATACCGAGAACCATCTCAATCATTCTGTCTGAGAAATTCATTAGAATACAGGTGAAGTGTTTCAGTGTCGGTTTCAATAACATCTCGAAGAAAGAGTCTTGCATGACAGATACCTTCTATATTGTAAATGAAGCAGCAATATTTTCCTCTCTTGTTCTCCAAAGGTTTGACCAAAGACATCGATTAATGATGTCCTATAGATCGTCGCTCTCGATTATAATCGAGAGCAATCTCGAGTTCTCAGTATACTGAGAACTCCCTTGAGTTCCTTGGAACTTGGCGTACACCTGTCCGGCTAGTAGTTTTACAAAATGGTTCCTGATTACGTCATCAACCAAGGGTCCGATCAGCTGAGAAGAAATTTTACGGGAAGACGATAGTATAAAAAGACCGGAGTTCATGGCCCAGTGTGATTTTTGCCCTATACAGTCTCATGTGAACTCGTTGACTGATAGAGCCTGAACAGCGACTGAGATTGTTCTCTCCCTTTTTTCTCTCCGTACCCGACGATTATCTGAGTACCGACGATTAGAAAAGCTGATTCCTGTAACAATCAACAATTTACTGTAAATATCATATTCCTATTGGTGAACGTCAAACTCATTTGTGTTTCTAATAAAGATCTTTAGTCTGTATACAGACTAAAGATCTTAACCTAGGTTACCAAATTGAATGCTACTAGCCTTGTAAAAACGATAACATTTATTTTCACAACATCAAAGACAAGTTACAACGCACATTAAAACAGACAATACTGCATCTCTTAAAAATTCCGAGAGTTCAATCTTGCTTTTTCAGAACGCGACACTAAAACTTTTCGAGTTGAGCGGTCACCCAGCTGCTCAAAAGCAGACGATATAATTCACGCGACAATTAGGTTTCCTAAAACTAAGTTAGATGACAAGAGTAATTTGGTTGTTCTATAAACCAATTTGCCTTTGTGTCTCTGAGTCGGATCCGAACATGGTAGAGTAAAAGTGACATGTTGCCTGTTGGCTGTATAAGACCAAAATAAGGTGATCCGAAATTCGAAAGGGATTCAGACCATACGAAAAATAATCTTCACACTGATAGAGTGGTGGGCTGAGAATATGAAAATGCTTCATATTTTATTTTGGTTCATTTGAGGTTATATTTTGCAATTCAATTTCTAGAATTTGGATTCTAAAATTTCGTAACATCAGTTAGACGGCCTATGGATGGTCAACCAGTGACTGATTATCTTTTCCTACCTGCATCACTGAGTAGATCTCAAATAGCTAGTTTTCGTGTAGAAAAAATAGGCTGTAGTGTTCAAAAACAAATTTTTACCCCCATGTTCCGATACTATAATGCATTGTACTTACGATTTGACCATTGCGAACTTATGACAAATTAGATCAGTGTAACAAGACGTTATTTTTTATCATAGTTGAAGTATTATAATGATTTTCAAGTTTTCACATAAAGTTGTATTCAGTGTTGTTTTTATTTTTATTTATCTTCATTTTCAATAAATCTTGCTACCATGCAAAGTTCTAACTATTTTATGTAACTCCCTGTAATTCTACATACCTAAAAGAATCGAATTCTTTTGGCAACTTCCGATAACTATAATCCTGTTTGACAACAATGTTAGCGTGTTTGGTCATGAGTCAGTCAATAAGTTGTTTTTCTTGAATATAATGCTCAATTTTACATTTTTAACAACAATTATTTCTTTATTTTTGCACTATGACTGTTTTCCCTGCATTCCTCTCTAAACGTTCCGTTAGTTTTCGCCTTTTACGCCAAACCGTCACGGTGCTTACTTAACCAGAGAAATCGTTGGATTGGTACTTTTTTCATATATTGAGTAAATACAAATATTCTACGTTGTAAATATAGAAGTAATGGAGTATGGGGGCATGTTTAAGTCTTGATGAAGAAGAACGGCGAGCTCAAATGCGAAGTGAAGAAATTGACAGGCAATTGGCGGAGTTTGCAAAACAAGAAAGAAATGTTATTAAAATACTTCTTTTGGGTAAGATTACTTTTGAAAATTAATTTTACAGCTGTATATATTGGATTTATGAATGTCTGTAGGGTTATATGAAGGCTCCCTAATTAGATGTCTGCAGTAGTATTATTATTTAATACTTGCAGTTTATAAATGTAAAACATAGCTGCATGCTATGCATCTTAATTCTTAACTACCATTTCTTTAACGCAATAATATAAATATTGAAGTCTTTCTTAAATTTTTATAACATTCTTGTATTGAGAATTAAGTCATAACTGAATTATTTTCATTAACTGAATTGCACATATTGCTATAGTTCACTGAATAGGGTTATGCTACTAGCTTATAAACATTTTCTAGACAAGCAGGAAATTTGTTTTAATGATTGTTATGCAAATTTTGCTGCAATTTTCTGCACAATTCATATGAGATTAGCTTATCCACTGAACCTATACAGCAGTGGTGTGCATGTCCATATGTGCAGGGTGTGCACTGCACACCCTGACAAAATTATGAACAACAATAATTTTCTGCACCTATGTCTACCTATTTTTATATGGTATAAGTAAGCTCGTAAGTTTAGCTGTTTTTATAGTTATAACTCGACTACTCGTAGGTAAATATTTTATTTATTGTAATCTTTAAATTTATATTCATAATAAATAACCTGTTTCAGAATGGAGAACTTAGATGTCTCAATAATTAAAGATTTATTGGAAAATCCATGTTCTCTGCACACCCTTCGGGAAAACCTACCGCATGCCACTGCTATACAGCATAACTCTGCCATAGCGAAGGGGAGGGGAGATAGGGGGATTACAACCCCCCTAAAAACTGCTGTATGCGTACATTATATACATAAAGATTTTACTACTCATTGAGACATGAGTGAAAATGGGAGAAACACCTCTTATAAAAAATTTCTTTATGCCCCTACATCAAAATTTTATAATAATTCTCTACAAGGTTATTGAAAAACCAAAGTTTTTGTGAATAAACCCAACCCACTTGGGTTTTTTGTGAAAAAATTATCTTTTAGTAGGTCTTTCATCAAAAGCTAAGTTTTTATAGTTTTTGATGAAAAACTTGGTTTGTTTCAGGAAGATTTTAAATCTTTATTTCTAGGGTTGGCAAATTTTTGACAAAGATGGCAAAAATACATTTTTACCACTTTTTGCCAAGTGGCAAAAAGTGTTTTAGTTACGGGATGTTATGGAAGATATGTTTTAGTTACGGGGATGTAACTATTTTAACTTTTACAAATTTTAACTCTAATCTAAAAATACATATGTTTTTTTTAACATAGAATATTCAATGCGTTATTGAAACAGTAATCTAAATCTAAAGTTATACTACCTAGAGATACAAATAAAGGTAAAATGAAGATTGATTTTGCAATTTTTTATGTGCAATGTTGTTTTTAATGTAATTATTAGCTTATTTCCCCTATATTTTCTCATGCCTCCATCATATAAATTTATTTACAAAATGGAATATTGTATTTTGGTTGCTAACATCAATGAAAATTATTTTAAATTGTCAAATTAATACTAATGAAATATCCAATTAATATTCTGATTTAAGTCTCAATTGTATTATGTACAAAATTATTTATTATATTGTTATTTATTAATTATTATTTTGTACATTTTTAAAATCCAGCCAATTTTTTTAGATTTTGCCATTTTTTTTTGTTTTTTTTTCCAGTTTTTTGCCACTGTCCTGGCAAAAATACCGTTTTGCCATCAAAATGACCAACCCTATTTATTTCTATATAAGTGTTGTACCAAAATATTCAATTTAGATCATTTTCAATTAAATCTGCTCTTAATCTAATATAAAACTTAAATGCTTAACAGCTATTTATCACTAGTATTGTTGCATAGAATCAGCAATTGCAGATACTGTTCTTTCATATTATTAAAAACTGTAATATGTATTTCTTATATTTAAAATTGTTATAATTATTAAATATGTCATCCTTGTTACAAAATTTTACAAATTCTTAAGTATCTTTACATGTATTGTATTACTTAAAAATCATAAAATGTTAGCTATCACTATCTGAAAATAGATTTTCTTATTTAATGGTTTAAATTTAATAGTAACAGGCACTATATATCAGGGTTGGAAAAAAAATCATGATTCTTTTAAAAAATAAAAAAAAATAAGGTTTATTTGATTTAAATCAGATTTCTTTGATTTTTTTTTCTAAATACTAATTTTAATTGTTGTTTTGTATTTTGCAATATAAATAGAATAGTTTACTATAAGAAGTAACATCTTATCTATCTAGTACATTTTTTACACACTGATTACCTAAAATTAAATATATAAATTTTAATCTAAATACATTCCTTTATTTTATAATTGGATATTTCAAACTAAATAAAAATGTAAATTTAAAGAAGAAATTAAATATTTTTTTGATGCAAGCTATTTATTTAAAAAAAAAAATCACAATTATTTCAATATTTTTTAAGCACCTGAATTATGGATTTAATTATTTCAATAAAAACACTAACAGGTTTGATACTTTTTCCACTCCTAATTGGTTTACAAAGTGTAGAATGAACAATACCAAAAGAAGAAAACTGTCTTTCCATTCTAGCAGATGAAGCCATGGCTGTTGACATTTTGTAGACCAACTGGATTTCAAGTTTTGTAATACTCTCTTTACCTCCCATTACATAAAATGAATTCCACCAGTCATAATCAATCATTGTACTACCCCTACTACATACTTTCTGATAACAACACCTCTAAATTCTTGGAAAGCACATGCGATCTATTTGCCCTTATTTACTTATTGGTATTACTGTGCTGACTGATTACCGATTCTCCTGTCTTTGGAATATATTTTTTAAAAGAAGTGAAAAAAAGATGATTTAAATCTATGATTAAAAAAAAAAAATCAACTGATTTGAATCATGCCAACCCTGATTGCAGATACTGTTCTTTCATATTATTAAAAACTGTAATATGTATTTCTTATATATAAAATTGTTGTAATTATTAAATGTCATTTTTGTTGGAAAATTTTACAAATTCTCAAGTATCTTTACATGTATTGTATTACTTAAAAATCATAAAATGTTAGCTATCACTATCTGAAAATAGATTTTCTTATTTAATGGTTTAAATTTAATAGTAACAGGCACTATATATATATATATATGTATGTATATTCGAAAAAATTTAGTCAGTTTGGGCCTCTGAAGAAGCTGGATATTTTCATCATATTAAATTGTAAACATTTATTTAATGTGAGTTATGTAACTCTAGTCACCAAATTGTAGTTAGATGGTTATTTTGGCAATAAAGTGAGTTTGAATACAGTTAACATCAAGTTATTTTAACATAGATTAACTAATCTATATAATATGCTGCAGAGCTGATCATAGCAGGGAGCACGATGATGTATAGCAGCACATGGGCAGCAAAATGATCATCAACCATGTATAACCAAACACAAGGTTTGTAAAAAAGAGTGCACAATTTTAATTTTCATGTGTGCTATTAGTGGTCTGAATCAGTACTGATATGTATAGGGAGAAAATTTAAAGACTACCCTAAATGTATTCAAAGTTTTGCATGGAACATGCACAATGATGCATATCAATACATGGGCAGCAAAATGATCATCAACCATGTATAACCAAACACAAGGTTTGTAAAAAAGAGTGCACAATTTTAATTTTCATGTGTGCTATTAGTGGTCTGAATCAGTACTGATATGTATAGGGAGAAAATTTAAAGACTACCCTAAATGTATTCAAAGTTTTGCATGGAACACATATTTCTAAGAAATGATGTTAACTACTAAATTGTCCCTCCCCCCCCCAAAAAAAAAATGAAATCATCAAAACCTAGGTCCAGTTAAGTCAATTATAATATTTTTTTTCTCTGAAGTTAAAAGTATAATTATTCAACCAAAAATTCTATAAAAATAAAAAAGAACCATTTGCGCTAGAGAGTGGGTTTTATGTGGGCCACCTATAGATAAAAAAAAAAAAAAAATACAACAACCTGTTTTAAAGAAGTATGGGCTTATTTCAGTAAACCTTATTTTTACTTAACTCATAAAAAAATTTGGTCATTTTATTTCTTAAGTATTAAATATTTGTAAATACAGTGAAACTTCTCCGAGCAGCTACCCTTTTAAACAGCCAATTTTTCATGGCATGGATTTTTCCGACTCATAGAACGTAATGGTAAAATAACCTGTATCAGCAACCACCTGACAACCTCTAAATGACCTCCAAGTGGGATTGCCCATTTCATTTTTCGGGAAATTCTACTCATTCAGTGCTTTAATTTTGAGCAGAAAAACTCAAGGTTAGTTTTATGATCACATATAAGACCCAGGAATAAGTCCATTCCACGCCCCCCTCCCTTTTCTTAGAATCCTTAAATCTGTTAGTTATCTCTTTTGTATTCTCCCCACACCCTTCAGATAGAGAATCCCTATTGTACCACCCATAGAAACTGAGGGAGGAACTAGACAATCAGGCATTGCAGGTATCGTAGGGCTTTTGTTTGGAATTCCTATAAATACAGTAAAAGAAGAATTGCACCTCTGTCAGCAAAAATATCATCCATGCCAGTTTCATTTCATTAGTTGGTCAATGGCCTGAGTTGCAACTATATCGAAATGCGTTTTCCTAAATCTCGAGCAGCTCATTGAAGTTCTGCTTGAATATGAAAATGGCAAATCTGCAAGAAAGTTAGTTGGATTATCTTAACTGTGGAAGAACACAAATCAACGAAGTCATTAAAGAAAAAAATTTGATTTTGAAGGAAAATGAAGACTTTAATTTTCTGCTTTTTAAGTAAAAAATTAACTTAAAAATGGTTGTTATAGAGAAATGTAAAACTTAAAACACACAAATTGTAGCTTTTTTTTTTTTTTTAAATGTAAGAAAGCATGAAATAAAGTACTTTTTTCTCTTTAGATAAGTTGTCAATTTCATTTTAAATAAGGAATATATGTCAGACTTGTTTATATTATGCATTATAGCAATTATCTTAAAAAAATCTTTCAAAGCTGCCACCCCCTCTGAGCGGCCAAATATTCTCAGAACGGTAGGGTGGCCGCTCAGAGAGGTTTCACTGTATATTGTAATTATACTGTTTAATATTAAGGAATGTCATGAATTAACCATAATTACTTCTGTTACATGTAATGTTCTTATTCTGTCATTTAGATGATACTATTTCTTATTAATTTGATTTTCTCTTCAGGTGCCGGAGAAAGTGGCAAAAGCACTCTTGTAAAACAAATGAAAATAATTCACAGTGA
This sequence comes from Pardosa pseudoannulata, assembly GCA_032207245.1. Classification (NCBI taxonomy): domain Eukaryota; kingdom Metazoa; phylum Arthropoda; class Arachnida; order Araneae; family Lycosidae; genus Pardosa; species Pardosa pseudoannulata. The sequence goes on along the minus strand of CM063499.1, from coordinate 37,420,435 downwards.
TGGATTCACAACAGAAGAGCTTAAAAGTTTTAAAGTAAGAATCTTTGCTGTTTAAGCCTTTACACATGCATTGTCTACTTAAGGTATCTGTCTACGTTCGGAGAACTTTTTCTTTAAACGTAGAAACTAGTTCATGTTTTTACACTTTTAGATTTATTTTTTGTATTATAGAGAATTGCACTTAAAAAATTTATTCCTGGAGAAGTTTTTATAAGATTTCTAATCAATAAAGAAAATTTTGTAAAAAAATCAAGTTTTTTCAAAAGGTCTAATTTTTTAATAAATTAAATTATTTCAATATTTTTTGATGAAACACATTTCTTATACAATGGACTAGTGAATCATCTAATATCTTTGCTTAATTTACATTTGGTAAAAAATTTTGATCCTTCAAAATCATACACATTGAATTTTTAACGAATTTTCATTACCTTTATATCTAACTATGAGTGTAACATCATTAAAAATTATCCAAATTTAAAGTTTTTTGGTCATTTACTAGTAAATACTATTAAAAGCATTCATAATAATTTTCAACAAAATATTTTCAGAAGTTTTTGAGAAATCACATTTCAAGTTTCAACATTTTATTAAAAATACCGTTCTGAGAAAAATGCATTTGAAGTTTATGAAAGCAACTTTAACTATTAAAAAATTAAAATACATGTTTAAGATCCCGCACTCTTGCTTCAAAACTTTCTAGTTGCCGAGTTGCTAATTATTAAAAATAGTAGAAAAATGTGTAAACTAATGTTCATGAAAATTTAAAAAGTTTTGTCCAAAAAGTGCTCTTTTAAAAGGCTTTAAATTCACAACTTCCTGTTCCAAAATCGCTACTTCCGTTTTGTTTTGACAGCTCTCACTGATGTTTAAATAGCTGTAACTTTTCTTTAAAACTCTGTAAAGACAAAACAAAAAAATTTTTTGAAGCCTAAAAGTTGAAATTTTATAACAGAAAAAAAAAATATATGATTTTTTGGCAAAGAAAAATCACGTTTTTAACGTAGACAGATACTTATCTTAGAAAAGCCATTTAAAATTGTAATTAAATCAAAACCAAAAGTTATTTGTTGTATGTTTTTTGTTTGCTTTAAAGTAACATAAAATGTTTTATGTACAGTAAAAGAAAATGCTTTTGAATTAAGGATTTTTTAAAAAATTATTTAAGAATGACTTGTTTTGAGAGATACTAAGAGAATAGTATAAATCATGTTCCTTCGTCATTTTTAAAATTGGCCTGTTATAAAATAATAAATAAATGTATATTTTGGTATCATTATGCTATTTTTCTTTTCTAAATATTACTCTCTGAAGGATGGATTGTCTCCCTAAATTTTACTTTGTATTTTGTTATCTGCATTTTAATTTCTTTGCAACTTAGCTGTTTGATTTATGCCATAGTCCGGAAAACTATATAAAAGGCATAATTTTCTTGTAATTTATAATTTTTGGTTTTTCCTTTTTTATTTCTGGTACGTATTTCATATTATAGAATTTTTTTTCTAGTAATTTGTTTAAAGCAGAACATAAGATAACACTGAAATATGTAACAATGATATAAATTATAAAATATTAATATTACATTTTATGTTATTTTTTAAAGAAAAGAAATTCCCTAAAATATAAAGTTTTATAATTTATCATATTTAATAAAAGATTGTACTACATATGCAAAATTAAAATGTAAAAGATTGTGCACTTTGAATAACCTTTAGTATACCCTTACCAAATTAGTAAGAAATAAAGATCTAAACTGAAATATAGTGCTTTTATTGAGTTGTAGGTTCAAATTTATTATTAAAAAGTAAAATACTATTCACTTTATTGTATTATTCTTTCAATTATTCTTAATAATGTTAAAATTTCAGTATTATAAAACAATCGTAGATTTATTATAATCTATGTTTTCTAATACTGATGATAAAATGCAGTATACTTAGCAATGTTAGACAATATTGTTTCTACATTTAACCTCATCCTTAATGTTTAAGGATGCATCGTTTTTATATTCTAAATTTCTGATTGTATTTATATCCCAATTTAATTTTGAAAGTATATTTTTTCATTCTTTACTGTGCAATTTGTCTTATAGCCTACTGTTTTGGACAATGTGTTAAGTTCCATGAAATATGTCCTAACTGGTATGGGAATATTAAGAATCAACTTAGAAAATGCCAAAAATAAGGTAATTTCATATTAATAAGTATATATAAAAATTCTTTTATATTCTTAATGAGGATGCAAACAGCTTAATTTATATTAAAATTTTATTATACATATTTGTGAAATTTGTTTAATTTTTCTTAGAATATTATACTAACTCTCTAAAATATACGTACTTCTGTTAAATTTGTCTTAGAAATAAATGTTTATGTATGTATGCAATGCAAAATATTAAATATAGACATCATGTGACTTCCTTATACACCTATTATTGCCAGTTATCTATTATACAGGTTTTTTTTTATTTTATATGATGTGTTGTCCAAATTATTATTTGCCCATTCAAGGCCAAAAGTTAATTTAAATTTTCAAGGTAACAGTGTTGTCAGTGTTGAGCTTGAGTACAGCCATGTGGTAGAAACTTACAGTTTTAATATTTATTATATTGAGATTCTTCATTCACTCAGTAAGGTAGGAATAAACTGTAAAAATAAAAAAGTAGTTTCTGACAATAATAGTTTTACTTTATTTCCTAAAAACATACTTTTCAAGCTTTATTGCTGATGCGTATGATTACATTAATATCTTCCTCGTCAACATTCCCGATCGTCCTTGACTTGAGGCAGTGGCATTGTTCCGGTTAGGGACAGGACATGACTGCCTAAGTGAACATCTCCATAGAATTGGCATTTTTGACTCCCCTCTTTGTTCTTTATGTGACCTTGAAGAACCTTTAAATAGAGGTCATCTGCGTCGATGTGGTTCTTCCGACTCCGAGACTACCCTGTATTGGAGAGCCAGAGAACGCCTGAGGCAATGACTTTGGTCAATGTTACTTTTGTTTATACAGTTGTCATTTTTATAATTGTAACCTGCCTTGCCATTAGAAATAAAATATAAAAAAAAAAACCCATTAATATCTTAGTGCTGCATAGTTGTAGACTAATTTCAGAAAGGTTTGTGATATTAAGATTTTTTGTTATACAGTCGAACTTGTTTATAATGAGCACAAAGGGACCGTAACATTTACTCGTTAAATTCGAATGCTCGTAATAAAAGGGTCCTTAATGTAGGTATGCAACCAGAAGGGGGGGGGGGCTTGGGAGGTCAAATGATTGAGTTTACTTAAAATTTAATTAATACTTAATTTAATTACATTAATTTAATACTTTTCCTAAATTAATGACAATTAACCACTTTCCCCCAACCAGCGAAAAATTTCTAGTTGCTCTACAGTCTTAAAGGAAAGAAACAATAAACGGAAAGAAAAATAAAATAAAAGATTCTTTCCAAAACATTTATTTTTTTTCATTAATCTACATACATAAAATTGTAGTTTGTTAGCTTACTTTAAACTCATTCCTTGTCTCTTTCCTGTGCTATTGTTCTTCGGAAAAGAAACATCTCCCGGAAAACATCATCACTGACATCCCTCATTTCAAAAAAGGTCTGCATTTTTTCAGCAAACTTCAACATCGTAGAACAAGTTGGGGGTGGTTCACTTTCTTTATATTTCATCGCTTTCTTCATGTTTTTCAGCTGAATTCGCTAGTACGTCAGCTACAATATCTTCGGTGGTCAGTACATCTGAGGTCATCAGTTCGTCGCCGATGGATACATAGTTTTGAAATTCTTCTTTGGTCATTTCCAAATTTGCAGTTTGTATTAAATTGTCAACATCTTCTTCCTCAGTGGATCGACCGTCTTGACAACTCTCCAATCCAGCCTTATGGAAACACTTGATGATGCATGTTGATGTGTTATTTTCCCATGCATCATTCATCAAATGTATCGCTTCCAGTACATTGACATTGGTATTTGATGCTGTTCCACTTCTATCTCTTCGGTCCAGAATCAACAAACTCAGTTTCTTACGGAAGTGGCACTTGAAACTTCTTATGGCTCCTTGGTCCGTAGGCTGGATAATAGATGTAGAATTTGTTGGCAAAAAATCAATTGCACCGTGAACCCTCCCTATTGACATTGGAAAGCTGGAGGAATTTTTCCTACAAAAAATATTAAACCGCGGAGAAAAAAAAGATAAGAGAGAAACACTAGAACGACGAGAAAAAAGATTGCAAGACAAAAATATTGCTTGCTAAATCCAGGTCTGGCTTGTTAAACTTCTGTTCCATAGACTTAACATTGATCCAACCAAATATTCTCACTTCCCTCGGAAAAACCGAGTACTCGTTAAATCCGAGCTCATTATAAATGAGTTCGACCGTATATAGACTGGATTGCATATAAAAAAATTTAGGGCACAGCTAGCTGTTACAGCAGTCTTAATAAAAAATTCCAAAATTCTATAGCCAATTGATTTTGTGTTATGCCTGATAGCATTAATGTTTGTTGTATTGGAACTTTTCATTCAACTTTTCATTTAGAGTGTAGATTGCAGTCAAAAGTGTATGTGTACAGTTAGATGTAATAATAGTCCTAAATGCAAAGTTTTAACTTTCTGTGGCTAATCTCTTCTTTTGAGTTATGGGAGATACATGTGTGCGGATTTCACAATGAAACTAGTTAAGCTCATTGATGGTCAAAAAGAATATTTAAATCAGGGATGGGCAAACTATGGCCTGCGGGTCAATTACAGCCTGCTGGAAGGTTTTATCTGTCCCGCAGATAGAATTTTAAATAGCCGGTCGAGGTAAATTAAAGGAAATATATGTTTATACATTATATATCCATCTCCTTTTCTACTTTGCTTAAATATTATATCCCAAATTTATTATCTTCCACCCAGAAGATCAGCGGTATATTTGCTTCTTATATGTGAACAAGTGTTTTCAACTTCGAACCTCAGTATAAGAAACTTTTAAAAATGAAATCACAACTTCATTCATCTCATTAACGTATTTAAACCATTAAGTACTTGCATATTGTTTTTAACATTTTAGAAAAATGTATCTTGGCCCACCAAACTTATTTTCTTTCGATTTTTGGCCCACGGCTGAAAAAGTTTGTCCATCCCAGATTTAAAGTTTCAAAATTTAACTTTCATTGTATGTACACACAGACATAAATTGAAATTGATATACACATGATTAAAATGAGTATTTTTATGGAAATCTGAACCCTGAAATTTTTTATGATTACAATGCTTCCTTTACTTTGTACAAGGTAGTAAAAATGTACATCACTAATTAGCAAATATTTATTCCTTCTGTAATCTATTTGTTCAATCAATATAAAGAATAAAACTAAATTGACATAATCTGGTTCAAAAGTTGTAAAAGAAATTGGGTAGGATGTATTTGAGTATTTGAGAGATGCACATTATAATAAGTATAGCTTATATTGTGATTATTTTTCTGAATTTTTGAAATACATGAAAAATTCAGCTACATCCTAAAATATGAGAACTGTAGAAAGTTTTATGCACATTAACAGCAAGTAAAGGCTTCTTCATATTGTTGTTGTAAAATAAATATAATTTCTTTTACTGTTGTCATTTGCATAATGCTATAAAAAATTTGATGAGTGATTTCCTTTTAAGTGTTAAGAAATAAAATTGTATTCTGATATTATTAATTGTTGTCATTATCACTTATTACATTTTGTAGCAATAACTTAATATGCAATAGATTTATTGAAAAATTTCAGTCACTGATTTATATTTTTATTTAACAATTGTTCAGCTACTTATTGGTTTTTTTTTTTCTGTATCAAAATTGTGACGATTCAATATTCTCGAGTAAAGAGATAGCGTGAAGAAGGATTACAGTCACAGTAAAATTGGAAATCACTTTTATTTCTTGAGTAAATACATCTATATACAAGGGGATTCTAATCTCCCCAAACAAGTCGAAATGCAAAGGATGGTCACCTGCATAACATCACCAACGATCACAGTCGATAGAAAAGAGATTAAATAATCTTTCACAAGTGGGAACGCTTTTCCAGGGTGCAATGCAAATCCAATTTATCTCCCTTTTAGTATCCGAGACTCTGCAGCTTCCTATATGAGCGGACTTTACAAATCTCCCTAACTGAATCACTAGAAAGCTGGCTCCATTCAAAAGACGCTAAAGCCTCCACGAGGTCAAAGCACCAACGTAAAAAAATGTTGAAAAGCCCCGAGTCGAAAAATTCTAGGATTTTTATACCTGGGGTTCAGTTACGGTTCCGCCAACCGTTTTTTGGTTAGTTACGATTCCAGGTACCTGGGAAATCCAGCTAAGGTTACAGCTAGTTTTTTTTAATCTGAATTCTCATAGGAGGCTTCAAATCAGCTGATTCCGGTCGTTAGTCCTGGACAAAGGGGGTCTTCACAAAAGGATTGAAACTTGACGTATAGACTTATTTTGCAATCCAAATTTAAATAGAGGCTTAGAGAAATTTATTTGGAGTTTCAATGGCAAAAACATTTTACGAAATCACTGCTTTTATTTAATGTACAAGCTAGTGGAAAAAATACAACCTGATTAAATGGTGTTCAGGCAAAACTTAAGTTGTTAGAGTGATTAAATCCATTGCTAATGCCAATTATAATAATTTAATTGTGTCAACAATGAAAAAATTTTTTTAACATTATTCTATTTTATTGTATTTTTTAAACTATGTAAAGCATAAACTGCACATTAAGTGTGTACTTATGTTAAATGTATCTATATTTCTATAGGCTCATGCTCAAACTATTTTATCCTGCCAATGTTGTTTCGATGAAAACTTTGTGATGCTTCCATTCATCTGCAACTCTTTACGTAATCTTTGGAATGATAAAGGTGTCAGATTGGCTGTTGCACGAGGTTACGAATATGAACTCAATGATTCAGCTCTCTAGTATGTATAAATTTAAACTCCTTTTATTTGTACATAATAATGAAATGATGGGTTATCTATTTTACATTATATGCTTATTATTTAGGATGAAATTGTACACAACATTTTAAAAGAAATTAACGAGTCTTTCAGGCTGTCTGATGCCTGAATTGGTTTTGTACTATCTTTTGGTACCACACCAGTGAATTTGAATCTCACTGTTGTCATAGGTATTTGTAGTTGTATGGAATTGTCTTTAAACAATAGAATTTATTTTAATTGTTCATCGTTACAAAAAAGTTGTTTTTAAACTCAGCAAAAGCAAACTAGTTTTTCAAAATAAATAAATAAATAGATAGATAAATAAATTGCTGTTTGTAAAATAGATTCTGTATTTTTGTTTCCTTATAATTAATTATTAAATAAGGAATATTCATTTTTGCTACTGATTTCAGTAAATTAAATATGTAGGCTTAAACTACATATTCAACCAGATTAATATTGTAAAAAAAAAAAAAAAAAATGGCATGTATGTCAGGAAAAAGTGATAAAAAAACAGGAAAATGGCAGAATGTGTCAAGTTTTGCATATCATGATTTTTTCTTATCTCTGTAACAATTTTATTATGTACATTTTTTTTTTTTTTTTTTTTTTTTTAAAGAAAAATGTTGAAAACAAGTTAAGCTGTTTAATAATCTTTCTAAAGTATATCCATTCAGAATTTACATTTGTTCAGAATTATATTTATCCTGATTTTTTAAATTTTTTAATTTAATTTTTAAAAGAATTTTATACTGAAGTTTGTTTGACAAAATGTATTATGCTTTGACAAAAAATGAATTATATGCACACAGATGTTTAAATTCTATAATTAATGAAAATAATAATTTGACTTATTAGAAAGAGTTTTTATCATCATAAATATGTTTCAAAAATTTCTGAGGTATAGTGACTGATATAAAAACATGATTATATATCTGTAATTTTTAAACTCATATTGCTTTTCCCATAATTTCTAAGCTATTTAGTCATTATTTAGCAGGGTTAAAAAAAAAAATCATGATTTAAAAAAAAAAATTAAAAAAATCAGATTTATTTGATTTAAATGATTTTTTGGATTTAAATCGGATTTCTTTGATTTTTTTCTGAATATTAATTTTAATTATTATTATTATTATTTTTTTTTTTTTTTGCAATATACATAAAATAGTTTGTTATAAGAAGTAATATCTTATCTATCTAGTATATTGTACACACTGATTACCTAAAATTAAATATATAAATTTCAATCTAAATACATTCCATTATTTTGTAACTGGATAGTGCAAATTAAATAAGATGTCAATTTAAAGAACAAATTAAATATTCTTTGAGTGCAAACTATTTATCAATAAATCACAATTACTTCAATATTTTTAAGCACCAAATTATGGATTTAATTGTTTCCATAAAAACACTAGCTTCGATGCTTTATCCACTCCTAATTGGTTACGAAGGCTAGAACGAACAATACCAAAAGAAGTAAACTGTCTTTCCATTCCAGCAGATGAAGCCACGGCTGTCGTTATTGGGTAGACAAACTGGATTTCAAGTTCTGTAATACTCTCTTTACCTCCCATTACATAAAATGAATTCCACCAGTCATAATCAATCATTGTACTACCCCTACTCCATACTTTCTGATAACAACCCCTCCATTCTTGGAAAGCACATGCTATCTATTGACACTTATTTACTTATTGGTATTACTGTGCTGACTGATTCCCAATTCTCCTGTCTTTGGAATATAAGTTTTAAGAGGTGAAAAAAAATTATTTAAATCAATGATTTTTAAAAAAAAAATCAACTGATTTAAATCATGCCAACCCTGTTATTTAATATTTGTATTAGTTCTTAGATATTTCTTTTATCTTAATCTTTGTAGCCTTTAATTTTTCTTGACTTCATATTGCAGTTTGTTTGAAAGTATGGATCGTATTTGCTCTGAAAAATATGTGCCAACTGCCACTGATGTATTAAGAGCCAGAGTACGTACAACAGGAATTATTGAGACACATTTTAAAATCAATGATTTTGTGATAAGGTATGTTTCATTCTAAATTAATTTACTGTTGAAGTATTTAAAAACGGCTTGTGTATAGATTGATAGTCAAACTAATTTAGTCAAACTAAAAATTAAACAGACTTCTTAAACAGTCTTAAATTGTGAAAAAATGGAATTGTAAAAGTTATCGTTGCAGAGTATCAGCAATATGTTTTAAATGTAAATGAACATAAACAAACTTTTAAAAATAAAACTAACGTTTAATTTACTTAAAACATACAAAGAAAAGGCAAATAAACATGGTATATAATCCTTTAAACTGGTAACTTAAACTGTTAAACAATATTACTACTAGTTAAAGAAAAACATTGGAAAACAATTACAAAAATGAATACATTTGACCTTACTAAAACTTAGGCTAACCCAGAACCAGGCACGAGCAGAACCTCATAAAGCGAAGTTGTTTTGCACCTCTCATTACGCAGATCGACTTCTCAACAACAAACAAGTTAAAATGCACTACTTAAGTAAGAACTTGTATTATTAAATTCGTTGGGATAAATTTCCCTTACCCAATTAGAAGCTGACTATTTTATGGAGTTGAGATGTCCGCCTGGCCAAAGGTTAGATTAAGTCACGTACTTTTGACTAGTAGTTTGTGTATTAGTGAACAAACCAAGGTGTGTCATTTGACAACATAGATAGTGATGCATAATAGTTGGATATTCATTTTTAAGGGTAAATATCCAAAATGAATTTAGGTACATGACATCAGTAGTTTTTCAGAATAGGAAGATGCAAACTTTTATTGAGCAAAATATTATCCAAAGTTTTGTTGATTTAATAAAATGATAGAATATTTTTAGGGCTTTAGAGATAATTGTTTCAAGCGGAATATCTTTTTTTTAACTCCACATTTTTACTAAATATAAAAAAGTAGGAAATATAGAGTGGGGAATTTTATATTGCGTAATAATTGCAAAGGTACTTTTTCTAGCTTTTACCATATGGTTTAAAAGATCATATATGGTAGTTACACATCCAAAAAATCAGGGTATTGTCAGGATGCACAATTCTGAGAAGTACCAGGATACTTTTTAAAATTATGGGCAGTTTGTCAAAATTTAGCAAGCTCTTTAAAAAAAATAATAATTCTTCAGTTTCCAAACTGGTTGTAATTTTTTTTCTGGTAAAGGGTGATTATGAAGTATTAAAGTTTTTAAATTTACTACTTCATATCGACAAAACAAGTTATATATGATGAGAAGCAATTTTTTATTAAACTCAAAAAAATCCACCTGTATAAAATATGAGGAAATGCTATTCATAGTTCATATTATGATTTTTAATAGAAAAAGCAGGGTAAAATCATCACACAGCCAAACATCTAAGGCCAGTTTTTCAAAGGAATGAGTCAATCAAAATTAAACCCTTCAGCTGTTTTATACATTAAACAAAATGCTTTGGATGATATTAATTATGATGAAATAATTCATAATTTTGCTGAAATAAAAGCAAGAAAACAACAGTTAACAATTTAAGTTTATTCATATTTATAAACTTTCGTTAGACTTAATTAATTAAAAATTAATTTAAAATTTTTAAAAATTTATGAGTAAACTAGTCAGATTTTTCTAAATCAAACTAAACTTTATTGTTGTATTCTAACAATTTTTTAGGAATGAAAATTTAAAGATTTGTATGTGATTTTAACATTATGTTGTTTTATTTATTGTTTTATATTTTTTGTGTGCTCTATTTCTTTTGGGAGAGAAAGGAGGCCCTAGTTCCAATTCTAATATTTCCTGTGGGAAAAACTATTAAAACCCACATTGGTTAGCTTACTTGCATCCTCACAGCACTATATAAGCAAATGCAAAATGTTTTGATGGCAGAGTGCCAAAGATGGACTATCTAAATAAACTCGTTCAACATTTATGCTTCCAAATTTTGATCTTTTTTAAAAATGATTTACAACTGCACAAGTCAACCTGGATACTATTCTTTGCAATGGATCAAATCCCTCCATTTTATATATATATATATATATATATATATATATATATATATATATATATATATATATATATATATCAAGCTCAGACCCCGATAAGATAAATAAGAAAGGTATCAATTCCAGGCATTAAGGTTTTATTCAAATATCATGTTCCACATTAGTAGAGTGCTGTTCTTTAGTATCAGAGTTTGTGGGTTCAAAAAACTTGCCAACCCTAATTGACTCATAGGCAGAATACCCCAAAAGTATTTACCTCTCAATCAGGTATTTTTTCTACATTAATATGTGTAGACTAATTTATTTTGCCTAAATTTTAGGATGTTTGATGTTGGTGGTCAGAGATCTGAAAGGCGGAAATGGATTCAGTGTTTTGATGATGTTGGAGCCCTTCTATTTGTGGTAGCTTTAAGTGGATATGATATGGTTTTACAGGAGGATACTTCTGTGGTAAGTTAATAAATTGGCAAGACTTAAAATTTTGATGATGAGTGTTAAAATCTAGTTGAAGGTTAATATCTTACATAATTTAACAAGTTGAATTGCTTATGAAAGTAATTAGATTTTTGCATGTGCTACTTGAGAGTTATCTAATGGGAAATACAGTAGAATTTCTTTTTAACGACCCCACAATACAATGACCCCTTTGTTAGAACAACCATCTTAAAAAGTTTCAATTATTTTACGTAGGAATAATGTTAATTTTGAATCATTACAACGACCAAAAGTGTATTATTTTTCATTAGAGCGATCATCAATTTTAGTCTGCTGAACTCATGAGCAAGTGGGCTATTTCAATTATTGTACTGTGGTGCAACTTCAAGAAACCTGTACGAAAAAAGAATTTCAGAAAGAGTTGGGAAATCAGTCAGCTGAATTCCGATCGTTGCCAGAACCCTTATTGCCCGGTGCTCTTGTAGATGACATTCCAGACAATAATGAAACAACCCAGCTCCTCAGTGTCAAATTTCCAGATCTTCAATTACCTTTTGATGAGTTTGTTGTGATAGATGAAACTATACAGTGGTGCAAAGAAAATTTGAATGGAAACGATTTGCTGGAAATGAAGAAAACTGCGATCCCGACGACAGAGAAAAAATAGTCCAAGCTTTTGAAAAAGTAAATGAAAAAGAATCCTTCGATACAATCAATGCCTTGCATCAATATTTTGAAGGACAATTTAATTCTGAAAATTTCCTTCAAAATCTAACGGATATGGAATCAGTGATAATGAAAAATTCCCAAATGAATTTGAAACAGGCATCAATCAAAGACTTTTTTACAAAAATTCAGTAATGGAAATACAAATAAATAGAACTGTTTTCTAGGTATGTACTGTTGCATCATTTTTTTGCTCAATTTTTAAAATTATTTTTTCAATTTGTTACATCAACCTTCCGTTACAACAACCATATGATGTTGGTCCCACGGGGGTTATTATACCGAGGTTCTACTGTATTTAAAATTATGGTGTTTTAATGTGATTGTAATAATGTGAATTATGGAAAGTTAATTTTGCTTTATATAAGTATTATTTTTAGTTATAAAAGGAAATTCATCTAAATAAAGTAGTTGAATGAGGTGTCTTATATTTGCATATTTATGTGAATAATTATCAGATTACTAATTTGTTATTAATATAATATATAATTATAAAAATTATGAATTATTTTTTCCTTTGTCAATATTTTAATATATCTGATAATTTTGCTTTTAAATTGAATTTAAAAGTTTTTTTATATTATTTTATTTTATACAATATAATATACATCTCTACCATGTTAATTGAATGTATATGCATTAATTTTAATTGCATTTTCACTGTTCCCACAGTCCTTAAAAGTCCTTAAGAACTCCTTAATTTTAGATTTCATTTTTAAGGATCCTTAAAACTACTTAATTTTTGTCAAAGGTCCTTAAAAACTCCTTAATTTTTAAATTGGAACTTGATCAATTTATACGTTGTCATGTGATTTCCTATCAGTTTTCGCCATATTCTCCAAACTTTCTGGTTTTGTAAGTTGGAGTTTAACTTGCCTCAAACCCCTAAGAATGCCAGTACAGGTGATAAGTACTGGTCAAAGAATATATAAAATATTTGTTAATGTTCAAAACATTCTTTTACATTTTCTAGCCAAAATGCAGTATTAATAATAAAGAAAATTCTCAAATGCATATATGTTTTCAGTGTTACTTTTCATGGTCACAAGCTAGAAAACTTTTTTGACAAATAAATCTTTCACATACTGAAAAAATTTATAAAGTCAGCTGCCTTTTCCGAATAGCTAACATTCATGCAGAGTTTAATTAAATGAAGCATGGAGGATGGGGGTTTTGTAGATATTTCAGTTACTTATGGAAGTTTAATTTTCTTTGCATTGAATGTAATAGAAAAGTCTAAAACTTTCTTCTTTCCTAGGCAACCTTGGGTATAATCAGCTTGTACACAAACACACACACATATATATATATATATATATATATATATATATATCCGTCATTTTTAAACACTCAGAAAGTACTGTTTATAATATTATATTTTATTCACAATTTATTTTTAATTTCATATCAAAAACTTTAGATGTACATTTTTCAAAATGTTTATCTTATATTAATTTTTAGGTATTTTTAAAAACTTAATTCTGAAATATTGTAGAGCATTTATAGAACATGCATTGTCTTGCTCATAATTAAAAAATGTTCCTTAGGTAATAGGGTTTATATCTTTATGCCGTGTATTTCAGTAGGTCCTTAGAAAAAGTTACTTTGGTCCTTAGAAAGTCCTTAATTTTTGTTCTAGAAAAAGAGTGAGAACCCTAATTTTTTGAGTCAAAAAGTTCCTGAAATTCTGTAATAAAAATTTAACTACATTACTTAGAACAATTTTAAATTATGTAGCCATTTATTTGAATATCTGAAACATTTAAAAACAACAGTACTTATATTACTATTCAGTTTCTAAATCAGACTAATATATATTTTAGAATCGTCTCCAAGAAAGTTTGCAGTTGTTTTCTTCAATTTGCAACAATCGCTTTTTCATAAATACTTCTATGGTAAGTAATCAGAATTCTGTATTTTTTTTTTTTTAATTTGTCATATAGGATTTATTTTATCATTTCTTAGTATTTGGTTCAGTTTTGTTTAATTCTTTAAGCATTATATCTGCCATTTTCCATTATCCAGAGTCCATTCTTAAAGTAGGCCTGTTAGTTAGCCCTTTAGTTAGGCCTGTGAGTTTAGACACAAGTGCTTCTAAACATTGTTTTTTACTGTACCTCAAATGCTGTAACTCATAGCTACTGTTCTTAACTAATTTAAATAACTAATTAATATAAATATATAAAATAATTAATAAAATTTAAAAGAACAGGTTAACTATAATTGAGTATTTATTATTTTTTAAGAATATGATTGTTTTTTTATTCAAACATTTTAACATGTTTTCTATAAACTCTTCGATTATTTAACTACTTAAAATTAATTTTTCTTTTGAAATATTAATGTCAGATAGCTATATCATATGTTATTCTTATTTAGGAAACAAAAATGACTTTTCAATATTAGTAATTGGCAAAAATATAGTTCTGTATCTTTGTTAACAGGATGTAGATTCGTAAGTTTCAGTGTAAGTTCCCATTTTAAGGTGGCCAACTACTGGCCATATTAGATTTCTTTAGCTTAATGTTAACTTTTAGTGGAAATATACTCTACCAATGATTGGCTTGGATTGAAAGACTTCTTTTAACAAACTTACACAGTACACAGTTCTTAGATTATATATGAGTTATCACGGTCCTTAAAAGTCCTTAAGAACTCCTTCATTTTAGATTTAAACTTTAAGGGCCCTTAAAACTACTTAATTTTCATCAGAGGTCCTTAAAACTCCTTAATTTTAAAATTGGAACGCAATTGATCGATGCATAGCATCGATCGATAATTAAAAAATGTTTTCTTTATTTATCAATTTAATAGAGTAATGTATATATATATATATATATATATATATATATATATATATATATATATATATATATATATATATATATATATATATATATATATTATATAAGTACTAAAAATGTTTAAACCTACAGTTTGTAGGGGAAATAAGCTAATAATTACATTAAAAACAACATCTTCATTTTATCTTTTTTTTTTTGCATCTCTAAGGTATAACTTTAGATTTCGATTACTGTTTCAATGATGCATTAAATATTCTGTTATAAAAACATTGTATTATGTAACTTTAGATTAGAGTTAAAATTAGTAAAAGTTAAAATAGTTACATCCCTATAAATAAAACATATCCTTTTTTGCCATTTGACAAAAAGTGTCAAAAATGTATTTTTGTGAGGACGGTTTTTATAGGTTTTTTCCTACCTTTGGCAAAAATGTGCCAACAGTAATGGTGAGTAATCAGCCACCTTATGAAAGACAATCACTTCTCCCATCTTTATGAGATGGAGAATGATTGATGTTTTGAAGCACTTTTTGAAAAACTGAAACAGGAATACAGCATCATTATCAAGCAAGTTAAAAGTAAATAGTTGGAATGCTTTTGGACTCGGAAATTAGTGTTTAATGTTTAAAGAGTTTTCATTTAAAAAAAAAAAAAATTTTTTTTTTTGTAGTTTTCTTACCATACTTTTTGTTTTTTTCATTTTTATATAATTTTGCATGTATTTATTTTCTTTTAGATATTATTTCTCAACAAATTAGATTTATTTCGTGAAAAAATTTTGTATTCTGGGAGACATCTTCGTTATTACATGGTTGACTATGATGGTATGTTTATCTTTAATACATGTGTATTTAGAATATGAATAATATATTGATATCAAACTTAAAAATATATTAATTTTTTTTTTAAATTTTCACTGATTTGTGGTTGGAGAAAATTCAGTTTTATTTACCCCTGAAAAACTCTTCAATTTTAAATACTCCTTAAAAAAGGTTCTTACTGCATTTAATTTTCATATTAGTTCTATAATTTTTTAATAGATTAATTTTTCAAATATAGCTTAAATTAAATAACTTAAGTAAAAGCTGAGCAAGTAGTATCTCTAAAAAATTATCTATGTAGGTTGTTCAATACATAATAAGATTTATTTTATTAATCAGAAATTACTGACTATAATAAACATTTTTGCATAAAAGAAAGATATGTATTGAGCATTCCAAGATGACTGGATCGTACCTACCAACTTTTACAGATTAAAATTCATGGTGTTTGCAGACATGCCAACTACTCTGGAGTTGTTCCGGAGAAATGAGAAAAATGAGTAACTCCGGAAACTTCTCAGATTGCTCCACAAAATAACAAAACTTTTGAACAGCTGAATGATTACGATTCATCAATTAAATAGAACTTTTGCAAAAAATAATGTTCCACACAGTAATGCTGTATATTAAAGAGTTTTCAGTACTGTGCAGAAAACCAAACTGAATTTAGGTCAAATTTGAGTAGACAAACTTCTAGATCCCTGATGATAGAAAAATGGAAACATTTTAAGGTATCCGTCTACATTAAAAACGACTTTTTTTGCCAAAAATCATAATTTTTTTTATTTCTCTTTTGTAAAATTTCAACTTTTAGGCTTCTAAATCTGTTTTTGTTTTGCCTCTACGGCATTTTAAAGAAAAGTTACAGCTGTCAAAACAAAATGGAAGTTAATTCACTGAGCAGTTTGTCATTTTTCAGATTTTATTATGTGCTGTAAAATAACATCTTTTAATCTCATGAAATCTTTTTTTAGGTCCTGATTATGATGTTGACAGTGGGGCACTGTTTGCTCAACATAAGTTCCAAGCTCAAAATAAGCACTCTGGAAAAGTGATTTATCCTCATTTTACAACAGCTACTGATACTAGCAATGTACAGGTTGTTTTCCAAGTTGTTATGGATACTATTGTGAGAGAGAATCTAAAAACAGCCACATTGTTATGAAGCACAATTTTACATTTCAAACAAGTGCCATGTTGGAATTGTAAATATGTTCAAATCATTTTTTATACAAAGATATATTTTTTAGAAATTCAAAATTTGTTTACTGTTTTTCCACTTTTTTGTACTTTTACATTTATTTTTTCAGATGTAAAATAAAAGTTTCATTCCATATTAATAAGTTGTTACACTTTTTTAAAGTAGACAAAAATTCAATAGTATGCATTAAGTTTTTATGAATGGTATATATATATATGTATGTTACAAATGAACACATACAAAAACATATGTATACAGAGTGTCCCAAAATTTGGACAAGTTGTAGAGAACACTGTTACGGACGTGAATCACATAAGAAAGCATGGAAGGAAATATCACCTGGATATGATAAAGATACAAAGGACAATAAATGGGTAAGAGGTGTAAAAAACATTTTTGGATAACAAAAGATTACAAACTTTTATACAGTCATCAAAGGAGGTGTTTGAATTTATACCCAATAGCCCTTTTCTTAAAAGTCTCAATATTTTCTAATGGAATCTTTTAAAATAGTCTCACGAAGATTCGAATGAACACACCGTTTAGCCTAACAGACAAATTTATTGAAGCAACTTGCAACTTTTACAACATCAAGAAGTTGCCTACAACCAGAGTTGGCTTCATTTGCCCAACCCGAAAAAACCCGGGCGGGTTTTTTAAAAAAAAAAAAAAAAAAAACCACTTGAAAAAACCCAAGTGGGTTTTTTCAAAATTGGGTTCTCAAAATCTTTATTTAAAATTCCACATATTTAACTAATAATAAATATATTGAATTAAATCTATAATATATATTACATAATTCATCTTTGACAATGATACTAGATTTTGTTTAATTTGAAGGGCTCTAAACTGCTAGAAAAAACAAAAACTTAAAAACTTTTCAGGGAAAAATAGTTATCTGTTTAACAAATACAATAAAATCTAAATTAAACAAAGTTAATAAGAATGTATGATGAAAAAAAAAAAGAATATTAAAGTATTACATGTGATAAAATTAATTGAAAAATGGACAAGAAAAATTGGGAAAAAAATATGTATAACAACTGCAAATAAATAAACATGGGGATAATATATATAATTAATTCTGCTACTTATCATATATAACTTACAAATTAACTAAAAAATGTCTACTAAATGTTTTAATAACACAATACTGTTAATAAATATGGAGCAATAATTTAATACATTTTATTGAAAAGAAAAAACTTCAAATGCAACTATTTCAAAGCCAACTTTTAGTATAAAATAATTGCCATTCAAAACTAGTTTTTTGATGTTAGAAAAATTTTATAATATGAAAAAAAATTATTTTAAGATTTCAAAATTTCCTTTAATTTAGACAAAAATTTCTTCTGCATAGTTTAAAATTGATTTTTAAATTTTCAAAAGTTTTAAATTTATTTTAATCATACAATTAATTATATATCCTGTCCTCTTACATAACAAAACAACCTGTATAGTTTTCAAATCTCCAAAAAAGCATCTAAAACCCATTAAAATATAGTAAAAAACCCCGAAAAAACCTCAAAAACCCACTGGGTTTGGTTTTTTCTGAAAAAACCCGGGGTTTTGCCAACCCTGCCTACAACTAGTGGGTATCAGCTTTTATACCCAAGCAGAATATTCGAGAAATAACTAATTTACATAATAAAGAAAGATCTAGAATGTTAGAGAACATAAGGCAACAATAAATAACATTTTAAAATTAAAAATCCATACTTTGGGTCTGGATCTCGTGCTCTGACCATTCGGCCACTGAATTCATTGGCAAAGTTTCTTGATGCGGCAATAGAAATTACTAAAAGATTTAGGTGTTTTCATAAAATTTTAGGAAACAGTGTAAAAATTACAGACATTTCAAGATATTTTTTTGTGTGTATGTCAGGAATTTAAGGGCAATTATGACCTACAGATATATTAATCCTTTTTGGGTGAGATGTAGGAAGACTGCCAAAAGACTATTTTCAAGAAGTTTTGTAGGGTTCTAAATTTTCAATTATTGTTTATCCATTATTTTATATTATACATAACTTCCCCCATCCCCCAATGTTGAAAATAATTTCAGGGCTTAGAATCATGGAAGAATTAAGAAAGTTATTTTTAATTTTGGTTAGAAAAAAAAAAAATGCAGCTAAAGAAGTCTGCTAAGATAGCAACCCAAAGGCACTAAAGTATTAATGAATACACTTTATGTTCCCAAGGTTTGTAAATTGGTCATGTATTTCTTGCAATTCATAATTTTAAAATGGTATAAATTCATGCTTTATTTTATACATATTGGTTTTCTCTATTGGAGCTTTGTAAAAATAATAGTTATGTAATTTGTCAGATTCTGTACATTTACATTAAGGTGGAGCCCACCAGAGCATAAGGAGTTACATGTGTTTAGATAGTAAATTAATGCAGTGTTATTAGTGCTTCAGGGATTTTGCAGTAACCATCTCCAGAGGATTTTCAGAGAAATATGGATTATTTCCCCTTACTAACTTTATATTTACTGCTAAAGCCAATCAAAAAGAATACCGTACATTCTGTATGGCTTTCAAATAATCTCCCAACTGCTGTGATATTAGAACCCTAATATAAGTTGTTGAAAATTGGAAAGTTTCTTTGACAGCACACTGCAGGAATGTCCAAAGATAACAAAGGGACATTTATGATTTTGATGAATAATCTTAAGAATGGGAATCAAGGGTGAGACTGTGTAACAGCAATTAAAAGTTCAACCTGTAACAGAGATGTCCTCTTTATTGAATGTAAGTACAGGCAATGCTTGAGAGCATACTTGTGATATCAATAAAAAGAAAATGAATACTTGTCTTTATTTAATGAAGCAATTTTGATAGTGTAAGGTATCCATCAACGTTCAGAGAACTTTTTTATTTAAACGTAGAAACTAGTTTATGTTTTTACATTTTTAGATTTATTTTTTATATTATAGAGAATCACACTTAAAAAATTATTCCTGGAGAAGTTTTTATAAAATATCTAATAAATGCAGAAAATTTAGTAAAAAAGTCAGGTTTTTTCAAAAGGTCTAATTTTTTAGTAAATTAAATTCTTTCAATATTTTTTGATGCAACACATTTCTTATACACTGGACTAGTGAATCACCTAAAATCTTTGCTTAATTTGCATATGGTAAAAAATTTTGGTCCTTCAAAATCATACACATTGAATTTTTAATGAATTTTCATTATCTTTATATCTAACTATGAGTGTAACATCATTAAAAATTGTCCAAATTTAAAGGTTTTAGGTCATTTACTAGTAAATACTATCAAAAGCATTTAAATAATTTTCAACAAAATATTTTAAGAACTTTTTGAGAAATCACATTTTAAGTTTTAAACCTTTTATTAAAATCTGAGGAAAAATGCATTTGAAGTTTATGAATGCAACTTTAACTGTTAAAAAATTAAAATTAATGTTTAAAATTCCCCCACTTTCTTGCTTCAAAACTTTCTATTTGCCAAGTTGCTAATTATTAAAAATACTAGAAAAATGTTTAAACTAATCTTCATGAAAATTTAAAAAGTTTTGTCCAAAAAATGCTCTGTAAAAGGATTTAAATTCACAACTTCCGGTTTTGAAAGTTGCTACTTCCGTTTTTTTTTGACAGCTGTCACTGATGTTTAAACAGCAGTAACTTTTCTTTAAAATACCACAGAGACAAAACAAAAACAGATTTAGAAGCCTAAAGTTGAAATTTTACAATATTTTTACACATTGTTTTTTTTTTTTTTTTTTTTTTTTTTTTTTTTTTTTTTTTTTTTTTTTTTTTTTTGAGCACTAGTCTGAATTTTTGCTACCCAAGGCTTAATGAGACAAGGACCTATTGCTTAGATAAGATTTTAAACAGCTATGAACATCCATACCAGCAATAAGATTTTAACGTGCAAACTCTGGTACTGAATAGCAGCACCCTACCATTTGGCTATTGCTGAGTCAAAACATCTTTGATTAATCTTTCTCTTACGTGTTGAACAAATTAGCTTTCTTAGATTTTGATTTTTAAGTCTTAAATACCAAATACATTTTATTTGTGACAATTTTTTTTTCTAGTACAATAAGTGCTATATTAAACTATTACCTCCAGAACATTCATTAGGTTTCAACAAGCTGTTTTCTTAAAAAAAAAAAAAAAATTTTTTTTTTTTTTTTGAATAGGAAATTGATAATTTTATCGATGACAAATGTCTCAATAATATGTTTTTTGCTTTTTTAAACAAATAGCATTAAACTAAAATTGCCAAAATATTATTTTATGCTCTCCTTGTGCTTCCATCTATGTTCAGCAAGAAAAAAGAATTTATTTCTTTAATATGCTCATCTTTAACAGTTCTTGCATGATCATACTTTAATTTGTATGATTTTGTAGTCCTAATGTTTGAATGAATATGATTAAGTTCTAATGAATACAGAGCAGAACAATCCCTTATTAAACATTTGGCTAGCTTAATAATATGAGGTGCTACAGAAAAAAAAAGTGAATGCGCTGCTAAAAATGAAAGCATCAAGGCTTTAACCTTACCTTATCTAGTTGCTGTGTTTACAGTTTGGCTTTATTCACTACATACAGGGTATCCGCCAAAATAAAATTTTTCAAATCCATGACTTTCCCTGATTTTAGCAGATCATTTTCCATGACTTTAAAAATATTTTGTTAAAGTATATATGAATAAAACTTCTGATGTACATGCCTCAAAATAAAAATCTCTTATTTACTGAAACTCCTAGTAACTCTTTACAGTAAAGATTTGCACTTTTCCTCCAAAGTATGAATTTTTGAATGGCTGTGAACATCCATGCCAGCAGTGGGATTCAAACCCACGAACTTCCATGCCAAAGAGCAGCGCCCTACCCATTTAGCCATCGATCGGCCGAATGGGTAGGGCGTTGCTCTTCGGGCAGCCTGATAATTGTTATGGCATAGTTTATCACATAATCACTGTAACTGCTGCTTTGCCATTCTAAAACCAGTTCCTCCATGCTTAACAAATTTCTCCCTTTATATTTTAAGGGAGCTAGATAAGCTATCACAATATTTAATTAGAAATTAAGAGCAAAAATAATTAAATTATAATAAAATTTGTATTAATTCTAAAATTTATTAGTGTACCTCCAAAGTACCCTGCTTTCTGTTTCCATGTTTAAAATTCAACTATAGTTTCTTTCTGAAAAGTACATGTAAATAATAGCTTTCCATATGCTGGGTTGCACGGGTATACACTTAATAAAGTTTACTTGTATATTATGTAAACTTGTATTTTATACCAGGCGATCCCCCTCTTCACCCATACTGATGTTTGCATTGATTTGTGTTCCTAATATTTTAAACAAGAATCGTATGGATATCTGTAACCGCATCTAGTAATTAAATCTAGCATTTAAAAATTAAAACGTCTCTATCTCCGATACTCCATACGCGTAGCTGGTCTCTCAGTATAAACCGGAGATCATCGCGTGTAGACGCCGCCGGACTGATACGAGTGAAATTGCTGAGTTGCGTACGAGAAGAGTTAATGTTTCTTGTGCTTTCTAAACAGTGTATCATCAAGCATAACAAAAGACAAAAACATACATACGCATGTTACATATTAATATTGTTTGAGAAATAAAATTCCCCTCCTTCCAAAACCCGGATTTTATACTCCCCCCCCCCACTCCCCAAAACATAGTTTTTTTTTTTAATTATGAAACTTGCCAGGGCTGGGATTTTAATACAAAAACCCGGGTTTCTTTACAACCCTGATCAGATCCTCGGAAACGAATGTGGAGGGGAGGAAGGTCCTAGCTGACAGAATATACGGGTGAGAGAGAAGCCTACCCTGGTCTTGCCTCATTAACACACGAGAAAAAAACAGATGACTGATCGAATCGTACTGCTGCGATAGAAATATTCGACCCTTCCAGTGCAGTGTACTCTGCCCTAATGATTGTTTTTCAACGCTCGTATCTTCAACGGTTTCGCTTCTCACAACGAAATATACACACGTTCACCGGCTGGGCCAAGTACGTTCCGATATCAACCCCTTCCCTGCCCCTCCTTTGTTATATCACAGGACGATGCGTACTTCTTTTCTTCTCAACCATCGAGAAATCACGCGTAACGTGATACTGCATCGGAGCACTAACACCTCCTGGTCACCCCGTAGCAATTGTCTCGCCATGCAGTTAAGGCGCCGTAATATGTCACGTGTCTCAGTCTACAAATAGATGAATGGGAGTCCTGCGCTATAGTAAAAAGGGAGAAGTATGCAGCCGCTTCCGTTCAGAAAGGAAATTCACTTGCAGAGTCATATTTTAATTTTTTTTAATTGGTAGCTTAGCGGATCCATGACTTTTACTCATTTTACTTAGAAATTCAGGACTTTATGACAGAATTAATCCATTGTCTAAATCCATGATTTTCCATGACTTTCCAGGTGCACGGAAACCCTGTACAAACTGCATTGTTGCTGCCTGCAAAAACTGAATGCAATATTTGTTAATTTTTCAGAGAATTTTACAGATTGAAACTATTCACTGCTGTAATTAACCCCTTTTCTTATGAATCGAGCAATTGTGTATGCCACTTTCAATGAAAGCTTTTCCAGAAGCAGTTTCATCACAGGCTAAATTTTGCACATGTTTTTTTACAGGACAAACTACAATGCTATTTTCAGATGTATCCAAATCGATATCTGTTTCAGATTCTAAGGTGTAATAAGGACACTTTCCAGCACCGTTATTAGTATCAATTTTCTTTTTTGCCATTAGGTTAAAATTTTAAGATTTTTTTAAAGAATTTTTTAAGCACCAACAGTTAATTATTTATTGCATATAATATAATACTCCATTGCAATTATTCCTAAGAATAAATGACGAACTCTGATATTGCAACTGTAACAAACACAAAAACAACAAAATGCCTGATACGAGCTTTTCACTTTTGGCCAGAAAGAATCATCATGTATCTGACACGAGGTTTCCACTTTTGGCCAGACAGAATCATATGTGTGATACGAGGTTCTCATTTTAGGCACAGCAGTACGATCACGTCTCCCATACATTGTTTTAAGGCAAAGGGTTAAAGAGTTGTATGACACACAAAATCATGCACCTAAAACATTATTTTTTGGCACCACACTAGAATTATTTCATTTCCTAAATGTTGTATTAAGCCATTCCTATCAGCATTTATTTTTGAATCACTTATCAAGTTTGGCATTGCCATTCTTAACAGTTAAATACTTCACTATTGTAGAAAACAACTAAAATGATGAAATTCTGAAAAAAAAAAAAAAAAAAGTTGCACAACAGTACCTTTGTGTTACCAATGTTTTGGCACAAGCGGTATATGCTTTTTTATATATACACACTTTGAATAATAATGAGTACAAAATAAATAAATATTTGCATGATCTTAATGAATAATTGAAAAACGTCACCAAACAGGAAATCAAAAACTAAACAAGGAAGGTAGGAGAGCTTGACATCCATTTGCAGTCAAAAATGTTTCTTATTTCTAAGGATAAGGAAAATTACCTGTTGTTGTGTCCACCCTTTTTGAGCATTTAATGCCGTTATTTGAAGTCCTATTTTCTCGGGTTAACCCATATTGTACCACACCAACTAAATATTTCTGTAAGTTAATAAAATCTCATCCATATCATTAATATGGTGTAATTAAGCATATAAAAACAAATTTTGAAAAAAATATTTTTATTTTTTTAAGTAATTAGCTGTCCTATAAATAGGACAACGGTCCAATACACTGCTAAAATTTAACAAATATCACTTTCATCTCATTAGGCTGATTCATAGGTGAAATTTGTAGAAATAGTAAATGTAAAGTCCAACATTACATTTTAAGCATACTGTTGTTGTTTTTTTCTTAGAGTTTATGAACTATGATCTTTAATAAGGAATAGTAAAAAAAAGGATATTCATTGTACGATGCTAACATCCATAATTTATATCCAAATTTTAAAGGTTTATTTTTCATGAAGGTTTAAAGGTTTATTTTTCATGCAACATCTTCTAAATGTGCCTTCCTATATATCTTACCATTCTTTCATCGATGGTGAGATTTTCAGAAAATATACCAAATTGCTTCAAGGTTATGTTGATTTTGTCATAAAGAGGTCGAATTTTATAATAACAATCGTGTGGATGAATTTAAGAATTATCGTTAAATTGAATAAAGGGCTTGGTGTCATTCTGGACATAGCGTTACTCACTAATGTAGGTCCATTTTCCCAGTACATTTTTTTCGGGTGGTAACTAATAGTACCTACTAAAGAAATTCACACCTAGAAATTGCGTGAGTTCTGTTTCAGTAATGCTCAAAGAATGTGGGAGGGGAGCTGCATACCGATTTGTTTCTGTTTAAGTAACAGATATTATGCCATGAACCATCATGTGGAAGAGTTCAACTGGAGTTTTTCCTGCAACCACACTTATAATTTCATAATCTCGTGTTGAAATTGAATCACTTAATAATTCAAATTTTGGTTGACGTTTTACCCACTGAATTTTTTTTTCGGTGGGAGATGACATTCTTTATAGTTATTTGATAAAATTTCAATACCAGCGGTATCTTAAATTTTTAGCCCATCATGCATTCATGGCTTTTCACATTTTGTGGCTGAATCATCTATTTCTTCTTCATCGCTAACAGAGTCTGGATTAGGAGGAACAATACCAATTTCAAGATCATCAATTCCTCATCACTTAAAGTATTCATATATTCGAGAGTGTCTTGGACTGTTGGAAATCTATGTGGCATTTTTACAGAAGCAAAATGCAGAGTAAAGTATCCAAATTTTTAGCAGAAAGGAAATAGAGCTGCATGCAACACAAAACACTAAACAAATTTCAACCAAGCATGAGAGTAAGAGATTAAGTTTATCTTGTAATCTCCTATTTTCCTGATTACAATAGACATATATTTCCCCTTGTTGTATACAGGTGTGCGAACAGGTGTGTTTGAATAGGTTTTCATTGAAAGATAAGAAAAGAATGTGCGCTTTGAATGCAATAACGAATTCGTGGAAAAATAATCCGGATTGGACCGTCGTCCTATATTTAGGACACCTTTTTTATATTTACAAAATACACGTGTAAAATATATTTTTGAACAAAAACGCTCAGCTACATTATTAGTTCTGTTTATAAACTGCAAGTAACCTCCACGAAGTTTGAAAATAATAATAATAATGAATATAAAATTAAAGATTAAAGAATCACAATTTTTAAGGGGTTGCTGAAAATAGATTTTACAATCCAATATAATTTTATTTCTCACTTTTTTTTTACTATTTTGCTAAAGTGTGTCTATTTGAAAGGTGTTAAAATAAAATCCACTGAGGAAATATTTATAACTTTGTTATTAAATGGATTTACATTTGCTGTCCTATTTATAGGACAGCGGTCCAATATGGGTTAAGAGCAGGTGATTAAATTTATCAATTTATCACATAAAAAATAGGTAAATATAACATTTTTTCTAGCATTATGATGTCATTCCTTTAACTATCTCATTTAATCATTTCTTATTTGAAATTATTTAAATATCGTCTGCATTATTTTCATACATTTTATCACTGAACTTAGATATTACATACATAATTTTTTTATATTTAGCTTAAATAATAGATTAGGTACATATGTGATAATTTCAAATTTAATAATTATTTTTTCTTGCAATGAAAATTTTATCCCTGGTATTAACAACAAATTTTATCTACCTCCAGGGTGTAGTGGAAATGATAGTTTCATTCCTTTACTTCCATTAATTACTGTGGTAAAAAAATCGGGAAGCTTTACATTCGTTTGCAGTCAAAATTGTTTCTATTTCTAAGGACAAGGAAAATTATGTTGTTGTGAAATATATCCCTTTATATAAATAAATCCAAATAAAAAGCAATAATAAATAATTTATTCAAAAATAAAAACAGTTTTGCATTCTTGATGCTTATTATAAGTTTCCATTTATAAGTTCTACCTCCCTGGATCTGGCATCCCTATACTAGACATAGTCCTTTCAAGAAATGCCAAGGGACCTTGCAGGCCACCAGGTTGTTGTGCTGCAGCCATATGCTGCTGAGGATGCATCTGAGGTGACTGCATTACCATTCCACCTTGCATTGGTGCTGGAGATGAAGTCATGGGTGGTCCAATATGAGGTTGCATCATATGATGAGGATGGGCTGGGGCAGCTCCTTGTGGTACAACTTGAGGAGGCATTTGTGGTGGTGGTCCTTGCATAGGTGGCATATTTTGAGGGGGCTGAGGGGGGACAGCAGTGGGAGGTGGACGTGGAGTACCAGGGACATCTTGTAAGAGAGTCTGCCAGGTCTGTATCTTTTCATTATACTTATTAAGGAGTTGTTCTTTACGTAGCAGCTCATTTTTCAGCTCGTTAATATTCTGAATAAAAAGAAAGAAATAATAGTTTAATATTTTTGTTCATTATTAAAGGGGAGACGCCACATAGTACAGTAAAGCACCATTTATATGCTATTTAACCCTTTCGTGGGCCGTGGGAAGATTATTTCCCACCTACACGATCTTACAAAATACACCTGTGGGAAGTGCAAAACCCTTTATAATATATTGGTCTTGTTATTGAAACGACGGGAAGACTGATTCCCGCTTTGGTTTTGCGCTGTCATCGATTGAATAAAATTAGCAGCTCTGTTTTTAAAGTTTGGAAACGTGGAGTGAGAAATAAATGGCCCACGAAAGGATTAAGGAGTTGATGTAAGACTACATATAATCAAAATTTAAAAAATTTAATCATCACTGAATGGACTGTTTGTGAGCATATGAATGTGTAGCTATATGAATTGAATGATATAAGATGTTTCTCAATGTTTTGACAAAAAATAAGTTTGAAGCTTTTCAACAAAGTCAAGCACATCTTGAAAGAATTCTGAAATAGCTTTATATTGTTTCCCATCAATGCTTAAATCTCCACTAAATTTATTTTCTATTAATTCATCAATCGTGTATACCTTTGAAGTAATGATATTGGTATCATAGTTTAAAAACTATGAGAAAATGATCTCTGCTCTTGCATAACCAAAACTTTGTGTACCATACAGTACATAAACAATCAGGCTTATTACAATGATTATAAGTGCACTGGGATTGATAAAATGTCTTATAAATGTAAACAATATGTAAATCAGAAGCATATAAACAGTGCTCTACTGTACTTAAACATTTAGATAGTAATAAAATTGAAATACTAACGCTTACTTCTAAGATATTATGCTCTGGCTTTTGCACAGAGAGTAAAAGGCGTTTTTGCAAGAAGAAACATTCCATTTGTTTAGCGACATCAAGGAATCTTTGAATAGTTTGCTCAACTCCTAGATGAATAAATTTCAATACTTCATACTTATAAAGCTCTTTTACCAACCAACAGACATATTAATAAACAAAATCAGTACACTTAGTATATGCCACAGAGAATTTAGCAAACATATTTGAATCTTTTACTTTAATTAGATCATGCTAAGGTACAGCTTTAGTATAGGATCCTATTTGTGACTTTTTATATTTAGCAGAGGTGCAGATGCATTATCAGGGTTCCCACTCTTTTTCCAGAACAAAAATTAAGGACTTTTTAAGGACTTCTAAGGACCAAAGTAACTTTTTATAAGGACATACTTGAAATACACAACATAATGGCATAAACCCTATTTTCTGAGGAATATATTTTAACGATTATGAACCAGACAAGGCATGTTCAATAAATGCCCTACAATATTTCAGAATTAAGTTTTTAAAAATGCCTAAAAATTAATATAAGATAAATCTATTTGGCAAAACCTAATTTTGAAAAAATGTACATCTAAAGTTTTTTAAGAGATCAAACTAAAAATAAATTATGAATAAAAATATTATAAACAGTACTTCTGAGGATTTAAAAATGACTGATATATATATTTATTAAGAGTTTATATACATATACTAGCTGATTATATCTGGCACTGCCTGGGAAAGAAGAAAGTTTTAGACTTTTCTATTACATTCAATGCAAGGAAAATTAAACTTCCATGAGTAACTGAAATATCTAGAAACCCCCATCCTCCATGCTTCAATTAATTAAAATCTGCATGACTGTTAACTATTAGGAAAGGGTATTTGCTTTATACTTTAAACCTTTTATGTATACAAAAGATTATATATTTGTCATATAAGAAAACTGATAGGAAATCACATGAGACTGTGGATCTCATCGATGGAGAAATTGATCGCATTCTAATTTAAAAATTAAGAAGTTTTTAAGGACTTTTGACAAAAATTAAGTAGTTTTAAGGACCCTTAAAAATGAAAGCTAAAATTAAGGAGTTCTTAAGGACCGTGGTAACCCTGATTATAGATGCCATGTTTTTTTTTTGTCGCCAAATTTGACAATTTCCTGGAGCGATGAGTGGGTTGGTATGTTTGCCCTGAATTTGGTGGTGGGGTATGACAGCTCTAATGTGTTCTTGCACCCCATTGGTGCACGTGACTTCTAACGTGAGTACCCGGCACTATTCGAGAAATTTGTACCTTAGCTGTTCTTTTTGTTTACAGTCGCCTAGGTCAGGTTGTATTTTTTATTTTGTTCATATCATTTATTGGTATTTAGTAAGTAACTTTTTTTGTTCTTATAATTTTTTGAGATTTAGTAATTTAGTTATGGTGGGTGTAGTTATTTCGGTTTTTACTGTGTTTGAAATTGCTAAAAAGTATCAGGATATTCTAAATCAAACGAGATGCTTTGGTTTGGAACATTTTTGTTTTGTTCCTATTTTGTTAGATTTAGTAATTTAATTACGACGGGTGTAGTTATTTCGGTTCTTGATATTTTTGAAATCGTTAAAAAATATCAGTATATATTCTTACGTGTGAGGTGGGTTTTGTATTTCATTCTAAACTTTAAGTGTGTGAAACAGTATTCCGAATTTGAGTTTTTTCTTTTTGTATTTGGTAAAAAAGAACTTTTTCAAAGTTTTTTAAAGGGAAGTAGGAGTGTTGAAGAATGTTTGTGGCACTACCCTTTCCAATTTTCATCTGTTAAATTTTTTTTGCAGTTTTTTAATTACAAAATAATTACTAAAAAATTTAACATGTGAGGGATGAACCTCCCTTCACATATTTTTTTTTTATAATATTACAGATTTTTTATAATATTAGTGCTTATTAAAATGCTATACATTGTATTTATTCTGTTGATATATATCAAATATTACTAATCTGATATTTATTTTTTAAGTAACTTAAAAAATGATGATTATTATGCTAATTTTATTTTAATAATCCTTTAAATTGTTAATCTTTTTCTTTTAAAGTTTACTTTTGTTAATGCTGTGTTTCAAATATGCCATGAGACTGTTGCCATTTTTTTTTAATATTTCAGAAAACACGTACCGCCCCCATGTTTTTCTATTAGGCGATTGTTCAAAACAAGCGTTTTTTCTGTTGGTCGCCAAAAAACCATGGCAGACGAGACCAGCGTCTATAATGCATATGTTCCTTAGCAGATTTTTACATTTATTTTAACTAATTGTAAGAAATATAAATTGGGCAAATTCAATGTAATTCTAAGTAAATTTATTATCATTTCTAGATATATGAAGTTCACAATTTTTTTGTAATATTTTTTAAATTAATAATTTGCAAAATTAAATTTTCATGTAATTCATACAGTATTAACAATATAATGTTTGACTAAGAAACAAAGTGCCAATATAAAATATCACCAATACGGTTCTATACAAAAGCTGTTCACATGATAAATATGGTTATAATTAGCATATTTTATCACATGAATTATCATAACTGAAATGAGAGATTGCAAAAAGGATAAAATTGCATCAAGATTTCTTTTCAAAAATTAAAAATAAATTAAGTTCAAAATTGCTAAATTAAAATCATTTGCATATTTTGATAATGTACATTTAATAAAGCAGTATGAAAGTAATCTATTTTTATTAGATAATCAGATCAGTATTTTAAATGGAATCTTTTTTTTAACTACCTACTCAATTTTATTCTAATCCTAATATTAAAATCTAAGACGTACTTTGGAAAAGACAGTTTTATTACATGCACTTTCATATCAGTCTAAATAAATCTTCCACTAACAATAATTGTGCATAAAACTGTTTCTTACCAAAGGATAAAACTAATATAATCAACATAGTACCACTAAACTTAATTTTGGACTTGATTTCACTTAATTTCATGGCAGAGAAGAATATATTTTTAAAATTAAGTACCACTAGTTAATTATTAAAGAATATATTTTTATAGCTTAGTCTGATTCAGGTACATAATTAGTGAACTATAATCATGCATATAAGAAATCACCACTAAGTTAACCTTATGTCTTGTAGGCATTTTGCTAAAAAAATAAGTTGTTAAAAACTGAAATAGCTTAAAACATGCAATAAGTCATATTTTTTAAATAAAAGTATGTATTATCTGTCTTTTCTTGCTTCAATATAAATTTTTAAGAGTTATTCCATGTGAAATCAATGCAATTTTAGAACAAATTCTACCTAACTATCTCCAAATTTGATTAAATTTGGTATATTAAGTGATTTTAAGGGTATAAAGAAAAGCCCAATATCTTATGTTTAAATAACTGGTTTGGGAGTTATAAGGCTTTAAAGTTGCCAGATTTGTCTAAAAAATACACTATCAGCATACCTTTAAATTACACTTGCTACTCACCTAATTAAGCCAGGGATATGTTCAAAGTGTTATTTTAAACCTTTTTTAATGAGCTTTCTTGTGATATACAACACATAACGCTTTGAAATAAAAAAAAATTAAATTTCTCAAAAAGCCAAGTTTTTAAAATTTTGAAAAAAATCTCAAAAGTTACTCATATTATTAGTTAATCCTCAAAGTTCCATGTTGGAATCATAATGGGATCACAAGCTACAAAAGATTTTTGTTTGATTTATTTACTATTGCAATAACAGAAATGAGAAAATGCGTTCATTATTTTTAATCTAACTCAGCTGTATAGAATGGCATTAATGTTTACACAATATCTTATTAACACATATTCTAGTAAATAGTGTATTTCACATTTACAGAGATTTTAGAATAAAGAAAAATCATTAAAGTCTATTTAAAGTAGAAATTCTCAAAACACATGAAGCTTTCTACCAGTTCAAACTAAATAAGTAGCACCATCCATCAAAAGTAATAAACGTAAAATTACTTACCAGTTTTTATTTCTTCTGCATCGCGAACATTAAAATAGTCAGGATTTGTCAACGCAGCAAGACAAGCCTGAAATCAAATTTACAGTGCTCTCATACAGAAAAAATAATTAATCCTAGAATACAAATCCATTCCCTATAAGAATTGAACCTTACCTGAAAGGAACTTTCAAATTCATCAACAATTTGACCACTTGCCGGGGCAGCCATTCTAAGTAAAATATATTTATTTCTAAAGCCCGTTAGATTATGTTTTACACAATACACTGCTGCACATATATAAGCAAGGAAAACATGAAAAATTTTGTATCTTTTTTTAACATAAATAGTTTAACTCAAAATTTCTAAGTTAACTGAAGTATACTGAACGGAGAAAGAGAAAGTAGACACAACTACTTTAGCACGCACAGAAGCCAAAACATCCATAGA
>CM063499.1:37365667-37387711 GCA_032207245.1 Pardosa pseudoannulata | reverse complement strand
CCATAGACAATCGAATAGCCTCTGTACAGAGGAATAATTCTCTGTCACTACTCTGTGCAATGCAATGCCGGGGCTGGTTGAAGATTATACGGGGTTCCTGGGCCGAAGGCCTTATTACCAATTGGTGAGAGATAGAAATTCGTAAACTAATGTTAAGTTAACAAAAATTTATATAAGAATGCAGGTCTTTTAGATAAAATAAACATAATTAAAATTTCACTCACAACTGTAACTGCGACGAATGTTTTATTTAAAGGGACGCGCAGAAAGTTTGAACCACTGGATGTGGAAATTTTTTATCACGATCCAAGTTACTAAATATTAAATAAATTAAATCCGTTTTTAGCATGCTTGTTATAATGCATTTTATTCAGAGTAGTTTAAAAATATAAAGGCTTGAAGAATAATTAGCGTACAAAAAATTTTACAAGTTAAATGTTTAAAAGTTCATATCAAGTATGAAATAAAAACACAGACAAGACATTTAGAATTTATAGCTAACTTCGTTTCATAAGCACATAACTGGGTGATGGCTAGTACGAAAGAAACTTTGAAATCTTTAATGAAAGAAGCAAATTTAAGTTCTAAAGTACAACATGAGTTACTACGTTGTGTTGAATCAGGGAAATGTTTTCCTTACTTACCTAGATCTTTCATTGAAAGTACAAGACAGAGAAATGAGAGTGAAATTTCTGAGCTCTCAGTACCTGGCATACGGAAATTTCCGTCTAGACCCATTCAAAGGCCCAAAAGCACAATAGAAAAACTGGGTGATTATGAAAGAGATAAGTTCAGGCCCAGTCCTTCTCAAAGTGAGCTTTATGTCATTTTTTCATAAAATTAAATTTGCAGTTAAAATATTAAATACATTGATGCCGCTGATATTGTTTCTATTACAAACTCTATTTGGACAATAGGTGAAAAAGTGCTGATAAAGGCTCATCTTTAAATTGCATGTTTAAATAATCGCAAATTTATGTTTGTGATTTGCATGTGCCTATTCACTAGTACACAATCTAACATTGTATATGGTATTTCTGTAAGTTAATATATTTAATTATTGTGTGTTAATTAGTAACTACATACTGGGGAATAACTAATTAAAATATAAAAGTATGCTTTAACCCTTTAATGAACAGTGGTTTCAGAGTGAAACCACATGTTAAATTCTTTCTCTGCTTTTGAAAAACATTAAATCTTTGAAATCTAAAAAATTCCAAATTACATATAAAACTTTTTACTTTGTTGAATATTTCCTATTACTAATTTACAAAAAAAAAATAAAAAAAACCAGTACCCCACTCAAAAATCAAAAAAAAAATTAAAAAAAAAATGAAACAACCAATCCCAAAGTGAGCTTTATGTCATTTTTTAAAATTAAATTGCAGTTAAATATTAAATACATTGATGCTTTTATTCTAACCTATTTGGACAATAGGTGAAAAAGTGCTAAAAAAATTTTTTAAAATTAATTTTCATGTTTAATTTTGTGATTGCCTATATTTATTATGTAAAACCAAATAAGGTATTTTTGTAAATTTAATTATAATTTTAAAGATTGAACTAATTGATATACAGTATTTTTTTTAAAAACAGTTTTCAACTTGAAGTGAAAAATTATAAATTTTATGCTTTGAAAACATATGATTTTTTTTAGGTATTTTCATAATATTAACAAATTTTAAAATTTGGCTTTGTGAATAGAGTATTTAAAAAATTTTTTTTTAATTGAATATATGCATATTACCTATATATTAGGCTTATATTACACTCAGTCAAACCAATTATAATATTTTTTTATTATAATTTTTTAATAGCAAGTGACAAAGTGGACCATTTCACCCTAACCCCGGGTAAAATGGTCCATGGCACGTAAAATGGACCGTGCTCTAAATTTTTAAGATAATTATTTATTAAAATACATAAAAATTATTTTTTTTTTTTCTATGCTCATTGTACATTAATTAATTGCTTATTTATGTGTACTGAAGTTTTTTCTTAGTATTAGTAGGTTGATTCATTACAATATCTTGAACATTTCCGAGCAATTCATCAACATCAGGGAAAATGAACACATTTTGATTACGTTTTTGCCTTATAAATTTCACAAGAACGTAATCATCATCATTTTTTGTTTATTAAACCAAAAAAAACACTGTCTTTTTTGTCAAAAATTTAACCAAACATACTTCATTATCAAATTATTAATTATTTTATTCCGAATCACTTGAACTTTCTGATCCACATAAATTTTCTTTATTTGCTTTAAAATGCACAGATTTATCATTTTTCTGCATAGTTAAGACTAACATTTTTTTCTAAATTCTTCCTAGCTTTAACTAAAGCAGTATTTTTCTGTTTTAATTTTTTTCTCTTTGACATCTTTTTCAATCATCGTTTTCACTGGTGTATCAGTTAGAATTTTTGATGCACCCTTCTTTCGTTTGTTTGTTGTCTTGCGCATACTAGCTTTTGCTAAGAGGTGTAATTCAAAAGGGGATATTGTTTTCAACTGATGATTTCCACTTTGTACTGATTGTGATGTATTTGGTTGCTGATCATCTATGCTTACATTTGATTGCTGATCACCTGTACTTGTTTTACAATCAGTTGTACTTGGTAATTCAAAATCTGGTGATGGTTGATCAGTCACATATGATGAGAGATATTGGATATCCTCAAAGATGTTTTCATTGAATGGCCATATATCTGTTACTTTCAATCATGATTGCATGTTTTTTAAAGTATCACACATAAAATCAACTTAGAAAAGCATATGGGATACAGAAATAATAATAATAATAATAATAATAATAAAAAAACACAACCTGGAAAATGGACCATGGTCCATTTTATCCCAGGTACTGGTGGTTCATTTTACCTCATGTGTAATTCAGGCAAAAAGTGTCCAAAAAAAAAAAGAACAAATCTTATATTAAATTGTTTTAGCTACATTAAATATAATAATACATTATCTGAGCTCTTTATTGTGAGAAGTTAAATCCTCCAAATCACAATTCTTAAATGAAGAAAAGAAGATATGATGAAAATATTTACTTCTGACTACCACAAATCAACTTTCTAGAATAAAATGGCTAAATTGTCAGCTAAACACACAATTACACATTCATTTTCAAGACTGCAGTGCTGTCATTTATGTATCAAAATATTAAATATTAAAAATAATAAATAAAATAAATAATAGGGGGTGATTCATTTTATCCCATGGTCCATTTTATCCCGGTCTCCCCTATACAAGATCTCCATATTTCATTTGAAATATACGTGGTTAAACTTACTTTACCTGGAAAAGTCAGTAATATGATTTTTCCAGTTATAACCCCAAATAAAAAATATCTATCTAAATAACACTTATAAATTATTTGTTTGGTTTGGAGCGCTACGGTCTACTGTTTTGCAACACGAGGGCTAATCAGACCGAGACCTACAGCTTAAAGTCAATTCTGAACGACTACGAACATCTATGCCTGCAGTGGGATTTGAACATAAGAATTCTGGTACCTAAAAGCAGCGCTCTATCATGTGGACATTGTTCAGCTGTAAATTGTTTCGTTTCTTCTTTATTCATTGTTTTCTCAGCATAATTAAACCTTTATAAAGTATTTTCACTCTGTACAAGGGTTTTGCACTTTAAACACCCCTCAAATTCCACCCTACCCCCTCAAGAAATGTAAAAAAAAATATGCATTTATATTTATAAAGTTCATAGATACCATTATTGAACTAATTTCATTAAATCCCAAAGAATTTATATGAGTGCCCTTTAAAGGGTTAAATACATTAAATACAATCAAGTTCATTGCTGCAGAATTTAAATGATTTTCTTTATTATCAGTTGAAAGACAATAAAGATTTTATTTTTAGAAAATATAACAGACAATCAGATTTAGTTATATCAGAGGTTAAAGTAAAAATATTCTTTAAAATTTGTTGTCTTATTTCACTTGATCACACAAAGAATAAAGCATTGAAAAGTATACATAGATAATTGAATACAACAAAAATACAACAAATAATTGTATATTTGGAAGTTTTTCAATGTATTGTTATTGTGTATCAAATTTGTAAATACTGAATTAATTTCATTAGTGATATTTGCAGTTTAGTTACTGTTTCTCAAACTGTAATTCTTTATAAATGAAATTTTTTTTCTTAATGCCTAATCATATGTTTATTTTACATATTTGTTACAATATTAGAAAAAATTAAAATTTATTTTTAAGTTCTCTACAACCTTATTTATCTAGAATATTACTTGAAATTAAAGTTGAATTTTTTTTTTTATTTAAGCAAGACCAACCTATGAGAAGGAAAGTCTACAGAATTTGATGGCTTGATGAATTTTTTTTTCTTAATGCCTAATCATATATTTATTTTACATATTTGTTACAATATTACAAAATATTGAAATTTATTTTTAAGTTCTCTACAATATTATTTATCTAGAATATTACTTGTAATTAAAGTTGAATTTTTTTTTATTTAAGCAAAACCAATCTATGAGAAGGAACGGCTACAGAATTTGATGGCTTTGATGGTGTTTTTTTCTTAATGCTTAATCATGTTTATTTTACATATTTGTTAATAATATTACAAACTATTAAAATTTCTTTTTAAGTTCTCTACAACATTATTTATCTAGAATATTACTTGTAATTAAAGTTGAATTTTTTTTCTATTCAAGCAAGACCAACCTATGAGAAGGAACAGCTACAGAATTTGATGACTTGATGAATTTTTTTTTTTTTTAATGCCTAATCATATGTTTATTTTACATATTTGTTATAATATTAGAAAAAATTAAAATTTATTTTTTATTTATCTAGAATATTACTTGAAATTAAAGTTGAATTTTTTTATTTAAGCAAGACCAACCTATGAGAAGGAACGGCTACAGAATTTGATGGCTTAATGAATTTTTTTTTAATGCCTAATCATATGTTTATTTTACATATTTGTTACAATATGAGAAAAAATTAAAATTTATTTTTAAGTTCTCTACAACATTATTTATCTAGAATATTACTTGAAATTAAAGTCCAATTTTTTTTTTATTCAAGCAAGACCAACCTATGAGAAAGAACGGCTACAGAATTTGATGGCCTATGGCAAA
Organism: Pardosa pseudoannulata; assembly: GCA_032207245.1. Taxonomy (NCBI): domain Eukaryota; kingdom Metazoa; phylum Arthropoda; class Arachnida; order Araneae; family Lycosidae; genus Pardosa; species Pardosa pseudoannulata. The sequence continues at coordinate 37,382,577 of CM063499.1, read as the reverse complement.
GATATTGATGAAGAACTAAGATATTTAAAATTTGAAGAAACACCAATAGAAGAAAAAGAACCTGAAGTTGATATGTTTTCAGAAAGTAATTAATGAGTTTTTACTTTTTAAAAAGGATTATTTTTTTAGGTTTATTTTCATAGTCCACATGAATTTACATTATAATCAGTAATGGTATGTTTTTCTCATGTAATGTTGTATTACTTAACCTTTAAAAACTTTTCATTATCATAAAATATTTTAATATTTTATTAAAATGTGTTCTATATGATGCTAGTTAATATATTTACTGATGCAATGTAGTTGTAACTATAGCAAATCCAAGGTTGGTCAAGGAAGTGCATACATCTAAAATTCATGCAGTTATGGCAAATCATAGTGGAGTGGAAATACCTTGTTGAACAAAGACATTTTGAGATCAAACTGACATAGTATATTCAGGCACTTCTCTGACAGATGTCTGTCTGCAATACATGTACATCTTGGTTAAATAGCTGTCTAGGCCAACCAATCAGAGTTTAATTACAAGTCATGTAGGGGATGCCAATAATGTTGTTTAAGTGTCAGGAGATATTTTAATTTACTTATATAACCAGAAGCTTGGTGGAGCAAAGTTGCTAAATCAACAGGAAAAACAAAGATATTCACCAAGGTTGCTTGGGAAGAATGCCAAAAAATTATTTTAAGATAGACATAATTACATTAGTTGATTTTTAGGATAAAAATATTATTACATATATACATAATTTGTCAGTAGTAGTATATTTTACTCAATTCATCTGAGTTTAGGATGTGAAACTTTATTTATTTTCATTTTAGAGTATTAGGACTAAGAGTTTACTTTATAAGGTAAACTCTATAGAGTTACTTTTTTAAGCAAAAAATAATGAAATATATCTAAAAGTTCTTGAAATAAAAACAAGTTGCTTATTATTTATCAGCCATGCACTTTACAGAATATGACTTTAATCTATTTTACATATTTATCTCCACAGTGACCATTAAAATGTAAATTTCAAATATTGCATTATGGATTCTTAGTGACTTTACTTAACTTTAAACTAGCATATTTTTGGGAACAATACAAAAAAAAAAATAAAATAAATAAATGTCAATTTGGTAATCAACTTTATTATTACTTGGATTTATGTTTTAGTAGGATGAATGAAAGAAAATTATTCATGTGATTTTTAGTACAGTAGAACCTCTTTTTAACGACCCTATGATACAATGACCCCTTCGTTAGAATGACCATCTTCAAAAGTCCCAATTATTTTACCATAAGAATAATGTTAATTTTGAATCATTGCAACAACCCCAAGTGTATTATTTTTCATTTAGGGAGACCGCCAATTTTAGACTGCAGAACTCATGAGCAAGTGAGCTATTTTAAAACTATTGTACTGCGGTGCAACTTCAAGAAACCTGTACTCCTCTCTTTGTGTCTGCTTAAAGGGACCCTTTTGTCATGTATGACATTGATGTCCTAGGTAGATGATACTCCAGACACTAATGAAATGACCCAGCTCCTGAGTGTCAAATTTCCGGATCTTCAATTATCTTTTGATGAGTTTGTTATGGTAGACAAAACTTTAGAGTGCTGCGGAGATAATTTGAATGAGGATGATTTTATTGCCTATATTACCGGAAATGATGAAATCTTTAGTTCTAACGATGGAGAAGAAATCATCCAAGCTTTTGAAAAGATGAATGAAAAAGAAGTCTTCTATGCAATCAATGCCTTGCATCAATATTTTGAAGGACAATTTAATTCTGAAGATTTCCTTTAAAATCTAACGGATATGGAATCAGTGATAATGAAAAATTCCCAAATGAACTCGAAACAGGCGTCAAGCAAAGACTTTTCATCAAGATCAAAAATTCAGTAATAGAAATACAAATAAATAGAAGTGTTCTCTATGTATGTACTGTTGCATCATTTCTTTGCTCAATTTTTATTATTTTTTCAATTTGTTACAGCGACCATATGATGTTGGTCCCACAGGGGTTCGTTATACCGAGGTTCTACTGTATTATGTTTGTGCAATGCAAAAGTATTTTGTTTTACCAACTTTTCCTAAATATTCATATATTTAGTTATCTCTTAATTTATCATGCTTCAAATGTTGTTGTTTAGAGTAGCATATTTGCCATACATTTCTCCCTTTCTGCAAGAGTATTTCTCATTATTAACATACATATAAAAATTATGTGTTTTAAAAGTTTACAGGTCTGATTACTGTAAAATGAAAACAATTTAAAAATTAAATATTATATAGGAGAACTGATATAAATGGTTTAATTTTTTCTAGTTTTAAGGGAAATAAAAGAACGAAAAGAATTTCTTGATGATATGACAGCACTTGGAGAAGAGAAGAAATATTTACCTGAAATTATGTGTCAGATATCTTTGGTAATATTTCTTATGGTTTGTTAATTTCTATTTTGTATTAATGTTGTTAGTATAAATAATTTGCCATTTGTTTTCTTTTACATACATAGTTTTTACACTCCTTAAAAACTCCTTAATTTTAAGTGCTTTTAAATAATTATAAAAAAACACAAAACTTTTAATCATCTTATTGGGTCCTTTATCGTCATACCTTAATTTTTAACTAATTAATAATTTTTTAACAGCAGTCTAATTTAAAATAAATTGCTAACAGTGAAAGCCAAGTAACTAGCATTGCCAAAAACTTATGTTTTATGAGTAATAAAAAATAAAGTTTCAACAAGATATTTTGTACAGAAGTACTTTACAATATCTTTTTTGCATATTTATGTGAATTTTGAAATTAATTTAAAATAGTTTAAAATTATACATTTTAAAATATTGTTCTATGTATGGCAAAAACAAGTTTCTGGATATGTTAATTTAATTATAAAGGCAAAATATCTTAAAATTTATAGTGAGCAGCAAATTATAATTAAAATCAATCTGACATCTCGAGCTAAGGGTCCTCAATGTATAAGAAAACTAATATTTATTATATAACTGATTATTGTTTTAAATGTCATTCTGTATATTTTAATCTCATCATTTTGTTTCATACTTTATGTAAAATTGTTTTGTGCCCTCAGTACATAGAGCTTGATGTCTCATTTTCCTTTTGTGAGATAAGGCTCAAATTCTGCAATGTTAGATTCAGTTAGGTCTTGTAGTATTACCACTTAAGGTATCCGTCTAATTTCAGAGAACTTTTTTCTTTAAACGTAGAAACAAGTTTACATTTTTAGATTTATTTTTTATATTATCATAGATAATTGCACTTAAAAAAAATATTCCTGGAGGAATTTTTATAAAATTTCTAACAAAGAAAATTTAGTAAAAAAATCAGGTTTTTCAAAAGGTCTAATTTTTTAATAAATTATTTCAATATTTTTCGATGCAACCCATTTCTTATACTCCGGACTAGTGAATCACCTAAAATCTTTGCTTAATTTTCATTTGGTAAAAAATTTTTGTCCTTCAAAATCATACACATTGAATTTTTAATGAATTCTCATTACCTTTTATAGCTAACTATGAGCGTAACATCATTAAAAATTATCCAAATTTAAAGCTTTTAGGTCATTCACTAGTAAATACTATCAAAAATATTCATAATAATTTTCAACAAAATATTTTAATAACTGTTTGAGAAATCAAGTTTCAACATTTATTAAAAATACTGTTCTGAGAAAAGCGCATTTGAAGTTTATATGAAAGCATTTTTAATTATTAAAAAGTTAAAATACATGTTTAAAAATTCCCCAAACTTATATGCCCCACCTTCACCTTTTTCAACTTGGCATATTTTTTTCTTTCTTTAAGCTCTTTTTTCTTTCTGATCCTTTTTACATGAGGCAATGAATGCCTTTTTGCATCTACAATACGTGGTTTGTCAATGCTTTTAAATGAATTCAATGTATAATGTCAGAATTTTATCTCAAGTGCCTCAAAAACTGAAAAAGCCAACTAAATCTTCATTAACATTTATTGTAGCTATATATCCCCCTAATTTAAATGTATCTAATTCAATGAAATTTTCTTTAGGCAGTATTTGCGACAAGAATCCATTGAAAGATTCATTGCTATTTTATGTCTTACCATTCAGACACCGTATGAATATACAAAAGATTTTAATTTTGCCAAAGGTTTGGGTGCTTCAGAAAATCTTGGTACTCATTCTGGATTTTTCATCTTCCTCCTCCCTCTTTCTTCTATTAAATCCTGCTTGTGGTCTCTGTATAGTTCTGTATATCTGACCCCAATAGTTTTAAGCATATTATGGTCCATTATGGTTTGAGTAATTTATATAAACCTAACTTTAGAAGGAGCAAATGCTATATAGGTAAGCTTGTGTCTCCCAGACAGAACATAGAGAAGTTTCCTTAGGTACCTCTGATGTATGAAACCTGTACAAACTTATAGTAGGTGTGCCCCAGATTGCTCCTATTAGTTGTAAGTTAAGCAAACTTCTGGTGGTCTAGGAAAGTCTCTGACGAGCCAGAAATCTTTTTCTATTCACATGACCTTAGGAGTATTCCTATCAGCCCAGCCGGATGATGGCCAAATGGTTAGGGTGCTGGCTTTCAGAACTGGAGTTCATGGGTTCGAATCTCACTATGCCATTTATGTTCATAGCCCTTTGGAATTGGCTTTAAGCAGTAGGTCCTGGTCTCATTAGCCCTCATGTTGCAAAAAGTAGGCCATAGCGCTGCAAAACCAAAACCAAACCTATCAGCCCAAAAAATTAATTATTCCAGTTCTTCTAAATACCATGTAAAAATTATACAGTCGAACTCGTTTATAACTAACTCGGATTTAACAAGATAACTCGGATTTACAGAGGGAAGTGAGAATATTTGGTTGAATCAATATTAAGTTTATAGAACAGAATTTGCTTTTAACAAGCAAGACCTGGTTTTAACGAGCAATATTTTTCTGTCTTGCAATCTTTTTTCTCATCTTTCTAGTCTTTCTCTCTTATATTTTTTTTTCTTCTCAGTGGTTTAATACTTTTGTAGCAAAACTTCCTCCAGCATTCCAATGTCAATAGGGAGGGTTCACAAATCCGGTGCAATTGAATTTTTGCCACCAAATTCTACATCTGTTATCCAGCCTATGGACCAAGGAGTCATAAGAAGTTTCAAGTGCCACTTCCGTAAGCAACTGATTTTGATGATTCTGGACAGCAGCGATAGAAGTGGAACAGCATCAAATACCAATGTCAGCGTACTGGAAGCGATATGTTTGATGAACGATGCATGGGAAATATCACATCAGCATGCAACAAGTGTTTCCTAAGACTGAATTGGGGGGCGAGTTAATTGTCATTAAATTAAGAAAAGTATTTAATTGAATTAATTATTGTATTTTAAGTAAGTATTAGATAAATTTTTAGTAAACTCAATCATTTGACCTCCCAAGCCCCCTCCCTTTCTGGTTGCACGCCTGCCTGTTAAGGACCCGTTTATTATGAGCACTCAGATTTAACATGTAAAAGTCATGGTCTTTTTGTGCTCATTATAAACGAGTTCGGCTGTAATTTCTATAAAACAAAGTGCAGGAATAAAATTTTTCAATACTAGAGGTGGAAATGAGGAATCCAGGAATGTTGAGTAGGGGAAGAATAACATTGGTTCTATAAAGAAAAATTTGAGCCTAAACCAATCAAATGATCAACACCGAAAAATAAAAAATGCAGAAATAATATATTGAAGTGCCACTGAATATCTTCATAGTGTGTCTACTATGTTAAAAAAGAAAATTTGTTAAAGTTTTATATTAAATTTTGTTTTCTTTTGTTTTTAGAGACTACGGGAGTTGGAAAAGATTGACAAAGATAGAGCTAAAGTATATGTTCAGCAGTATAGACTGTAATATATTACAAAATGTGATATGAAAAGATTTCTAGTCATTATTTTTTTTATGCAGCTTTTGATAAAATATTTTGCTTACTTGTAGTTATTTTATGAAATTAATAAAATGTGTGAAAGAAACTGAATAATTATTTCTGATCTCATTTTAAGTACCTATACTGAATTAAATAGTTTAAGGCTTTAAAGAATAATGTAGAATTAAGAGAATTAAGTAATTATATATGATTGTAAATACAGTGAAACCCACTTAAGAAGTTTTCTAAGGGAATGGAGAGAGAAAACATCTTAAACGAAATTAATTTTTTTTAAAACAAAATAATTACATAGATAATGAGGAGACATTTTTTTCTTTATAAAATAATATATAAACAATATAGTTTTTGGTTTTTCACAAAAATTTACATTTTTTGCACATTTAAAAAATCAGCTAATAAAGGAAAACAACATAATTACCTTAGAATATCTTTAATTCAGCTCAGAAATTTTGCTTTAAACACCACTGGAATTGTCTTTACAGAAAAAATCAGTTATAGTTTTTTTTAATTTTTTTTTTAATTTTTTTTTTTTTATCGGAAATTTGTAATTGATAACAGTCCAGCTGTCTTAAGCTTTTAAAAATTTCTTCAGGCACATATTAAATAAAATGACAACAATCGTTTTCAGCCATAAACATTGACCTTTACAAAGAGAGAGAGAGAGGAGAAAAAAACAGTAATCAAAAGGCAGCTATAAACGCGTTCTATAAGTAAACTTAGAAATGAAAGAAAACTTTTTAAGGAGGAAAGAGTTTGGAACAAAATTTTATAAACGGGTTATTTTAACATTGTATGAATAGGGGAAAAATGGGTAACGAAAATATAAACTTCTTGAATGGGTTTTCCTGTATAAATATCTACACTCAATTGAATAAATATTTATGGTATACAGAGTTGGAATACAGGTTCAGCAATATTGCTTGTAAATATTTTTAATGTAAAATTTGATATGGTATGCTTTCTTGTCATAATATATTTTCACGCCTTTGATAAAAGCCTATTTTATCAAATACACTTTGTATATGTTCTCCTATAATACTTGTAGTAATTTGAACTGTTAAGCATTGACTGAAAAGAAAGAAATGTTTCCCTAGGCTTGTGTGATCCAAAGGTAGATACACGGTCAGGAGCATGTGATTTTCGGTATTAAACCTAATTTCATATGAAAATTCATAAAAAACTCATAACTTCAATTCAATATGCTGAAATGTACAGTTTATATTTACTGATAGTATCTGAATGTATTGCAAAAATTTTTTTGTGATATTTAAAAACTAATATGATTTTTAAAGGATTTCATTATAAGGGGCTCTAAGGAGTCTTATTGTGTCACAGAATGTTAAATTTTTACCAACAAATGCTTGAAGTGTTGTGAAGACCCCCCTTTGTCCAGAACTAATGACCGGAATCAGATGATTCGAAGCCTCCTATGGGAATTCAGCTATAAAAAACTAGCTGTAACCTTAGCTGTAGTTTCCAGGTAACTGGAATCATAATTGACCAAAAAACAGTTGGCGGGTCCATAACTGACCCTGAGGTGTAAAAAGCCTAGAATTTTTCGACATTATTCTTACGTAGGTGCTTTGACCTCATGGAGACTTTCACGCCTTTTGACTGGAGCCAGTTTTCTAGTGATTTAGTTCGAGAGATTCGTAAAGTCCGCTCATATAGGGAAGGGCAAAGTCTCGGATACCGAGCGGGGTATAAATTGGGTTTGCATTGCATCCTTGAAAAAGCGTCCTTATTTGTGTGAGATTATTTAATCTTTTTTCTTTCGACTGTGATTGTCGTGGTGATGTTATGCAGGTGCCAAACCTTTGCATTTTGACTTTTTTGGGGGGATTAGATTTCCCTTGTATATAGCCGTATTTACTCGAGAAATAAAAATGATTTCCAATTTTATCGTGACTGGGATCCTTCTTCATGCTACCTCTTCTTTCGATAACATTGAAGTTGTCACAGTGTTAAAAAAATTGGTATTGTTTTCAGTTCATGGAAAATAAATTTTAATACTAAAAAATATTGATAAGTTTGATTCATATTTTAAAATGAAAATTTTACTTATACTTCCTGTGTGCAGGATTCTAATAATGATATTGGTGACAGAAACAAAATTCTACTTGTTACGTAAAAGAATATGGTGTATCTTGAATTTATACCGCAATCCCAAGCATTTTAACAAGATAAATAATCTTGTTGATTGCATATGATTCAGATATTTTTAAAAAGTGACATTTTTTAAAAGTATATGTAAATATAAAATACAATTATTTAACATGCCAATTAATTGGAGGTATAAGTTATTCTGCATAACAAACTGAGTATGTCTAATAAATTTCATCAAAATATTTCATATAGTTTTTGAAATACAATGCATACCAAAGTAAAATTTTAGAATAGGAGAAAAATGCAATTAAAGATAAAACTGCTTCCTTTTAACTGTGAAAGAGTAATTATACATTTAATCATTACTCAAGTTCTGTTTGGAATTTTTTTAAAAAAAAAGGGTACCAAAATGCACAGAAAAGATTGTAGTCTAATATATAAAAAAATTGAAAAATCAAAATGTTTGAAGTTTTAAGAGTCTTGTGATCCCTTAATAAAAATGGTTTCATTTAAATAATATTATCACTTTTGGAAAAAAATAGGTGTTTAAATATTTGAACAAATTACCAGTAAAACTATATGGTATCACAAAGTAAGTTTCATAAATTTCATGAATTGAATAAAGTATTCACATTTATAAAGTTTTATAACTTCTGGTTATCAATTTTTTGTTTAATACTTTTTTTGTGGAATTAAAGTCCTATACATGTTTTTTTCTTGTTTGACAATCTATGTAAATGACAAAAATTTTATACTTTCAATATTTTATATATAGATAAATATAGATAATATATGGTAGAGATAAAATATCAGTATCCAAAATATAATACTGGAAAACTCAATTTAAGAAAATATAACAAATTTAAGGTAATTACTGAATAATATTTAAAAATTTTGAAGTTTATGATAGATTTTAAAACATTGTACAGAATAAAGCCATACCTTCCAAGCTTTTCATTTATAAAATGTTAATTTGAATTTTTTTCTTTTAAGGATCTTTTTATTGTACACTACACATTGTCTTCTTGGTTTCTTACCATTATCCTCATAATCTACCATTTCAATGTCACTTGAATTGTCAAATTCACTGTCACATGTAACAGAAGAATTGCTACCCTCCACCTCACTTTATGTTTGTTGTTGCTTAACCTCCTGGTGTAGGAAAGATTATGACCATATCTAATAGATTCCATTTTAGTATGCAATTGGTCCATGGATAAGAGTAATATACAGTTTCACTTGAGTGAAGAACCATGAGGGCTGAAAACTGACTAAACCTCAAGAAGGTTCTTGTAATTTAAAATCAAGAACCAAGTAGAGGAGCTCCCCCCCCCTGGCAAGGCTTGACCTAACACCTTCAGAAGTATCATTTGGGAACTTGCAGGAAAGTTTGACCTCAAACCTACACTCAAGAGCCAAAACATTATGACCACCTGTCAATATTGAGTTGGCCCACCTTTGGCCCGCAACACAGCTTCAACCCGGCTTGGCAGGGATGCCACAAGTCTTTGGTAGATGGCTGGAGACAGATTGTACCAGATGTTTAAGCAACAGTTACTCAAATCTGAGATATTGCAAATTGGTGGTCTTTGAACTCTGAGCTGTCCACATCCCAAATGTGTTCTATAGGATTGAGATCCAGTGAGTTAGGTGGCCAGGACATTAACTGGAATTCTGCCTCATGTTCCTGAAACCACTCTAACACAATTTTAGCCTTACCACATGGGGTGTTGTATTGTTGGAACATTCTATTTCCAGCTGGAAAAACAGAGGTAAGGGTGCAACTGGTCCGCAGTGATGTTCGAATCCCTGTAGCATTCATGGTCTGTTCTACCTCAACCACGAGTCCCAGACACACTCAAGAACATCCCTCAAAGCATAATACCACCACCACTAGCCTGTGTAGCCGAACGATGGCCGAATGGTTAGAGTGCTGGCCTTCGGAACCGGAGTTCGTGGGTTCGAATCCCACTGAGGCATGGATGTTCGTAGCCGTTCGGAATCGGCTTTAAGCTGTAGGTCCCGGTCTCATTAACCCTCGTGTTGCAAAAAGTAGACCGTAGCACTCCAAACCAAAACAAAACTAGCCTGTGTATGACCTACTGTACATTGAGGGAGCAACTGTTCGCCTGGAAGACTGTGTATCCTGACATGGCCATTGGCGTGATGAATGACAAACTATGATTCAATTGACCAGGAAACTCTCTCCCACAGATCCATGGACCAGTTGCAATGTTCCCGGGACCAGCGTAGGCACAGTTGGTGATGGCGCTTGGTCAGACGTTTGGTTTCATTTACTGATTTTATTTACTATTGACCTCCATGTAACTTGCTTTGTGGTTTATAATATATTATATAGTATAAAATTACATATATGTATATTTAATTTTTTTTTATGTATTCCACAAAATCTCGTAAAATTGTAAGCCTTTCATGATTCTGAAATGGTTAAAATTTAAAGGTTTAATAGTATAGCATTCTGTTATACAAAATGGGAAAAATTGTTTTGTTGAAATTAATAAAGAAGTGGATTTTAAAATGATATTAATAATAATGTAATAACAATAATGTAGTACAAATAATGGTAAATTATTTTACTATGGACAATTTAACCCTTTGCCTTAAAACAATGTATGGGAGACGTGATCATACTGCAGTGCCCAAAATGAGAACCTTGTATCACACACGTGATGATTCTGTCTGGCCAAAGATGAATAGCTCGTGTCAGACACATGATGATTCTTTCTGGCCAAAAGTGAAAAGCTCGTATCAGACTTATTGTTTTTAGGTGATACAGTTTCTGTTTTTGTGTTATTGCTTGTTACAGTTGCAATATAAGAGTTGGTTGTTTATTCTTAGGTGTAATTGCAATAAAGTATTATATTATATGCATGGTTTCCGCGCACCTGGAAAGTCAGGGAAAGCCATGGAAAATCATGGATTTAGACAATGGATTAATTTTGTCATGGAAAGTCTTGATTTTTCAAGTAAAATGAGTAAAAGTCATGGAAAGTCATGGATCCGCTAAACTACCGATTAAAAAAAATGCATTGAATTGTTTAATTCTATTTTTACTTGTCATTTGGCTGAAGTTACTGAGTTTGGTATTTATGTATTTTCTATCCTATTCCCCATATTGCAAAGTAAAATTTGTTCACCAAGGAAACTCAAAACAAGAAAGCTTAATGAGTGGGTAAATGTATATTATTCTGGTTTTTTCTTAAATTGTAGATTAAAATTTTATTAATATAATAATAAGTATTTTTTAATAAAAATTAGTTAAGATTTTTGCACAAAATATAAGTTTACCTCTAGGGATATTGTATATAAACATTATAGGGTTATATTTGGCTATTATTCATGGTCACCTGGATAATACCAAAGTACCCTGAATTCAAATTGGAAACATTTTGATTGAAAAATTGCTATATGATTAAACTTAGGTATGTAGATACAACAATTTATTTTTATGTATGTGAGTTTATTAACACTTATAAAGTAAGTTTATAGTTTTTTTTTATGATAAAATTTCTGTAATTTCTCTAAAAGCGTATACTTTATTTGTATGTACATCAGAAGTTTTATTCCTATATACTTTAATGAAAGCTTTTTAAAATCATGGAAAATGATCTGCTAAATCAGGGAAAGTCATGAAAAGTCATGGATTTTAAAAAATTTATTTTGGCAGATAACCTGTATATGCAATAAATAATTAACTGTTGGTGCTTAAAAAAATTCTTTAAAGAATCTGAAAATTTAACCTAATGGCAAAAAGGAAAATTGATACTAATAACGGTGCTGGAAAGTGTCCTGATTACACCTTAGAAACTGAAACAGATACCAATTTGGATACATCTGAAGATAGCATTGTAGTTTGTTCTGTAAAAAAAGTGTGTAAAATTTAGTTAGTGATGAAACTGCTTCTGGTCACAAAGCATGAGAAAAGCTTTCATCGAAAGTGGCACACACAATTGTTGCTCGATTCATAAGGCAAGAGGTTAACGTATAAAAGTATAGCTTTGAAAAGTTGGAGAATATTTTTGGTTCTAAAATTTAATTAGTTAATTCTAAATATATATGCTAGATGCAGTTCTAGAACATACCCTGAGTAAAAAGTCTTTTTATATTCCATGTTGCTTTTCTACTAGCAATATTTCTTAGATGATATATCAGGTATGTTCCTGCAACATATTTCGTATTATTGCTTTCAAATAATGTTGTAGATATTATGTTTTTCTGATTGGCATTATTAAAAAGCTTTATAAAAAAGCTAATAAAGGAAAAATATATTTTTGGAATGTGGTTTTGAAATGTTCTGTGCATTTGTTTATAGGTTTTACTACAGAAGATGGAGCCCCTGTTAAGCTATTAACAGCTTCTATTTATTGCTAAGTTTACACAAGAAGGCTCCCTGTCTATTTTTTCTGTGGTTATCATCTGCTATATGCATTTTGTCTCATAAGATAACTGAATAACTCTTAATGTTGTTATCCCACTCTACAGAGTTATATGATTATAATGTCTTTTAAAAGTACATTATTTTTACAATACATTTTTAAATTTTTGTTACTTCTTTCATTTAGTATATGCAGGTTAAGTCCCTCTTATTTTATATGTTGGTGTAAAAAATGGCATCATTAATTGCCTAAATTGCCACCCTAGAAGAAAAATTTATAAAATTTAATATTCTTTAAAGATATAAAATTTTCAGATTTGTTTAGTTCAGTTATAAATATATAGATTTAACTTAATAATCTTTATTGTGTTTATTCAACTTCCTCAACTGTGGGTTCTTGATTTTGATGGCTTGTACCTTCTTTATGTAATTTTGTCATTATTGGGGATAGTTCTCTTTGAGCTTCTATCATTTTATTGTCTATCTCAGCTTTATCTGCTGTTCTGTTGTTATCAAGCCACTGAAGAATTTCTTGGCTGACATCATTCACTTTAGTTTTTTCACTGGAAGATAATTTACCAATTTTGTCACAATCAGCTGCTTGTCTTACAGCATAAAGATATGCTTCAAGAGAATTCCTAGCAATGACTTTTTCTCTTTGCAATTCATCTTCTTTCTCATAATCCTTGGCTTCTTGTAACATTTTTTCTATTTCCTGTTTTGATAACCTTCCTGTTTCATTGGATATTGTGATTTTCTGAGATCTTCCTGAACCTTTGTCCATAGCAGACACTTGGAGAATCCCATTAACATCAATATCAAAAGTAACTTCAATTTGGGGAACTGCTCTAGGAGCTGGTGCAATACCAAGTAGTTTAAACATTCCTAAAGAGTGATTATCTTTTGTCATAGCTCTTTCCCCTTGGTATACTTGAATATCTACTCCTGGCTGGTTGTCAGTATATGTCGTAAACATTTTTGCTGTTTTGCAAGGTATGGCAGTGTTTTTTTCTATTACTATAGTCATCACACCTCCTGCTGTTTCTATCCCTAGTGAAAGGGGGATAACATCAACAAGCAAAACATCTCTGATATTCTCACTCGTATCTCCTGACAATATGGCAGCCTGTACTGCTGCCCCATATGCTACAGCTTCATCTGGATTAATGGACATACATAGACTTTTATCATTAAAGAAATCCTTTAGAAGTTTTTGAATTTTGATTATGCGTGTCGATCCTCCCACTAATAGTACATCATTTATTGAACCTTTATCGAGTTTGGCATCTTTTAAAGCTTTCTCAACTGGTTCTAGAGTGCTTCTGAAAAGATCTATGCAGAGTTCATCAAAGCGAGCTCTAGATATTCTAGAATAGAAATCAATGCCTTCAAAAAGTGCGTCTACTTCAATACTTGCTTCAGAACAGTTTGACAGTACCCGCTTTGCTCTCTCACAAGCTGTTCTTAATCTTCGTTTTGACTTAGCACTAACTCTCAAGTCTTTTTTGAATTTTTTTTGAAATTCATCAGCAAAATATGTAACCATTCGACTGTCAAAATCTTCTCCACCTAAATGTGTATTTCCAGCTGTAGATTTGACTTCAAACATAGGTCCCTCAGAGATATTTAGTATAGTGACATCAAAAGTTCCTCCACCCAAATCAAAAACTAGAACGATCCTCTCTCCTTTAATATCTTTATCAAGACCATAAGCAAGAGCAGCAGCAGTTGGTTCATTTATTATCCGAAGAATATTTAATCCAGCAATCTTTCCAGCATCTTTGGTTGCTTGACGCTGTGAATCATTGAAATAGGCTGGTACTGTAATGACAGCATCTAATACTTTTTGACCTAGATATGTTTCAGCAATGTTTTTCATTTTTGTAAGAACCATTGCACTGATTTCTTCTGGATTAAATGTTTTCATGTCACCTTTGAATTCTACGCTAATTTTAGGGTTACCATTATTATTAATAACTTTAAAAGGCCATTGTTGCAGATCTGACTGAATTTGAGGATCTTCATATTTCCTTCCTATCAATCTTTTAGCATCAAAAACGGTATTTTCAGGATTGAGTGCTGCGTGAGATTTTGCAGATTCCCCAATCAGTCTCTCTGTTTCTGTAAAAGCTACGTAACTTGGTGTCGTTCGATTTCCTTGTTCATTTGCGATTATTTCCACATGACCATACTGAAAGATTCCAACACAGGAGTAAGTCGTTCCGAGGTCAATACCTATTGCCGGTGACTTATCACCAGGCATCTGTCAAAGGTTTGCGAAAAATTCTATCCCCGAATAAAGATTTCATCAAAATACAAGAAGAAAAAAAAATTGTTTTTTTAATATCTGGAATACTAACACAGTGTTTGGAAAAGTTAACTAAAGCATTTCATTGAATTGTTCAGTTACGATTTATTTGTTCTATCTGTATCGTTTAATCTTGCACGGGATAAAAACTAATATTTAAACCAGTATTCACGAGTTTTTGAATTCCGATGCTGCCATCTAACAGCGAAAGTTGGAGTTTTTACAAACTCCGCAGATATTTAATTTCTGTTTATCTCTCTACTTTATTGCATTCTATTTATGCTGCAATTTTTATTTCATTATGAAAATAAACAGTTATTACGCTTCTTGCACTACATGTCGTTAGAATTCTGTGCTATTTCAGAGGCATAATTTTATGGAACTGTTGAAAAGTTCGTAGGAAAGGGTGAGTTTGTGCTCGTGCTGCCATCTTCAGAACATTTTTGACATTTCTGAATAGGGATGAATTTGCTGATGTATGTATTTAATCAGTTTATACTACCTAGAGACATTTCAAACTTAATTTTAGCTTTATTTGACCGTATTATGGTATTAACTGAAATTGCAATTTTAAATTTTAAATAATTCCAAGGTCAGAAAATAATTTCCTTTGAATTAGTGCAGTTTTAATAATATAATATATATTTTCATTTAAATTAATTTTTTTTGCTAGTTTTATGGCTTTATTTCTAAAACAATATAACGTTACTTTTAAGATCGAAATCTGATTTTAAATGAATGTGCAAAAATATAATGATTGGTTGAAGTGAGGCTTTTGTTTAATTTATTATTCGTAATTTAAAGCACATTAATGGTATAAAAATTATCGTGTGCAAAAACTGTTGATTATTCCATCGGTTTATTCATTGTTATTCTGTATATTTTGAGTGGTAACTTGTTTTAATCTTTTAAAACATTTCTCCAAAACATTTACATATAAATTCCCATATTTAAACTATCTTAGAATATCCCAAGCAACATAGATTGTTGGTCCAGTATTAAATTATGGTAACTTCTTTGGAAAATTATACAGTACAATAATTGAAAAATACAATTAATGTTTTAAAACCTTGGATGCCTGGATTTATGGAGAAAATTAATATTCTAGAAAAGTTGTTTTACTCCCTCTGAGGAATTTAACCCTATCGTAATTTCTGGTCTATATGCATTATAATCCTTTAAACACAACTGTTATTGTTAGCACATATGCAAGTCTGTCCTTATAGCTCAACAGTAATCGTCGACATATATGCGATTATATCCGTTGTTCCAACCACCACAGAACCGTTGGTATACACGCAGTTCTAACCTATGGCATTGGGCGTAATTCGGAGGATCAAATGCCCCTGCCAGAATCGTTTAGAAAAGCTGCACATTTTTTAAAGCTTTTATCCACATTTTAATTTTCTATTCAATTTTTCCTTTAGTTTTGAAGTTATTTTTTATTAGTTTGTATCCACTTATTCTAATTATGTATATTACTATTTCCTGCTGTAATTTTGAAACAGTATACTCTGTCTACCAATAAGTATTTGGACACCTGTGATAGAAAAGAAATACTAACTTTATTCAAAACCAATAGCTGGTAGAGCCTCCACGAAAGGCAATAACATCATGAACTCTTCGGGGCATACTTTCCACAAGTCTTTGTATTACAGCTAGTGGTATTGTCTTCTACTCGGCTTGGAGTAGACATACAAGTTCCTTCACCGATTTTGGATGGGTAGTGCACCCCTTAATTCGGCGGTTCAACTCGTCCCAGAGGTTCTCGATAGGGTTCAGGTCTGGGCTATGGGCAGGCCAGTCCATTCGATGAACTCCATTGGCACCATACCAAGCCTTGATTAACCTCGAAACATGACAACTGGTATTGTCGTTCTGAAAGTAACAGGGGTCTAACCCGTAAAACTGTCACAACGTAGGATGCACATTGTCATCCAAAATAGTGCAGTAGGCATCGGCGTTGAGCTTACCATGAATGGGGATCAAGGGTCCCAGTCCATACCAGGAGAAACACTCCCAGACAATAATTCCACCTCCGCCAAACTTGACTGTTGGCATAATTCATTCTGGCTGGAGACGTTCTCCAGGCAGATGCCAGACCCAGACCTTGCCATTCGAAAGGTAAAAGGTGAATCTTGATTCTTCGCTCCAAAGAACCCGTTTCCACAGATCTACGGTCTAGTTTCGATGTGCTTGG
>CM063499.1:37340667-37360667 GCA_032207245.1 Pardosa pseudoannulata | reverse complement strand
GCTGCTGTAAGAAGTAAAAACAATGTCCGTGGGAAATTTCAACCAAACAGCTTCATGAATGCGGTTAAAGAATCGGATAGTTTGTGGGGAGACTTGCAGGGTATTGTTAAGCGCGAGACAGAGGCTAATTCCATTTTGGAAATAGGAAATTTTACTGTAAGTGAGTATGACTATGTTGATGATGGAAACGTCACAGAAGTTATTGCAGATACACAACCACTAATCATAAAGAAGGACGCCAATGCCAATAGCTCTACTTTTGAGACAACAAGACAATCGGAGGAGACAAATTACAAAAGTGAGTCCAATTTAGTATTGGATCCATACAATGGAAACTCACCAGAGCTCACAACGAATGAGGAATTATCAACGGAAAATGAAGGTACTGATACTGACCTTTCATCTACAGAAGTTATTTCCGACAAAATTAGTATGACGGAAGGAAATTTAGAGTCAAATACAAATGGTAAAAATGACAGCAACGATCAAGATAATGTTACTGAAAGTCCAGATACAAATGATGGAATTCCCGAAGTTACGTCTAAACATTTAATTGAAAGAGAAGTTTCCACAGTTACGAATCCTCTTTTGGTTTCAACAGAAATAGCACAAAGTAGTTTAAGCAATACTTTTAGTGAAATGAGTGATATTACTACTTTCACTAGCGAGCCTGTCACAAGCACATTTAGCAAGAGTGATTCAACAATCTACGAAAACACTACTCCATTACCTACCGGATTAAGTTACACTGAATCCAAAGACGTAACTTCAATAGATATAAACACTGAATGGAATTCCGAATCTGATTTGCAGTCATCAACGCACACAGAAGTCCAAGAAAATTCCGTTGAAACGTCTTCAGATTTGTTAAGTACATACAGTACTAGTGAAGAGACAAGCTCTGTTACTACTACAGTTCAAACAAGTCTAGAGACAAGAGCACCAAAGGTTCATAGAGATGTTCAGCATGTTAAAGAAGTAGAAGATGATTATGAGGATAAAATCTTAAGTGAGGGAAGAACATCAAACACTTTTGAGGAACAGGAAAATATGAATACTGTGGGGTGGTTAAATAGAATTCAAAATATCTCTGCACTGAAAAAGTCGGATGTTAATAGTAAAGAAAAAGAAAATAAGTATAAATTGTTTACCATTACTAAAACTACATCTGAAAGCACTAATAAATTCGACAACATTAAAATATCTAATTATTATATACGTAAACATGGAGGTAAAAGCCAAACGAAACACAAGAATTATGATTCTCAACGATTAGCAGGTAATATGAATAAAAAAGCACAAAAATATCGACTTAATTCAGTTAAGAATCAAAGAGAGGAAGGTTTATCAACTACCGAAAGTGAAAACGTATATGACGAAGAAACTGTTTCAGAAGAGACTAGACAGGTCTTAACAACGATTGATTCAGGTAAAGGGAAATACATAGGGTTTGGGAATGTAAAAGAAATGCATACCAACGTAAAAGCATACCAGAAAATGAAACCTCATGCATTAGGCAACGAACAACAGAAATTTGAGAATTTGGACGTCCATAATCAGCACGATTATGATGAAGATGTTTCCAAATCTACCATCGAAGATTTAGCACCGAATACTGAACGAAACAAAACATTCGCAAATACAAAAGGGAAACGAGTCAATTCAAATATAATTCTGAAAGGGAACTATCAATCACTTGGCATAGAATTTAATACTTTAACAAGCTTAGATACTAAAACTTTGGATGATACAAAAGAAAAATCAAGTACGATTAAGAATAGAAATCACACCTCTAGCTCACCCAAACCAACTGTTCAGTACAAGAAGGTAAATAATTTGGACGAAATCGAAAAATCAGATGAGGATGAATATGAATTTGAAACAGACTCAAACTTTCAAGTTTCAACAGAGACTTTTGTTTCAAATAAAGTATATAGAAAACCCAAAGACAGAAAAGCTAATTTGAAAAGTACACAATATATAGATGAATCAGTGGACGAAGATTTAGATTATCCACCAAAGCTGATAATATTGCATCTGCGTAATGAGACTGCTAAAACAAAAGCTACTCCTACCAGTGTAAGTGAAGTTTCCGAGGACTCTTGGACTAATTTGTCAGAGAAAGAAACAGAAAACAGCAAGTTAAATAATCAAGGTGGAAATGAGGATGAATATGAAGACTCATCAGATGAAATTTCTCATATTTCTCCGACAGAAACATTAGAAACAACCCCAAAACCAAGAATTCTAAAAGAATACAAAAATCGCTTGAAGAAAGGCAAAAAGTTGCCAAGTCATGAATTTGAAGTTTATTCAAAATCAGAGAAATTGCAGGTGACGACATTTTTGGATACTCAACCTTTGGAAGATGAAAGACTTTCTCAAACTGATAAAACATTAAAGAAAACAGAAGGAGTCATAGAAGAAAAGGAAACTGATAAATATGTTAATAAAGGTGGTCAGAAACTGGAAGAAAATTGGACGAGAAAACCAACAATATTCCCAAATGAAAAACTTAAATCTAGTTTAAGAAAAACAGGACTGACTTTTGACTTAAAGAAACAGGTGGAGGATGAACATGAAGAAACTGAAAGTTCAAGAAAAGACCTGGAAAAGTTGCCAAATCATAAATACAAAGCTTATTCAAAATCAGACAAATTACAGATGACGACACTCTCCGATACGCAACCGTTTGAAGATGAAATATTTTCTCAAACTGATAAACCACCAAAAGAAATAGGAGATATAGAAGAAAAGGAAACTGATAAATCTGTTAATGAAGAAATAGGTGGTCAAAAACTGGAAGATAATGGGATGAGAAAACCAACAATATCCCCAAATGAGAAAACTGAATCTAGTTTAAAAAATGCAGGACTGACTATTAACTTAAAGGATAATGAACAGGAAGAAATTGAAAGTACAAGAAAAGAAGTGGAGCGTGACCAGACATTTGCTACGTACTTTGTAACTCTGATGAATGCAAAAATAATGCCGGATGAGACTACAACTTACAGCTCACAAAGTACAAACTCTGATATCCCCCGGGCACATGAATCATTAAGCCGGTTAGAAAGCGTAAATGATTTGGGTGAAGAATATTACGACGAAGTTGCACACAATTATCAAAATGGCGAAAGAGTTTCTAAGCGTATCTCCAGCGGTAATGAAATGAAGTTATTGGAAGATAAAGTGAGTATAGAAAATGAGACAGTTGGTCATATGAGATTTGATTACGAAGAAGATGGTATGAATGATATCGAGAGAAGTTCATATGTTCATGAAACTATTGAATATTCAACAACTTCTGGTGGTTTAGAATCCACAGCTGCAGAAGAAACAACTATGAATGATTATAACCTAGGAGTTTCTGAAACAGAAGCTATGACGGAAATCCCAGAGCATTCACAGAAAAATTTCGAGTCCAAAACAGCTGGTAAAGAAAAAGAATTTGTAAAACATCTCAACTCATTAATATCCCACTTGAAAGAGAGGAGAAGAAAGAGTCATTTTGAAAGCATGAATCACGTAATAAGTCGCAGAGCTAGAGAAGCTGTCTCTTCCAAACCAACACCAAATCCAGAGGTTGGTCAAGTTCGAATGCCCCGAGCAAAAGAATGGTGGATTGGGGGTGGAGGGATAATAATTATGGGGTTGTTAATAATAGGAATGTATCATACTGTAATAAAGATCGCTAAGAAAAAAAGAGTGAGGGAAAAATCAACAAAAGATAATGATTTCCACGCAGTTCTTCGTGGTTATGAAACAGATGATGAAATGGAAGACCGGTTATCTGATGATATCATTCTTTTACAAAGTTTTATTGATCAGGTAATGCAAAATCATGAAATTTCTGAAGATGGAAGCATAAAGGTAGACTACTCCACCGCTGAACATATGTCCAGAATTCATGCAGCCACCACTGGAACAATAGGATAATAATTTAAATATGATATTGACTTCTAGGTGTATTATTAACTGTTAACTCACTCTTGCTGTTAACATGTAGATGCAATTAGAAATCAACTTGAAATAAATGCAATAAAAGGTTTGTAATTATATGTGGACAAAAATTCTAGATATAACTTTTAGTCTTTTATTTGACAATAATGCCATTGGTGTAAATCATAAAATCGGTTTTGATTTGATAAAATAAATTAATGATAATCATAGTTTAAGAATGGAAATAAATAATTTTTCAACTTTTTTGTGATTTGCAAACAGGAATCTTTACCGATTCACATTTAATTACGATTTATTGGAATAAACTGGTTTTAGTCTCTTTGAAATGTTATTGTTTTAGTATTTCAATAAATCAGACTGCAAACTGAAAGTATACTAACTTTACGATTTAAATTAGTATTACAGTTAAAGAACCTTTATGAACGAGGTAAAAGGAGCTATGATACCTCTTTTGATTTGATAAAATAAATTAATCATAGGTACGATTTAACAATAAATTTTTTTTAACTTTTTGTAATTTTCACACCAGAATCTTTTCCGATTAACATTTAATAAAGAATTATATGAATAAACTGGTTTTAGTTTCTTTGAAATTGTTATTATTTTAATATTTTGGAAAATTAAATATTTAAACTGAAAGTGTACCAACTTTAGGATTTTAACTAGTAAAACCATTAAAGAACTGAATTATAGGAATAAACTGGTTTTACTCCCTTTGAATTGTTATTGTCTTAGTATTTTGGCAAATCAAACTGTAAACTGAAAGTGTACCAACTTTAGGATTTTAACTAGTAAAACCGTTAAAGAACTGATTATAGGAATAAACTGGTTTTAGTCATTTTGAATTGTTATTGTCTTAGTATTTTGGCAAATCAAACTGTAAACTGAAAGTGTACCAACTTTAAGATTTTAACTAGTAAAACCATTAAAGAACCGAATTATAGGAATAAACTGGTTTTAGTCATTTTGAACTGTTATTGCCTTATTATTTTGGCAAACCAAACTGCAAACTGAAAGTGTACCAATTTTAGGATTTTAAGTAGTAAAACCGTTAAAGAACCATAATGCGTACTTTGTAGATGTCACATTAAGGTATGCGCTCCCTCTTGAGTTACTTAAAAAATATTTACAATTTTAAAGAAGATTTCATGTTTTAATTAAACTTCACATTCAGAAAGAATATTTATGTCAAATAAAAATCTGGAAAAATATTTTATTAGGAATCGCATTTAAAGATTTTATTACTACTTTCATTTTCTATATAATAAAGAAGAGGGTCTGCTTGCATGTCTGGGAACTTTGTCTACAGTTTGACTCCAATCTCGATGAAATTTTGTACTGTAGTTCTTTTTGACAAGAGGGAGGTCATTGTCTACTTAAACTCTAGAACTACCGATGATAAATATATACTTAGTTTTACCTCACCCGTCAAAGTGACGGATTTTTCATCATGGCTTTCATTGTAACTTTTGACTTAGTTCATATAAAAGAATATACTTTAACAAAATTAACTTTTAATACAATAATTCATTAATTATTAATAAAAACAAACAAACAAAAACAGTTTCTATTGCCTAGAATTTACAAAAAATAATGTTCATCCTATTTTCCTAGATTGGATTTTTCAAGGATTGCACTTTTCACCAAGAACTTTAAATAGTTAAAAGTACAACTGATAATGATTATATCCTGATTATATTTATCAGTTAGATCGTTTAGTTCTAAACTGAATCGTAATCGGAGCAAAATAGATCCCGTTATAACGGTTGCCGAACACTTTGGATCATTCAATTTTAAAATCGCCAAAGTCGTCATTTTGACGGGTCTTTGTATAAGTAGGTATAACGTAACGACCTGTTACATGCCCGAAAACCAAGAAAAAAAAAAACCCGATGTCGTCCTAAAGGTCCTTCATCGCACTGGACATCGCACTGGAGCTCTCGGGTCTGACTTTCCTGGGCCAAGCCCTCTAAGCCAGATTACTGTATATGCATGGTAAGAGACATAGCTGATATATTGCAACGATATTGAGGCTTAAAAAAGTCGAAGATAATTTAAAATTTTAAAAATATAAGAGAAAAAAGGTTAAAATAAGCTAAGGTTCATGAGTTCGGTGAGGGCAAGTAAATACACAAGTTAGGTTGACAAATAATACACAGTAGGTTCAGCAAAATAGTACACAGTTAGGTAAAGAAGTAATAAAATTAACAGACTGTCCTGTGATAATAACAGAATAACAGTAGAAGTTTTTTTTTCCCCAAGGAAAAGTTTAAGGGGTAATGGGAGAGCAGAAGCAAAGTAGATTAAGTCTATAAAACACGAGGATCCAGCTGGGAGCTGGGAGAAATTTGATTGGCTCAGGAGGACCAATAGAATTTCTGCGTAGTTCAGAGAGAAGGTAGATAGGAAAAACTTAAGGGATTGAGCTGAGAGAGAGGAGAAAAGAGATTGGCTGCTGAGGGCCAATAGAATTTATTCAATGCTTCTGTCCAAGACAGCTAAGGGACGCTTAGCATTTGCAGGGTCCGTATGGTCATATTGGGCTAAGTCCAGTAAATGATCAACGCTTATGCTAGAATAAAAATTTAAGGCTAGAATTTTGAGACGGATACCTATTGTTAACTTTAGGAAGAAATGCATGTCGACTAAAAAGTGGGAACAAAACCCTCTGTGTACCGGTTTTTCGTTCGCAAACAGAAGCGGGTGGTCCAGTGCCCGAGTTTAATTAAAGGTGTAAGTACAGAGCCGAGCTGTCTGCCGCTTTGTGCCAAGAGACTTTGATGACACTATAGACCTCCCAGTGACGGATGGAGTCTAATGTTTCTGACATATGGATCAAGTTAATGGTTTCGCTTCTTTGCGGATGATTGACGATCGGTAAACTCAAAGGAACTCCTGTCGCATCTGGAAACTCGTCAACTGAATCCAAGCGGGTCATTTGATGGCAGAATTGCGTCACCCTGTTTCTGGGTGGTTCCTGAAATAATGACGTCCAGGAAAAACAGGACCCGTATATAAGAAGATTTGATGAGAGGGGAAGAGGATTGTTTTTTGTGAGCCGGAGAAGAGTGTCACTAGTCTCTCCGATTTGCCGGGGGCTTGCTTTTCGCTAGAGACAGCCAGCGCCTCTGATTACAGTCAAGGCTAAGTCAACCGTTACAATGAAACATTGTGCATTCAAAATCAATTTTATCTTTTCCAGTAGTCTGGTCCAAATTAACATTTGAGTTATATCTGAGTTTATTTCCTATTTAGCAATTTTAATTGAGATTAAACAAGTGTGAACTGATTTTCTTAAATTTAAAAACTATCTCAAAATGCACTTGGCTTTACACTTGCCGAAATAGAAAGATATTGTGGAGTCAGACTCGATATTGGTGTGCAAAGAATTGCACTGAAGTTCTTATCCTGATATAAGCAAAGAAAATATGAAGGAAATTAATTTCTAATTAGTAAGAGAAAGACGATAAAGTTTCCTTCACTTAAACCCTTGCCTGTGACGCCCGAACTCAGTTCGGGCAAATCAAATGTGCTAATTTTGGATTGCCCGATCTGAGATCGGGTAAGAAAAAAAACCCCTGATATTTTAATTCTGTGAATCCCGAAATCGGTTTTCCAATGAATAATATTTAATTTGCCATTTTCTCAATAGATAGACATACTAACGCAAATGTGTTAATTTTGGATTGCCCAACCTGAGATCGGGTAAGAAAAAAAAACGGATATTTTAATTCTGTGAAGCCCGAAATAGGTTTTTTCAATGAATAATATTTAATTTACCATTTTCCCAATAGATAGACATACTTTCCCGCGAAATATTTGGCAGTTTTTCCTTATTTGTCGCTATTTCTCGAATACTGTAAAGGATTTGTGAAATACAAAGAAATCTGAAGGACAATGAATTCATGACAGTTGATATAGATAATAATACTGTTGTTTTTGTTTTCTTATTGAAATGCATGATATGGACAGTTTAATTTAAACACGACAAGAGGCACTATAAGTTTTCCTTTTATTAATTTCATATATATGCTTTCCGTTATCTTGAAATACTCCAATCTCACCAGAAAAACATATTTTTTCTTTTCAAAAGTTGCCACACCACAAAAGAAAAATTAAAATAAAGCTAATGACAAACGATAATATTAAAAAAAAATATTAAAACCATGGATGTACGCAACAGTTCTATTAGTTTATTATATTTATCCAGAAAATTATGTCATTTGATCTATTTTGCTGTAATGTGAGCAAAAATTACTTAATTCATTAACATTTCCTATAAGGCAATTTGTCACAACGTCACGAACTACTATAATGCCCTTCCCATTCATTTTCAGGTTTACAACAGTAGCCAATAGACAAAGAATGAACAGTCCTTCCGTTTGAAACTAAAGCCAGAATTGTCATAATTTGAGAATTTGCCTTGCTGCATGAAATCAGCTTATAATGCCCTTCCCATTCATTTTCATGTTTACAACAGTCAATAGACAAACAATAAACTGCCCTTCCGTTTGAAACTAAAGCCAGAAATCTCATACTTTGAGAATTTGCCCTACTGCCTAAAATCGCCTTATTCATGTAAAAATGTTGAAAATTGTAGTTATTTCGTTAATTTTTTTTCAAAAATAATGTATTTCTAATATTTTAATGATAATAACTAACAAAATTAAAGAAAAAAATTTCCATTTTTGGCAATTTTCCCTTTTTCCGTATTTTTTAAATATATTCCATAGGCAAGGGGTTAAATACTATTTTACAAAAGTATGTTTTAATTAATTAAAAAGCTATGTTGATTAAGCATTTGTACATTTAACAATAGAAACATTACTGTTTTATTACGATGTAATTAGATGTAGTTAGTTTCATCTATGTAATAAAAACATACATCGGTGTAATTAGTTTACATCGATGTATATTTTTCAATTAATAAAATCTGAAAAGATGGCTGTTCCAGAAAGGTCATGTGAGTGGCGATTTTCTAGTGAAAGAACAGATAAATCTTAATGAATATAAAAATTTCATTAAGAAACGAAACAAAACTTAGAATTTTATCATTTGAGCACCACAGATAGTTACATGAACAAAATGCAAATGAAGCTGTAAAATTTATTGTGCTTATTAACCAAACGTTTTCAATTAATTTTCAGCTGTACGCACGATTAAGTTTCTGTGATGAATGTTAACAAAAAGTCTTTTCTTTCGCATATAAAAGCAGTTCTTATGTACAAAAAAAAGTCGTAATCATCTGACTCCAGCTTTTTGTTCTCGAATTTCTTTCAACCTCGTTTCTACAGTTTCTTTCCTTGTGAGTTTGAACGCCATGTCGCAGAATTCGAAATACATTCCGAAAGAGTCAGCATTTCTGGTTTTCATGTCATGATACACTACGTTGTCTGTGTATTTAGGCTTGCAACATATGTAAAACATTATAAAAAGAGATCCCATGATGAAACAAGCAGATCCCACTGCCAGCAAGATGAAGTCATGTTTATGCCATTCTTTGTCCTCCCGAAGCCACGCCCACAGGAGAACGAAGAGTATGTTCTCAACTAGCAATATGAGGAGGAATATTAGAGGGCGTTTTTTCTGCTTCAGTTCGAACATTATGGGCCAATAAGTGAGAGAAGGCAATCCGAAAACGGCAAATATGAGGAAATAAAGTGATATCTTCCTCTTCTTGGTGATGGAGGATTCTTGGTAAGTACCAACGGCGATGGATGTCACCCAGAGAGCAATGACAAGGCCGTGGATGACACATATAAGAAATATCCATCCAAAAATTGCCCTCGCAGCTAATGCTATTGCCACGGCACGAGATACCATTATGGTGCTCCATCCTGTGACTGACAAGAAGCCAGTGAGAATACCATCGTCTCGCCTTCGAACAGCAGCTTGCATGGACATCAAGGTGAGAGCCGATGCAATGATTTCACCGGTCACTGGAAATAAAAAATAGATAGTCAGACGTCTAACGTACAGAAATAAAATGTACACATGAAAATAGATTAAGATATATATAACGTGCAGAAAAAGCAAAGAAAGTGAATCTGTTAGTCTTTTCTAATAGTAAAATTTTTTTTTCTCAGTACGAGAAAGAAAGAAACTCCAAAACAGGGGTTGGCCTCTTGGAAGTCTCACACTTGTTGTTGAAGAGTAAGACTTGTAGGAGATCCTTCAATCCTTGACCAAGAGGATTAATCAAAAGTATAAGGTACTTATCAGGGCCCGATTATCAAGATTTTGGGCCCAGGGCAGAGAATATGTTTTGGGCCCTTGTAGATTATTATTACATTTTATTAATGTGTAGCTGAAAGATTTGCATTGATGACTGTGTGCATAGTATTTACTAACATTATTAGTGTATAAACTATGATTCATTCGAGGCTGAGAATTATCAAAAAAACAAACCATTTTTTAGCTGCTTCATAGGGTACTTTACAATTACGGAAAATTAAAAATTTTACTTATCCCGTCATATGACGGGCTATATGCTAGTTCTTGACATAGTTTAATGCTTTGGTTTTTTAGGTGAAAGGTCTAGTAAATACATTAACTCACATGCTTTGTAAGGCTGTTTTTCGTCCAGTGCAACAATGATGATGTAGAGCTGCAGTAATAGCTGAGTCAGACCAGCGTAGAATTCCTCGAAGAATTCCAGTACTGCTGCCTGGCGTTCTAACAGAGATTTCTCTTCCAGCTCTTTGGGGGTGAGGGGACGTCGCATGCACACTCGTTGGGCAGAAAACTGAAGCACCTCCACTCGCCTGCGGATAGAAAACATTGTTTTAAAATTACAATTATTCTTCAGAAAGCCTTAAATTAGTTACATTCTGGAATAGATCTGGACGAGATGAACTCACTGTAAGTACTTTTTGGTTGGTTTGGTTTTGGAGCTCTACGGTCTACTGTTTGCAACAGGAGGGCTAATGAGATCGGGATTTACTGCTTAAAGCCGATTCCAAACGGCTGCGAACATCCAATGCCATAGCACCCTAATCATTTGGCCATCGTTCAGTCACTGTCTGTACTTATCGGTGAAAAGTGTGACAAGTGCACAAAAAGAATTTGTGTTAACAGGACAAAATTTCAAAATGTGAAAAGTTTTAAAACGCTAAAATACATTATCCATAATTAAAGTTCTTTACTTTAAAGATTTTTCCGGATTGATTGAAGAACAGCCTCCGCCAACTTGGCGATAAAGCTCTGAACAATGTAGCCTAACATTTTCTCCTGATCTCGCCGTGTCGAAACAATCTGTATCTATATTTTAGTTTATATTATATTTGCATCCAGCTCTTCTGATGGAATATTTTTCTCATATATTATATACACTAATGCTTAAAAATATTAGATACACTGTCTACCAATAAGTATTTGGACACCTGTGTTAGAAAAGAAAAACTAACTTTATTCAAAATCAATAGTTGGAAGAGCCTTCACTAGAAGCAATTACAGCTTGATCAAAGGCTTATGGGCAGCAGCACGACCATGAAAACCAAGCAGATGTGCTTCCTTACGGATGGTATTTATTGAAACAATACTCCCAGATGCCTGTTGAAACTCCTCGCGGAAGAGGGCCATCGGTTGGGTGCGGTTCTTACGAATTTATCTGGACAGCACTCTTCGGTCTTTATCTTCCAGTTTCGTTGGTCTGTCGACTCGGGGCACATTCCGACAATCACCGCTCACCTTCCACTTCTTAATCACATAGGCCACTGTCGATTTTGGGTACTTCAGATCTCTAGATATGTCCCTTAAGGATCGGCCACATTTGTGATATCCGATAATTATACCTTTCTCGAAATCAGAGAGCTCCGAACTGCGCGGCATCTTGCATGCGACTAATGCCGATGCTGTTTCCTACACGATGTATACCCGCGGAGGCCGTGACGTACCTCAGGATCACAGATATCGCCATTCGCATAGGTGTCCAAATACTTATTGGTAGACAGTGTATAATGAACCATTAAAGGTTCACTATGGCTTCTTTGCAATAATTTGGAGCTGTTGGCTTTGTAAACTGTTAAGGGATTAAATATCCATAAATGCAAATGCCCGCTTTTTTGAATGGTTTTGGTTAATTATGTTTGTTTGTTTGCTTTTGGAGTGCTACGGTCTACTTTTTTGCAACACGAGGGCTAATGAGACCGGGACCTACTGCTTAAAGCCGATTCCGAACGGCTACGAACATCCATGCCATAGTGGGATTCGAACCCACGAACTCCGGTTCCGAAGGCCAGCACCCTAACCATTCGGCCATCGTTCGGCCTTGGTTAATTATGAAAATGTATATAATTCTATTACAATGGCGTAATCTACATTAATTAAAATTCTCCAAATAGCATGGGATACAATGTTGTTAGGATGAAATTCCTTTGTTTTTTACTAAACATCGCCAATAATTTCATCAAATTTGCCAAGGGGCACCCTATTCTTCAGTAGTACCATGTTTATAATCGAAACTATTGTTTAGGAAGTTATGAAATGTTGTGCAGAACGTAATAAAGGGATGGTAATTTGTTTGAGCGAAAAAAAAGATTAATTCAAAAGTTTCCACATAGAACATTTTTTGATGAATTACACTTTTAGTCAACATCTATTCTAGTTAAAAATATTTATTACAACAAGACATGTTCAACATGACAGCCATCAATTTCAGCTACCATTTGAAATAGTTGTTCTACAGTTGACTCCAATGTGTCCAGTGAAATGCTGTCCTTCAGATCAGGTAGAGTTGATGGATTATCAAGACTGGCTGAAATGCTGTCTTACAGATCAGGTACAGTACATGGATTATCAAGACTGGCTGAAATACTGTCTTTCAGATCAGGTACAGTTCATGGATCATCATGACTGACTAGATTTTTTAGATGCCTCCAAAGCCAGGATGGAGTTCCTCCACACTATCAAGAAATTCTAAAAACACTTTACAGAAGAGCTGAAACTATTACATTATTGCATACATTACGCTGACACATTAGCTGGCACTTTCCTAACGTGTGTTGTTCTTGTCGGTTTTAATACCACTTGGACAAACCAAGCAAGATTGAGCCATAAGTCACTCGTATAAGGCAAAGTAGTGCGCATTCCGTTTTAAAGATCACAGTTAAGGTGAAAGAACGATATTGCTCAAGTGGGCCCTCCTAATTTTGTAGCAAGAACCAAGCAGAAGGACCATAGACTTGACTTGCCATACCCAGAGGTATTTAGTGAGAACTTGGATGACATTGTGACCACGAACATATCTTAAGTGCCCCAGTCACCTTTAACAACTTAGGCCGGTTCGGGTTCCGAACCCTCAACCTCTCAGTTAGAAGATCGTTGCCTTTGCCGACTGAGCTACCGGGGCTCACAAATCGTTGTTCTACAGTTGACTCAAATGTGTCCAGTGAAATGCTGTGAACATGTCGGGAAATGCTGTCTTTCAGATCAGGTACAGTTCTTGAACTATCAAGACTGGCTAGATTTTTTAAATGCCACCAGACCCCAAAACCAAGATGGAGCTCATCCACACTGTTAACAAGTTCTAAAAACACTTTTCAGAAGAATGTGACATCAGCTGAAATTTTCCTAATGTGTGTTGTTGTTGTTCCTGGTGCCACTTGGTCAAACCAAAGAAGATTGAGCCAGAGATTACTCCTATTAAGGCAAAGTGGTACGCCTTTCGTTTTAATGAGCACCGTTAAGGTGAAAGAACGACCTTTCTCAAGTGGATCCTCATAATTTTGAAGCAGAGATCAAGCAGAACACCCCTAGGCTTGGCCTGCCACTCCCAGAGGTATTGATTGAGAACTTGGAGGACATTATGATCACTACATACTTACATGCCCCAGTCACCTTTAATGAACTTTGGCCGACTTTGGTTCCAAACCCGGAACCTCTCAGTTAGAAGATCATTGCCTTTGCCGACTGAGCTACCGTGGTTCACAAATCGTTGTTCTACAGTTGACCCCAATGTGCCCGGTGAAATGCTATCTTTCAGATGAGGTACAGTTCTTGATTTACCAAGACTGACTAGATGTATGTAACTGACTCCTTCAAGGTATGGTCTGACACGCATCTGGTACCTTTGAGATGTTTGTTTCAGTTTCCCGAAAATGTGAAAGTCGCTTATCGATGCTTATCCTCCATTCTTGTCTAACCAACTCATAATCCTGTGCAGTTGTGTCGGGGATGATATCAAGTTGTCTTTGACCCGGTGTTGGATCGTCTTTGCAACTATCATGTCTTTCTGTAAACCGTTTGCTCCAACTCTTCACAGTGGCCAATGAGAAGCAATGTTCAACATACACGGCAGTCATACGGTGACTAGTTTCTTGTTGGGAAACACCTTCAGCTGTCAAAAACCCTACCACACCACGCTGTTCTTCTTTTGGAGCGGCCCTTATGTCACTCTATCGTCATTAACCCAGTGTGTGAGCACCTTAAAGAGCTTTAACCTCACACTTTCTCTTTACTTTCGTAAATGAGGAATGTGTCTATGTTATGAGCGTGAATTGCATATGATGAACCGTGATGAATGAAGGATAATACCACCATAACCCTTTACCCTAAAGGTGAAGAAATGCTGCCATCTTTGAAAAAATTTTCCAAAAACACACATAGAAATTTAAATTCCAGTCCAGGGTGTAATTTCAATTAAGACAAATCTGAAATAAATTATTTAGATTTAAAACTCATCTTACCCTTTGATTTGCCACGGCACCAGGAGCAGTCCATGGACCACCCTGGTACCGACTTCTTTCGCCTCAGGCTCCTCTTGTTCTTTGATGTATGCCGCCACGATGTAGATGATGTAGACGAGAGCCGGCACGAAGAGGCAAGCAGCCGACACTACGCAGTAGTTGAAGTCCCTGTCTGCGAAATATTTGCCAACGGCGGCACTGTCCTGGTACAGCTTGTTCAAGTAGATGGACAGTTGTACCAGGGAGAGGGTGACAAGCCAGGGAAAGGAGCATCGTCCACACATCGAGAGAACACCAGGGTTTACAATGGCAGCTGGTGCCTCGTCTGTTGTGCCTTTGGTCTCAGTTTCTTTAGAGTCGACGCCGTTTGTCTAGAAAAATGGGGAAAAATTAGGAGAGTGTTTTTTGAGACTCTTATCACTTTCCTCCCACATATTGCTAGAACTTATAACTCGAAAGTTTTGACAAAAGTTATCACAGAATTTATTACATTAGAAAATATCACAATGTGAATCGTTTTGCATTCTTGATTTAGATGTGTCAACCCTTCCATCTGAGTTATGTTTATGCATCATATTGTAAAGTTATCAACTTGTTTTGGGAAGCCTAGCTGTCATTTCGTTTTGGGTTCTTAGTAAATGGGAAGGAACAACACTTCACTTCCGAAACTAGAAGATGGAGAAGAGGTATGGAAGAGTAACGCTGAGGTAGAATGAAAGCCTCGGGGAAAATCAGCTATTTAATACAGTTAAAAATAATAGTACGGCATCTTCTGAAGGGAAACTCTAAGCTTGAAAAAGTAAAAAAATGGCGATTGATAACAACAGAAATGGGAAAATAAGTTCAATGTACAGAGCTTGCAATTGTACTCCGCTCTTTGAGTTGAGTTAATAAAGAAGGTTAACTCTACTTCTTGTTTGTGTGTTACCGTGTTGCACCTTAAGCTTCACTATAACTGAATCATTAGTTAAGACTGAATCGGATTTTTCATGGAGTAATTTTCATAACTCAGGAAAGAATATCTGCTGATAACATGCGGGTAAATGACTGACTGAATTATCGCCAGGACTACAACCAACCTCCAAAGAAGGTTTATGGTTGCAAATGCCATGGTACCCTGCTATATCCTCATCCACTGCCAAACTTTATTTAGAGCATTATTTCTGCTGTTTGTACATACTACTGCACTATTGCAGGAATGTCCACATCCACAGCCAAACTTTATTTAGAGCATTATTTCTGCTGTTTGTCCATACTACTGCAATATTGCAGGAATGTCCCCATCCACAGCCAAACTTTATTTAGAGCATTATTTCTGCTGTTTGCCCATACAGTTGCAATATTGCAGGATTTTCAAGATTTCTTACACCAATAGATTTAATTTCGAATCAACTTAAATAGTTTTTAATGTTGGAAGATGGAGAAGAGGTATGGAGGAGTAACGCTGAGGTAGAATGAAAGCCTCGGGGAAAATCAGCTATTTAATACAGTTAAAAATAATAGTACGGCATCTTCTGAAGGGAAACTCTAAGCTTGAAAAAGTAAAAAAATGGCGATTGATAATAACAGAAATGGGAAAATAAGTTCAATGTACAGAGCTTGCAATTGTACTCCGATTTTTGAGTTGAGTTGATAAAGTAGTTAATTCTACTTCTTGTTTGTGTGTTATTGTGTTGCAACTTAAGCCCCACTATAGCGGCATCATTAGTTGCGATTGAATTGGATTTTTACATGGAGTAATTTTTATAACTCAGGAAAGAATATAGGCTGATAACATTCTGGTAAATGACTGACTGACTTAACTTCAGGATTACAAACAACCCCCAAAGAGGTTTATGGTTGCAAATGCCATGGTAGCCTATGGTAGTCCACATCCACAGCCAAACTTTATTTAGAGCATTATTTGTGCTGTTTGTCCATATTACTGCACTATTGCAGGAATGTCCGTATCCACAGCCAAACTTTATTTACAGCATTATTTCTGCTGTTTGTCCATACTACTGCAATATTGCAGGAATGTCTACATCCACAGCCAAACTTTATTTAGAGCATTATTTCTGCTGTTTGTACATACTACTGCACTATTGCAGGAATGTCCATAACCACAGCCAAACTTTATTTAGAGCATTATTTCTGCTGTTTGTCCATACTAATGCAATATTGCAGGAATGTCCCCATCCACAGCCAAACTTTATTTAGAGCATTATATCTGCTATTTGTTCATACTACTGCACTACTGCAGGAATGTCCCCATCCACAGCCAAACTTTATTTAGAGCATTATTTCTGCTGTTTGCCCATACAGTTGCAATATTGCAGGATTTTCAAGATTTCTTACACCAATAGATTTAATTTCGAATCAACTTAAATAGTTTTTAATGTTGTTGCATTTTTCAAGCATATATCTCCATGTTTCTTAATCTTTATACATTTTTCATAATTAGTATTGTAGTACTTTTTTTACATTATTACGATATCATTTATATCCATTACACATATGGTATGTACAAATTGTATTTAAAAATAATTTACCTATTCATCTTCTTTATATTGTTACGAACTTCAAAAGCTGGGTTCGGTGTTTGAATGGACTTTAAGCAAGACTATATCACGAAAACAATGATTTATTGGCAATGAATACCAAATTTAATTCATTAATTCCCTACTCATTCCTACCGAATATATATTGATGAATATTTTAAATATAATTAATTATGAACTCCACCGACTATAATGAGTACGAAATTTAACCCATTAATGCCCGTCTCATTACTGCCGAATATATATTGATGAATATTTTAAATATAATTAATTATGAAGTCCACAGAGTATAATGAATATGAAATTTAACCCATTAATTCCCGTCTCATTCCTGCCGAATATGTATTGATGAATATTTTAAATATAATTAATTTATGGACTGCACAGTGTATAATGAATATGAAATTCAACCCATTGATGCCCGTCTCATTATTGTCGAATATATATTGATGAATATTTTATATCTAATTAATTATGAACTCCATAGAGTCAATGAATACGAAATTTAATTCATTAATTTCCTACTTTTTCCTACCGAATATATATTGATGAATATTTTAAATATAATTAATTATGAAGTCCACAGAGTATAATGAATATGAAATTGAACCCATTAATTCCCGTCTCATTCCTGCCCAATATATATTGATGAATATTTTAAATATAATTAATTATGAACTCCACAGACTATAATGAATATGAAATTTAACCCATTAATGCCCGACTCATTTCTGCCGAATATATATTGATATATATTTTTAAATCATGGTTAGATACTTGTCTAATTACGTGTCATTTCCTCCAATGATCTAAATTAATTGTAGAGTTTTGTTTTCTTAGAATGCGTTTTCCTCTTGAGAGTAGATAGATGTCAATCTTATAAACAACCTACAAAATTTTCAAGTAATTGTTATCATTTGTTCATTTTCCATTTAGTTAGACACTTTATGGTTTTTTGAACAGAGCACATAAATTTACAGTCTTGGTAGGTACATAGGCTGAAATCATCACAAATAGCTTTATCTACTTTAAAATTCTATTTTACATGTACTTCCAATTAAATGTAAAGTTTTTCCCTTTTCATAAATGGCATCCTATGATGTTTAAAACGATAACTGATAGCTAACATGACATGCAATATTTACGTGTAATACTCAGAGTTCTTTAAACTGCATATTTATTTTATTCTTTGCAATCCATAATAATTAGATTTAATATATGCAGCGATATGTAACAGGCAGAAATAACTCTGGCATTAAAAGGTTAACTCATAATACGGGTGTGGGGTAATGATAGACAGCTGTTCCAGAAAAGGAATTCTTGAACGGGTGTGCTACTTATTGCATAAACAAATTCTTGGTAGAGAACAAATGCAAATTTTATAAAACGGAAAAAGGAATATGTTTATGAAGCTGTCATATCAATAACCAGTTTACATTATCGAGCTTAGATTAACAGTATTATTTAAACTAAAAAAAGTGGGACTTTTTTTGACAATTTTTTGTCTTTGACCATTTAAATAGAAAAAGTAATCTAATAAAAGACGATCTTTTTTTGCAAATGCGCATTTTATAAAACGGAAAAAGGAATATATGTTTACGTAGCTGTCATATTAATAACCAGCTTACATTATTCCAGCTCAGATTAACAGTATTATTTAAACTAAAAATAGTGTGACTTTTTTTTGATAATTTTTTGTCTTTGAACATTTAAATACGAAACGTAATCTAATAAAAGATCTTTTTTTGCAAATACACATTTTATAAAACGGAAAAATGAACATATGTTTACGTAGCTGTCATAATAATAACCAGCTTACATTATTCCAGCTTAGATTAACAGTATTATTTAAACTAAAAAAGGTGTGACTTTTTTTGATAGTTTTTTGTCTTTGACCATTTAAATACAAAAAGTAATCTAAAAAAAAAGATCTTTTTTTGCAAATGAACATTTTATAAAACGGTAAAGGAATATATGTTTACATAGCTGTCATTTTAATAACTAGTTTTCATTATTCCAGCTTAGATTGACAGTATTATTTAAACTAAAAATAGTGTGACTTTTTGATAATTTTTTGTCTTTGAACATTTAAATAGAAAACGTAATCTAATAAAAGAAGATCTTTTTTTGCAAATAGCCATTTAATAAAACGGAAAAAGGAATATTTGTTTACGTAGCTGTCACAACCAGTTTACATTATTCCATCTTAGATTAACAGTAATATTTAAACTAAAAATAGTGGGAATTTTTTTTGATAATTTTTTGTCTTTGACCATTTAAATACAAAAAGCAATGTAATAAAAGATCTTTTTTTGTAAATAGCATCTGTTTTATTTCTTGGCTAAAAGCATATTACTTCAACAAAGATCATTTGTAGTCTCCAATCATTTTATAATCCCAGACATCGCGTTTCGAATTTTAACTACATGTTCTCTGGTCGAATACAGATTTTCGAGGTTATTTTTGGAAATGGGCTTGACATTTTCCAAAACTAAATGAAGAGAATTCTGTAACTTTTGCTTATTTTCTATCATGCAGTCATAAAATTCTTTCTCATCACCACTATTTTCCGATGGTAATTTTTCTGAAACAGCATACATATCTTGAGAATAATCCTCCAATTGCTGATTATATTTTGTAGATTTTTGATTACTTGTAAATCTGACTGCAGTAAAATATATAGATATTGTCAAAGTGCATATGAATATAAAACCAAGAATTCCAAATATCCCTTTCAGTATAGTGCCATTTTCTTGCACTCTTTCTTCATTTTTGCTATCGATTACTCCGTGATTAACGACTCCAGTACCTTGAC
>CM063499.1:37330667-37335667 GCA_032207245.1 Pardosa pseudoannulata | reverse complement strand
TGATAATCTAGTTCAATGCACTATAGATAAACTAATTTAGATTAATTTGATTAATAATATAGCAATTGTGTTATTACAATTCGATTAGTATATGACTACTTTAGAAGCGAATAATAATCAATTGGTATCGGATAAACTAATATTAGATTAACTCAATTATTATCAGTTATAAAATATTAGATTATTTTAATGAAAATAAGATTAGTATTAAATTAATTCAATCTGCATTAGATCGATTA
Organism: Pardosa pseudoannulata; assembly: GCA_032207245.1. NCBI lineage: Eukaryota > Metazoa > Arthropoda > Arachnida > Araneae > Lycosidae > Pardosa > Pardosa pseudoannulata. The sequence goes on along the minus strand of CM063499.1, from coordinate 37,335,428 downwards.
GTATCAATTTGGTTAGAATTAGAATAACTAATATTAAATAATTTCCAGTAATATATTAATTAAATCGAGAATGTTTAATTAATGTAAATCTTGTTCAATGCATTAGAGATAAATTACTTTAATTAATTCGATTAGTAAAAGAACAATTAGTGTTACTACAATTCGATTAGTATATGATTTTAGAAGCGAAAATAATCAATTTTTCAGAAAAACTAATATTGATTAACTCAATTAAACAGTTAAAAAATATTAGATTATTTTAATGAAAATAAGATTAGTATTAGATTAATTCAATCTGCATTATATCGATTAGTTATTAATTTGGTTAGAATTAGAATAACTGATATTAAATAATTTTAGTAATATTATTGTACCTATGTTCTTTTAGATAACGTGCATACACACTTTAAAATTTAAAAGAAAAATCTAATTTAGTAGATTTTAAAACAATTATAACTATGTCAATTATAGTAGCAGTAAATTAACTTGATTCTCATCAGTTAATAACTGATTACTTCAATGTATTAAAATGATTAATTTAGATTACTTTATTTCAATATATTAAATTAATTAGATATGAAAACAGTTAAGATTTAATCATTCCGATTAGTATTATATTTGTATAACTAGCTTTTTATCAACTGATAATAAATAAATTCAATTCATATTATATCAATTAATTTTAAATTAACTGAATTCATATTAAAAATAAAATAATATTAGGTAACTTGATTAGTATTGGATCAATTAATACTCATGAAATAATAAAATAATTTGAAGGGTATTAGTTTCGATTAGACGATGACTCATTAAAAAAAGAACTGTCTGCTAAATACTGATAACGCTTCATTCCCACGACCTCTGATTAGAAGCATTATAAGAAAAAAAAAACAACCTCAGTTCTTATCATTTACAATTTGGATTCCAAGCTTATGTCTAGAGGAAATATGATCTAGATGAAAAAAAAAAATCTCTTCTAAGTCGTACGTGAATGATAAACTCATAGAGGGGAATTCAGATTTAAAAAATTGTTATAAATTTAAAATCAATTTCTCCTTATTTTATATACGTAATGATATAGTATCGTATAAGTAATGATATTTTAGTAATAACTAACCAACTCAATTATAATTATAATCTAAAATAAATTTCTTTCGATTCTAAAATCATAACCTTCGGAGAAACCCCTTTATTTCTCGTTTAATTGTGGTAACCCATTGAAACTTCAAGAACACCTAACTGATATTTGCTTTGTTCAGCTTATCATAACTGCTTACTATACGTAACTTTTTAACTAGTTTCACTTCTTGAGAGTCATTATGTAATTAACCAACTCAATTATAGTTATAATATAAAATAAATTTCTGGTGATTCTAAAATTATAATTCTCAGTGAAATGTCTTTATTTCTCTTTTAATGGTGGTAACCTATGGCAACTTCAAGAACACCTAATTAATATTTGCTTAGTTCAGCTTATCAGAACTGTTTACTACTTTTACTTTTACTTTTGCTTACTGCTTTTTGACTAGTTTCACTTCTTAAGAGTCCTAATAATAATATAATATAATCAATCATAGATTAATTATAATAATAATATAATATAATTAATCATTAGAGTTATATAATTAGTCTTAATTGCTTATTACTTTTACTTTTACTTTTGCTTACTGCTTTTTGACAAGTTCCACTTCTTAAGAGTCATAATAATAATATTATATAACTAATCATAGATTAATCATAATAATCATATCATATAATTAATCATAGACTAATCATAATAATAATATAATATAATAAATCATCGGAGTCATATAATTAATCTTCACTCACTGATTGGCTGAATCACTTGCACCCTCAGAAAAATATGTAAAGGAATATAAAACGTTTTGACTGGAGAGAGCCAAAAATGGATTGTCTGAATAACTTAATCTTTTTTATTTCAATTTTTGATGTAGTCTTTCATAACCTACGACTGCAATTTCTCTACCTTTCTATATATGTATATGTATATATATATATATATATATATATATATATATATATATATATATATATATATATATATATATATATATATATATATGTATATATATATATATGTATATATATGTATGTATATATATGTGTATATATATGTATGTATATATATATATGTATATATATGTATATATGTATATATATATATATATGTATATACATATATATATATATATATATATATGTATATATATAATGATATTTTAGTCATAACTAACCAACTGAATTATAATTATAATCTAAAATAAATTTCTGGTGATTCTATAATTATAATTTTCAGTGAAATGCCTTTATTTCTCTTTTAATTGTGGTAACCTATGGAAAATTCAAGAACACCTAATTGATATTTGCTTAGTTCAGCTTATCAGAACTGCTTACTACTTTTACTTACTGCTTTTTGACTAGTTTCACTTCTTAAGAGTCATAATAATAATATAATATAATTAATAATAGATTAATAACAATAATAATATAATTAATCATTGGAGTCATATAATTAATTTTATGTTGCTTACTACTTTTACTTTTACTTTTACTTACTGCTTTTTGACTAGTTTCACTTCTTAAGAGTCATAATAATAATATAATATAATTAATAATAGATTAATAACAATAATAATATAGTTAATCATTGGAGTCATATAATTAATTTTATGTTGCTTACTACTTTTACTTTTACTTACTGCTTGTTTCACTTCTTAGGAGTCATAATAATATTATAATATAATTAATCATGGATTAATTATAAAAATAATATAATTAATCATTAGAGTCATATAATTAGTCTTAATTGCTTACTACTTTTATTTTTATTTTTACTTACTGCTTTTTGACTAGTTTCACTTCTTAAGAGTCATAATAATAATAAAATATAATTAATCAGATTAATTATAATAATAGTTTAATTAATCATTAGAGTTGCTCTCTTAGTTCTATGTAAAAGAATGTTAAACATTTTGGCTGGAGAGCGCTCAAGACGGTGGGAATAAATTCAATTTTTTTTGTTTCAGTTTTTGCTGTAGTCTTTCATAACCTAATGACTGCATTGTTGTTGTGGTTGTTGCTAATGCCAAGAACGTGAGCCAGAGGCTACTACATATACGGCGGAGGGATGCGTCTTTCGTTTCGAAGATCACCGCAATTGGAAAGAACGACTTTAGCTCAGAAAGGGTCATGGTAATTTAAATGCAGGGACCAATCAGACCCCCTAGACCCACCTCTATTGCTGTGAGAATGATTTTTTTTTAGGAGTTGGTAATCACACGAATTTTCTTCTCAGAGGAGAGAACCTAATACAGCAGTTTTGCTACAACTGTTTACACATTGAAGACGCAACTTGTATATAAAAAATGTTTACACTTGAATGTAATTAAGAAGAATATTCCGTTTTTACTGAAAGAACTAAGATTTGGTGTCGAAGAATTTAGAGAAAGACATACGTGGCAGATATTAATTTCATCTTTGGTTTTGAGAAGCGTGAAAAGAATCTAATGTCAATGATTCCCGTCCTTAATTTAATTTGAGGGGCTGGGAAAGTAAAAACTAAAAAATAGAACTTGATTTGGGATAATATTAAATAAACTTAAGTGGTATTAATTTTTAATACATCCCAACTATAATTATATTTACAATTATCGAAACAGAAATTAGAAATTCTCTTATGATTTCTTATAAATTCCTATACTAAAAAAACTGTTCAGTTTTGTTAGATTAAATTACTATTTTGACCTTTAAATTTCGCTCCAAAGTTTCCGCTGAGTTTCTAGAGTAAAAACTTTAACAAAGGTAGCTGTAACACACACACACAAAGAGAATAATTTAGCGATGGAAGTGCAGTGAAGCGGAAAAGTTTTTTTGCGTTAACCTTTTGTGCAAGCGAAAGTTTAATTGGGTGCTATCATTGTTTTAAAAGTAGCAGAGCTGATAAATGCGTAGGTACAATTGTCTCTCCAAAGGTAGAATAAACCGCTGCTAAAAAATTCAGGGTTGAATGCGTAGAGCATATTGATGAAGCCTTATTTTATTTCAGGTGAATTAATGGCGCAGGTATGTCAGAATGTGGTAATAGGATTGCAAGTATAAACCGGATATGTGGTTCTTGGTATAATGATTTTGAAATTGGTAGATATTTTCATTTTGTTGGACTTTTTAAATTTATGTAAAATGGTTATACTGTCACCACCTATCTTTTGCAATACAGAACTGGTTTTTATTTATATTTCTATATACAGTGAATAAAAAAAAGTGCACAGCAAGGAGAATCTGGGTTTGAACAATTAAATGAATGGCCACACGTAGCAGATATTAATTCTTTCCTTTGGTTTTGAGAAGTGGAGAAAGAATTCATTTTCAACGAATCCCGTCCTTGATTTAATTTGAGGGGCTGGGAAAGTAGAAACTAAAAAATAGAACTTGATTTGGGATAATTTTAAAGAAACTTTAATGGCAGTAATTTTTAAGACATCACATATATATTTATTTTAGAAACTATTTTTATGTTTGAAGTATAAATTATACATTCTCTTACAATTTCTTACGAGTTCCTGTAAGCAATAAATTGTTCAGTTTTGTTAGATTAAATTACTATTTTGACCTTTAAATTTGTGAATTTCTCTCCAAAGTTTCTTCTGAGTTTCAAGAGTAAAAACTTTAACAAAGGTAGCTGTAACACACACAAAAAAGAGAATAATTTAGCGATGGAAGTGCAGTGAAGCGGAAAAGTTT
>CM063499.1:37318167-37325667 GCA_032207245.1 Pardosa pseudoannulata | reverse complement strand
TCCTCTGCACGTGGAATAGACGTTCGGTTTGTCGGCACCAATGAGCATCCGGATGAGGCACCGCAGCGGCGGGCGCCATGTGGTGCTACGTTTGCTGAACATATAAGTTTTTCGTGGAAGCCCGAAGCGTTGCTTTTTCGACGCCGATATGACACCATACAACAAAAGACATGATTTTTGCTTCAGTGCTAGTAGAATTCTCATAAGTTTAGCTGTTTTTTATAGTTATAACTCGACTACTCGTAGGTAAATATTTTATTTATTGTAATCTTTAAATTTATATTCATAATAAATAACCCGTTTCAGAATGGAGAACTCAGATGTCTCAATAATTAAATATTTATTGGAAAATCCATGTTCTCTGCACACCCTGCATGAAAACCTACTGCACGCCACTGTTTTTCAACGTAGACGGATACTTGAAGAATAAAGAGCTTTCGTAATATTGCAAGAAAGTATTGAAAACGGTAAAACTTACCCTGCCTATTTCTTGCTATTAGTTATAGACTGCTACTGCTTTCCCTGTTACAATATGAGTACATAAATATGCCCTTGAACTCTATCACGCAAGGAATGTTAAATAACGAATGGACAGACCCCTGCTTTTGTATTCGCTCGTTACGCTTCGTTAACAGCCAGTCATTCCCCGCTTCCTCAACGACAGAAAAAGTCACTCTCGCTTTCAGCTGGGGCGGAAGCCTTTGGGTGTCAGCATTCTGGTAGCGACGAGAGACCTGCTTCGATTATGCGTTGGACGACGAGCCGACAATGGCCATTATGGAGAACAGCCCACTCGACAACCTTGTCTGCCGCTATGTGGGTCGTCACTTATTCTTCGATAAACTACTGACTTCCTTTCGAAACAAAACATTAGCTCATGTTTGACATCTGTTTTGGTTTCGCTTACCCGAGTTAACCGCCTTATTTAGATATCAACAGTCGCCTTAACTCTGTCTTGGTTTAATAAAGCAGTTAGCAAAGGCACTTGGTATAGACTATATTAGCATCCAAAAATTTTGGATGCTCATTGTGCATAATAAACATTCTCACGACTAATCCAAAAGATCCTTAAATTCCATGGACACATGCAGGAGTGGACAGATCACAGCTGTAGAGCCGCATGTGGTTCAGAGGCATTTGCCAGTTTTCAGACGTTTTCCCCTTATATCAGTATCGTTCACATCCGGATTGGCAAGCAATTTTTATTGGATAGGAACATGCGATTAATAGCTGCTTAGAAAGAGTTTTAGACTAAAATAAATTTTAGAATAATCCTAGCGGAGTTGTTGACAGTTTATCGGACTTATCAAAGGTTTACGTATTCAATGCGTCGTTTTTAGGTTCAGCCGGATCTTCAGACATTTCCTATTATATCAGTATCGTTCATTTCCGGATTGGCAAGCAATTTTTATTGGTAGGAACATGCAATTACTAGCTACTTAGAAAGAGTTTTAGAGTAACATAAATCTTAGATTTATCCTAGCGGAGTTTTTGACAAATTATCTGACATAAAATGCTCACGTATCCAATGCGTCGTTTTTAGGTTCAGCCGGATCTTCAGACGTTTCCCCTTATATAATATCATTCACATCCAGATTGGCAAGCAAATTTTATTAGAAAGGAACATGTGACTACTAACGACTTAGAAGAGTTTTAGACTAAAATAAATTTTAGAATAATCCTTGGCAGAGGGGTCGACAAATTACCGGACTTATCAGCAAAGATTCACTTATCCAATGCGTCGTTTTTAGGTTCAGCCGGATCTTCAGACATTTCCCCATTATATCAATACCGTTCACATCCGGGTTGGCAAGCAATTTTTGTTGGATAGGAACATGCTATTAATAGCGACTTAGAAAGAGTTTCAGACTAAAATACATTTTAGACTAATCTTAGCGGAGTTGTTGACAGTTTATCGGACTTATCAAAGGCTCACTTATCCAATGCATCGTTTTTAGGTTCAGCCGGATCTTCAGACGTTTCCCCTTATATCAGTATCATTCACATTCGGATTGGCAAGCAATTTTTATTGGATAGGAACATGTGACTACTAAAGACTTAGAAAGAGTTTTAGACTAAAATAAATTTTAGAATAATCCTAGCGGACTGGTTGACAAATTATCGGACTTATCAAAGGCTCACGTATCCCATGCGTCGTTTTTAGGTTCAGAGAGATTTTCAGACGTTTGCCCTTATATCAGTATCATTCACATTCGGATTGGCAAGCAATTTTTATTTCATAGGAACATGGGATTACTAGCGACTTAGAAAGAGTTTTAGACTAAAATAAATTTTAGACTAATCCTAGCGGAGTTGTTGACAGTTTATCGGACTTATCAAAGGCTCAAGTATCGCATGTGTCAATTTTAGGTTCAGCTGGATTTTCAGACGTTTCCCCATATATCAGTATCGTTCACATCGGGATTGGCAAGCAATTTTTATTGGATAGGAACATGTGACTACTAAAGACTTAGAGTTTTAGACTAAAATAAATTTTAGAATAATCCTAGCAGAGTTGTTGACAAATTATCGGACTTATCAAAGGCTCACGTATCCCATGCTTAATTTTTAGGTTAAGCCACATAATTAAAAAAATTTTTTTTTTAAAGCTGTTTAAAAATAAATGTATTACTGTAGAATTTAATATTAGTAGCATCGACTACGCTAAAATAAAATAAAATAAATTTCTCTTTTATTTCAGCTATCTTTTTTTCCTCATCTTTTACGTTTGTTTGATCATCAGTTTTATGCCCGTTCGTCAGAACAGCAATTTTTTACATTTTGAGTGATTTAATCAAACACACCGCTCTTCCAAGGTTGCCTTTTACAGCATTACGATTATAAGTAGTTATAGTTTTTAGACGTAAACAATATAAATGCGAACTCCAATACTTTAGAATAAGAAAAAGTAAAAATGTTTAAAATTTGATTAATTAGGATATTATATATTAAAACTTTTCTCACACTCCACAGAATACCACTAAAACAGCCATGCATTTTTTTGGTTATTTAATTGAATTTACCAAATTCTTTTATGGCTATCTTGAATATAATTTATTATAAACATATCTTTAGCTTTTAGATATAAGAGGTATAAACGGGAAATGAACATTTTTATGTTAAGAAAATTTGATATGCAATATAAACATAAAAATCACTCATTACATATATATGTAAAGTATGTATGTATATATATATGTATACATATGTATATATATATATATATATATATATATATTATATATGTATACATATGTATATATATATATATATATATATATATATATATATATATATATATATATATATATATACACTCATGTCCATAAATTAAGGAAAATTCAGAATCACACAGAAATTGAGCTCTAAAAAAATTTTCACATGTAGAATTATCACACACATCTTGAAGAAGAATATGCAAATTGCAGGAAACCACCAGATGGCGCGGATAGTACGTCACAATGACGAGAGTGTATGAAAGGGGTATATAAGGAATGGTAGCAAAGAAGTAAAATTGTTCACAAGCGCTTTAAAAGCCTTTCAGTGCAATAACCGCACAGTTATGGCACAAAGGAAGCATTTGGATGATTTTTTACGTGGTAGAATTATCGGACGACTGGAATGTGGACGTACCCAGCTGGAAGTATCCGAGGAACTTGGAATCGCCCAGAGTGTCATCTCCAGGCTTTGGCAACGATTCAAACATGATGGTAATGTGAGTAGATGTTACAACACAGGTCGCCCCCGAGTTACTACGCCGAATAATGACCGGTATTTGCCAGTCACTGCCAAAAGAAACAGACGGAGCACAGCATCAGACCTGTCTCGTCAGCTCTCTTCAGCTACCGGTACGACAGTCTCAAGGCAGACCGTGTACAGACGCTTAGGGAACATTGGTCTATATGCTCGTAGGCCTGTCAGATGTGTTCCCCTTACCGCAACTCACTGTCGCCTGCGATTATGCTGGGCTAGAGAGCATGCATTGTGGACACCGCAACAGTGGTCTTGTGTGATGTTTTCCGACGAGTCCAGGTTCAGTTTACATTCTGATTCTCGTCGGACTTTCATATGGAGAGCACCAGGTACCCGTTACCACCAAGAGAACACCATTGAACGACACCGTTACGGTGGTGCAGGATGGCTCGTTTGGGGAGGAATTATTCTTGGTTCCAGAACTGACCTGCATGTTCAGAGTGTAACGATGACAGGTCACATCTATCGGGATGTCATTCTGGAACAACATGTACGTTTGTTTCGGGGCGCCATGGGTCCTGAATTTCTGTATATGAATGACAACGCCCGACCTCACCGTGCAAACATTGTAGACGAATGCCTTCAATCGGAGGATATCACCCGTATGGATTGGCCAGCATACTCACTGGACTTGAATCCAATAGAGCATGTGTGGGACATGCTTGGCCGACGAATTGCAGCCCGTCAACCCCCTCCCAACTGTCTATCGGAACTTCGGAGGGCATTACTTGATGAGTGGTGTAATTGTTTCCCAAGATCAGATTGATAATCTGATAATCAGCATGCGTAGGCGTTGTAACACTTGTATTACATCGTCCGGGAGACATACTCCGTATTAACCATTCTACTAACCATGTTATACTGTTTTCTGTAAATAGGTTTTTATTTGAAATTTGCTCCAGGGAGGAAAAATCACAATTTTTATTAATTATGTCAAACATATAGCATCTTTTTTGCTCTTTACCTTTTGTTTAATAAATAGACTTTACAAATAAGTCAAATTTGTTTTGCTTTTGTCTCTTTCATTGCCTGAACTTCATTATCCTTAATTTATGGATATGAGTGTATATGTATATATAAGTATATCTATATACACTATCTACCAATAAGTATTTGGACACCTATGCAAATAACGGTATTCGCGGTCCTGAGGTACGTCACGGCCTTCACCGGTATACATCGTGCAGGAAACAGCATCGGCATTAGTCGCATGCAAGATGGTGCGCAGTTCGGAGCTCTCTGATTTCGAGAAAGGTATAATTATCGGGTATCACAAATGTGGCCCATCCTTGAAGGACATATCTAGAGATCGGAAGTACCCAAAATCATCCGTGGCCTATGTGAGTAAGAAGAGGAAGGTGAGCGGTGGTTGGAGCGGTGAGCGGAATGTGCTCCGAGTCGGCAGACCAACGAAACTGGGAGATAGAGACCGACGAGTACCGTCTAGAGAAATTCGGAAAAACCGCACCCAACCGATGGCCCTCATCCGGGAGGAGTTTCAACAGGCATCCAGGAGTATTGTTTTAATGAATACCATCCATAAGGAAGCACATCTGCTTGGTTTTCATGGTCTTGCTGCTGCCCATAAGCCTTTGATCACAAAGTCCAACCATGTTGCTCGGTTAATGTGGTGCAAAGCACATCGAAATTGGACCGTAGATCAGTGGAAACGGGTTCTTTGGAGCGACGAATCAAAGTTCACCCTTTACCGTTCGGATGGCAGGGTCTGGGTCTGGCGTCTGCCTGGAGAACGTCTTTTGCCAGACGGCATAGTGCCAACAGTTAAGTTCGGGGGAGGAGGAATTATGGTCTGGGGGTGTTTCTCCTAGTATGCACTGAGACCTTTGGTCCCCATTCATAGTAAGCACAACACTGATGCCTACTGCCCTTTTTGGATGACAATGTGCTTCCTACGTTGTGGTAATTTTACGGGTTGGACCCCTGTTACTTTCAGGATGACAATGCCAGTTGTCATGTTTCGAGGTTAACCAAGGCCTGGTATGGTGACAGTGGAGTTCATCGAATGGACTGGCCTGACCTGCACCCAGACCTGAACGCTTTCGGGAACCTCTGGAACGAGTTGGATCGCCGAATTAAGGGATGCACTACCCGTCCAAAATCGGTGAAGGAACTTGTATGTCGAGTGGAAGACAATACCACTAGCTGTAATACAAAGACTTGTGGAAAATATGCCCCTAAGGGTTCACTCTGTAATTGCTTCTCGTGGAGGCTTTACCAACTATTGATTTTGAATAAAGTTAGTTTTTCTTTTCTATCACACGTGTCCAAATACTTATTGGTAGACAGTGTATATATGTATATATGTATATATATATATATATATATATATATATATGTGTGTGTGTGTGTGTGTGTGTGTGTGTGTGTGTGTATATATATGCATGAGTTTGTGTTTTTGTATATATATATATATATATATATATATATATATATATATATATATATGTAATATATCAAAATTATATCACTTTAATAGCTCTTAAAAAACCTCCTCTCTCCCATTCTAATTCTTTAAAATCTATTTTTCCAGCCAGAAAATGTCTTAATCAAAGGAGTGTCAACGACTTAAAATTCTTTCAATACATTTCTCAAAGCATTCTATGCATTAGATCCAGATTTTATGTCCACTCACTGCATTTTCCAGCTGTTACCGGCAAGTGACTCAGTGTTTTCCTTGATCTAAGAGTTAAATTTGCGGACTAAGTTTCCTTTATACCGGGAAATATTTTGTCTTTGGCTTGGTATGGGTCCAACTCTGTTCCAGTACGCGTTTTCATATACATTCTATCGTCTGCTACTGGCTAGTAAAGATGTCCTTTTCTAGCATCTCTTAAATCAAATTTCAATTAGATTTGGACTTGTGTGCAGTTCTCTTCAATGTGATTCAACTGCAACTTACTTTATTATTGGTAGCTAATAAGGCCTGTCCTTGCCGGAGAAGCAAATAAAAAGAATAAGGGCTACAATTTCAAATGTAACCGGCCGTATAGAATTTTTGGATTTCTGGATTACATATCTTTATATGAAAGATTCTTCAGTCTGTGTGTCTGTAAAAGAACTCTTTTTAATAGGCTGGACTTATTTTGATGAAATTTTGTGTATGTCATTAAGTTAATTCGAGAATGGTTTAGATTCACAATTTGATGTGATAGAAATTTTACTAAAAATCCAGAATTGTAGGCATTTCTGTGATCATTATACTCGATATATATATATATATATATATATATATATATATATATATATATTATATATATATATACATATATATATATACGCTCGATATACATATACATACATATATATATATATATATATATACATACATGTACGTATATACATATATATATATATATACATATATATATATATATATATATACATAAATATATACATATATATACATAGATATATACATACATATATATACATATTCTCATATATATTGTATATAAGATCTTGATTTGTGGTATAAATTATTGTAATTAAGTGATTGCTTTTAAAATCAACAGATAATTATTAATAAATTATTATAAAATAATTTCTTAATTAATAAAAAGCATATTATTTATTATTAAATAGTTATTTTTTAATTATAAAATATTATATATTAATAAGCCTTTAGAAACTAATTATTTATTAATATTTATTGAATAAGTATTATCAATTATTAAATATTAATTATTAGTCAATCATCAATAAACAATTATTTATTGATATTTATTT
>CM063499.1:37288167-37313167 GCA_032207245.1 Pardosa pseudoannulata | reverse complement strand
AGAAAAAAAAAAACAAAAAAAAACTACGAATTTGGTGCAAGGATTGAGAGATAGTAATTTGCATCGAGCCTTGTTTCGAAATTTATCATACAAGATTTCATTTCTAATAAATGTTTTGTAAGTCTTTTGCATGTTTTAATTAGTATATACGTCTTGCTTTTGTATTTTATAAAATAAATGATAATTTAACAAAGATTAATTTTCAAAATTAAACTTTTATATCGTTATTCTACAATTTCATTTTTCTGAACACCTTTTTTTAGGACCTAATTCTATATTAAAAAAAAAAACTCTTTTTCAAAAATGTTTTGTATATTTTAACTCTAAAATGTATATTGATTTGAAATATGAATAAAAAAATTACGCAATTTTTGAACCTATTTTGATAAAATAAATACGCAGCGAGAGAGTTTGTAACTGAGGCCCAAGGTAATGATTTTGAATTATTATCAAGTTTACCTCCAGTAATTACAGGGGAACATGCTGGGGTTATCAACTGGATTACCGTTGATGCAGGCGTGTAAGAAAGTCGATGCGGGTACGGGATTTCGATGTCCAGCCACTCTTGAATCCCGACTTCAACTCCTGCTTCTTCTCTCTCTTTCACAACTCATCACCTCGGTTATGCATATGACTTCTCAGAGCCATCATGGGTAACACATAATATATCAGTGCACGTAATAGTAAGTCAGTGGGACAATAAGAGCTGATTCACTGCTCTATCTTGACAACGGCATGTTGCATATAGTCTGTCAAATCTTGTTTTTTTGTACTATGTGTGAAGATCGCAAAGCCGTTGTATAAATTCACACCCAAACAGTAGATTTATTTTTCAACATTAAGGTTTATTTTAAGACATAGCACAAACTACTACCGGACAATTATATATACATATATTACAATATTTACAGTAACCAATTATATCAATTCAATTATCTATTCTAAGAGCCTCGCTTACACGTCCGGAGTCTACAATCACCTCCGACCTTCTCTTCAATCTACTTACTTTCTTCCTAGGTGGCGCTCTCTGGCCGTTCGCTATTACTCGCCTGTCCCTACACTATGGAAACGAAATGTTAAGGTTCTGAGGTACAGTAACTAAAAATAAATTAGTACTGATAAACTGTGTGTCATCCATAAGACTGAGCCGAGTAAGCATGGATAACACAATGAACACTGCATACATAACATACCAGTGCACATAATAGTAAGGTCGTGAAGCAATAAGGGCTGTTTCAGCCATTAACCGCATACGTTTGACAACGGTATGTTGCATATAGCCTGCTATATCTTGTTTGTTTGTATTTTGACAGTGTGATATTGCACATAGTTTGTGAGATCTTGTTTGTTTGTATTATGAGGACCAAATGTTAAGGTTCTGGGGTAGAGCAAATAAAAATAATTAAGTATTGACAAACTGTGTGTTATTCATATGACACAGACGAGCCAACATGGATAACACAATGAAAACTGTATAGATAACATTTTAGTGCACTTAATAGTAAGGATAACATATAACATTATGATTAACCCACTCGTTTGCCAACGGCAAGTTACATATAGTCTGTCAGTTATTATTTGTTTGAATTATGGGAACAAAGTGATAAGGTTCTGGGGTATAGTAAATAAAAATAAATAGGAACTCACAGACTGTGTGTCATCCATATGACCATAGGCGTAACTTGGCAGTTTCAACTGGGGGGGGGGGGTTCAAAAGTTTCCAATAATGAATATTCGTTAATCCTAAAACGTAATGTTTTAACCTTTTTTTTAACTAGGATCTGGTGTGGAAAATGGGTATTTTTTATAATTTACTTAAGAGACATATCGCAACTTTTAACAATTATATTTTTTCTTTTTTATATAGTTTTAGACATTTGTTGGCAAAATTTATTTTTCCTAAGGAGTTTTATATTTTGCATCTGTCAACATAGGTTACCTTGTTTACAAGTCAGGAATAAATTATTCTTTACTAAGGTCTTAAAAACTTTCAAAACCGTAATATTTTTTCAACAGTTTTTCAAGAACAGGCAAGAAATATTTTAAATATTTTATGTTTAATGATTATTTTTTATGATGGTTGAAAATGGGTACTGGTTAGTCTTAACAATTTTTTATAAAGTTCTAAATTTTTAGATGTAATGAGTTAAACCAGCCCTCCAATTTTCGTGTGAATAAGATTACATAGTATTTTTTAAAAATTTATTTGCTGTGGTATAGAGTAAATTAATGCAATAATAGTGAAATTGAGCTAGTAAGCCTAAAAACACATGTGTTTACATGACCGTTTTATACATCTCTCCTGGAAATTTTCTTCCACCTTTCACAGTGTAAAAAATCTGAATTTATATGAAACTTGGACCAAGGGTGGACCACCTGGTGCATTATCTGTCATGATACAGTGTTTGCATCTTAAATGTGAGAATTTCTCAAACAAGTGGAACACCTGGAAAAACCCATTCTATTGATATTCGACGGTCACTTAATATATGAGACAGTAAAACAAACGATAGACAATAGATTCACCATACACTGCCTCCCATCAAATCAAGTCATGTCCTACAACCTTTGGATGTAGAAGTATTTGCCCCTACGAAGTGTGCCTGGAGAAAAATATTGAAGATGTGGTACACGGAGATCTGTCTTCAAAATGTGTCCAAAGCGACATTCCCTAATATGCTGAAAGAGTTATTTGACACTATGAAGGAAAAAAGGCTGTTAAACACGAAATAGTATTAACTGAAAAAGATGGAGCAGTAACTGTAAACAGTGTTGCACAGGCTTCAACAACAGCTACCGTGGAAGCTCTTTCTACTCAAACTTCCAGTTCAGAAATAGATAAGAACTAACGGACTGTGTGTTATTTATAAGCATCGGCCGAGCCAGCATGGATAACACAATGAAAACTGTATAGATAAAATGTCAGTGCACTTAACAGTTAGGATAACACATAACAAAATCATATACAGAACAGCATGGATAGCGCATAACAATATGAATATATTACTTCTCTATTACGTTGTCATCAGTTATGTGTTTAACATACTTGCAGTAGTGGAACAGTTCAGTTCTTGATTAACCACCCACCTGCTTATTAACACAATGTTGCAAAATCTAGTAGCTACTATTTGCTTGTATTCCGAAGGTCCAAGAACTAGAAATTGTTACCTTCTCAGATCTCCAAAATAGTGGAACAGTTCAGTCTTGATTAACCACCCACCGGCTTATTAACACAATGTTGCAAAATCTAGTAGCTACTATTTGCTTGTATTCCGAAGGTCCAAGAACTAGAAATTGTTACCTTCTCAGATCTCCAAAATAGTGGAACAGTTCAGTCTTGATTAACCACCCACCGGCTTATTAACACCCTGTTGCAAAATCTAGTAGCTACTATTGGCTTGTATTCCGAAGGTCCAAGAACTAGAAATTGTTACCTTCTCAGATCTCCAAAATAGTGGAACAGTTCAGTCTTGATTAACCACCCACCGGCTTATTAACACACTGTTGCAGAATCTAGTAGCTACTATTTGCTTGTATTCCGAAGGTCCAAGAACTAGAAATTGTTACCTTCTCAGATCTCCAAAATAGTGGAACAGTTCAGTCTTGATTAACCACCCACCGGCTTATTAACACACTGTTGCAGAATCTAGTAGCTACTATTGGCTTGTATTCCGAAGGTCCAAGAACTAGAAATTGTTACCTTCTCAGATCTCCAAAATAGTGGAACAGTTCAGTCTTGATTAACCACCCACCGGCTTATTAACACACTGTTGCAGAATCTAGTAGCTACTATTTGCTTGTATTCCGAAGGTCCAAGAACTAGAAATTGTTACCTTCTCAGATCTCCAAAATAGTGGAACAGTTCAGTCTTGATTAACCACCCACCGGCTTATTAACACCCTGTTGCAAAATCTAGTAGCTACTATTGGCTTGTATTCCGAAGGTCCAAGAACTAGAAATTGTTACCTTCTCAGATCTCCAAAACAGTGGAACAGTTCAGTTCTTGATTAACCACCCACCTGCTTATTAACACAATGTTGCAAAATCTAGTAGCTACTATTTGCTTGTATTCCGAAGGTCCAAGAACTAGAAATTGTTACCTTCTCAGATCTCCAAAATAGTGGAACAGTTCAGTCTTGATTAACCACCCACCGGCTTATTAACACCCTGTTGCAAAATCTAGTAGCTACTATTGGCTTGTATTCCGAAGGTCCAAGAACTAGAAATTGTTACCTTCTCAGATCTCCAAAATAGTGGAACAGTTCAGTCTTGATTAACCACCCACCGGCTTATTAACACACTGTTGCAGAATCTAGTAGCTACTATTTGCTTGTATTCCGAAGGTCCAAGAACTAGAAATTGTTACCTTCTCAGATCTCCAAAATAGTGGAACAGTTCAGTCTTGATTAACCACCCACCGGCTTATTAACACCCTGTTGCAAAATCTAGTAGCTACTATTGGCTTGTATTCCGAAGGTCCAAGAACTAGAAATTGTTACCTTCTTAGATCTCCAAAATAGTGGAACAGTTCAGTCTTGATTAACCACCCACCAGCTTATTAACATCCTCTTGCAAAATCTAGTAGCTACTATTTGCTTGTATTCCGAAGGTCCAAGAACTAGAAATTGTTACCTTCTCAGATCTCCAAAACAGTGGAACAGTTCAGTCTTGATTAACCACCCACCTGCTTATTAACACCCTGTTGCAAAATCTAGTAGCTACTATTGGCTTGTATTCCGAAGGTCCAAGAACTAGAAATTGTTACCTTCTCAGATCTCCAAAACAGTGGAACAGTTCAGTCTTGATTAACCACCCACCGGCTTATTAACACACTGTTGCAGAATCTAGTAGCTACTATTTGCTTGTATTCCGAAGGTCTAAGAACAAGAAATTGTTACCTTCTCAGATCTCCAAAATAGTGGAACAGTTCAGTCTTGATTAACCACCCACCGGCTTATTAACACCCTGTTGCAAAATCTAGTAGCTACTATTGGCTTGTATTCCGAAGGTCCAAGAACTAGAAATTGTTACCTTCTCAGATCTCCAAAATAGTGGAACAGTTCAGTCTTGATTAACCACCCACCGGCTTATTAACACCCTGTTGCAAAATCTAGTAGCTACTATTGGCTTGTATTCCGAAGGTCCAAGAACTAGAAATTGTTACCTTCTCAGATCTCCAAAATAGTGGAACAGTTCAGTCTTGATTAACCACCCACCGGCTTATTAACACCCTGTTGCAAAATCTAGTAGCTACTATTGGCTTGTATTCCGAAGGTCCAAGAACTAGAAATTGTTACCTTCTCAGATCTCCAAAATAGTGGAACAGTTCAGTCTTGATTAACCACCCACCGGCTTATTAACACCCTGTTGCAAAATCTAGTAGCTACTATTGGCTTGTATTCCGAAGGTCCAAGAACTAGAAATTGTTACCTTCTCAGATCTCCAAAATAGTGGAACAGTTCAGTCTTGATTAACCACCCACCAGCTTATTAACATCCTCTTGCAAAATCTAGTAGCTACTATTGGCTTGTATTCCGAAGGTCCAAGAACTAGAAATTGTTACCTTCTCAGATCTCCAAAATAGTGGAACAGTTCAGTCTTGATTAACCACCCACCGGCTTATTAACACCCTGTTGCAAAATCTAGTAGCTACTATTGGCTTGTATTCCGAAGGTCCAAGAACTAGAAATTGTTACCTTCTCAGATCTCCAAAATAGTGGAACAGTTCAGTCTTGATTAACCACCCACCGGCTTATTAACACCCTGTTGCAAAATCTAGTAGCTACTATTGGCTTGTATTCCGAAGGTCCAAGAACTAGAAATTGTTACCTTCTCAGATCTCCAAAATAGTGGAACAGTTCAGTCTTGATTAACCACCCACCGGCTTATTAACACCCTGTTGCAAAATCTAGTAGCTACTATTGGCTTGTATTCCGAAGGTCCAAGAACTAGAAATTGTTACCTTCTCAGATCTCCAAAATAGTGGAACAGTTCAGTCTTGATTAACCACCCACCGGCTTATTAACACCCTGTTGCAAAATCTAGTAGCTACTATTGGCTTGTATTCCGAAGGTCCAAGAACTAGAAATTGTTACCTTCTCAGATCTCCAAAATAGTGGAACAGTTCAGTCTTGATTAACCACCCACCGGCTTATTAACACCCTGTTGCAAAATCTAGTAGCTACTATTGGCTTGTATTCCGAAGGTCCAAGAACTAGAAATTGTTACCTTCTCAGATCTCCAAAATAGTGGAACAGTTCAGTCTTGATTAACCACCCACCGGCTTATTAACACCCTGTTGCAAAATCTAGTAGCTACTATTGGCTTGTATTCCGAAGGTCCAAGAACTAGAAATTGTTACCTTCTCAGATCTCCAAAATAGTGGAACAGTTCAGTCTTGATTAACCACCCACCGGCTTATTAACACCCTGTTGCAAAATCTAGTAGCTACTATTGGCTTGTATTCCGAAGGTCCAAGAACTAGAAATTGTTACCTTCTCAGATCTCCAAAATAGTGGAACAGTTCAGTCTTGATTAACCACCCACCGGCTTATTAACACCCTGTTGCAAAATCTAGTAGCTACTATTGGCTTGTATTCCGAAGGTCCAAGAACTAGAAATTGTTACCTTCTCAGATCTCCAAAATAGTGGAACAGTTCAGTCTTGATTAACCACCCACCGGCTTATTAACACCCTGTTGTAAAATCTAGTAGCTACTATTGGCTTGTATTCCGAAGGTCCAAGAACTAGAAATTGTTACCTTCTCAGATCTCCAAAATAGTGGAACAGTTCAGTCTTGATTAACCACCCACCGGCTTATTAACACCCTGTTGCAAAATCTAGTAGCTACTATTGGCTTGTATTCCGAAGGTCCAAGAACTAGAAATTGTTACCTTCTCAGATCTCCAAAATAGTGGAACAGTTCAGTCTTGATTAACCACCCACCGGCTTATTAACACCCTGTTGCAAAATCTAGTAGCTACTATTGGCTTGTATTCCGAAGGTCCAAGAACTAGAAATTGTTACCTTCTCAGATCTCCAAAATAGTGGAACAGTTCAGTCTTGATTAACCACCCACCGGCTTATTAACACCCTGTTGCAAAATCTAGTAGCTACTATTGGCTTGTATTCCGAAGGTCCAAGAACTAGAAATTGTTACCTTCTCAGATCTCCAAAATAGTGGAACAGTTCAGTCTTGATTAACCACCCACCGGCTTATTAACACCCTGTTGCAAAATCTAGTAGCTACTATTGGCTTGTATTCCGAAGGTCCAAGAACTAGAAATTGTTACCTTCTCAGATCTCCAAAATAGTGGAACAGTTCAGTCTTGATTAACCACCCACCAGCTTATTAACACACTGTTGCAGAATCTAGTAGCTACTATTTGCTTGTATTCCGAAGGTCCAAGAACTAGAAATTGTTACCTTCTCAGATCTCCAAAATAGTGGAACAGTTCAGTCTTGATTAACCACCCACCGGCTTATTAACACCCTGTTGCAAAATCTAGTAGCTACTATTGGCTTGTATTCCGAAGGTCCAAGAACTAGAAATTGTTACCTTCTCAGATCTCCAAAATAAAGACAAACAAGATCTGACACACATTTCCATGTACAGTGACCGAACCAGTGAGGATAACACAATAAAACTGTATAGATAATATGTCAGTGCACTTTATGATGAGGATAACACATAAAACTATGATACACATGGCAAAATGAATAACGCATGATCATGTAAATTAAAATGTGCAACAATATAATCAGTTACTTCTCTATTACCCTCTGAGATATGAGTTTAACATGCTGGAGAAAGAGGAGATATAAGACCTGATAAACCCACCCATACGTTAACTAACACAATGTTGCACAGTCTGTTAGTTAATGTTTTTTTTGTATTCCGTGGGTTCGAGAGCTAAATGTTTTAAGGTTCCCATTTGTTCAAAATAGAAACTAACAAGAGCTAACAGTGTGTTTTCATATGGCTTGACTGAACCAGGATGGATAATACGATGAAAACTGTATACTGTTTAGATAGCATGTCAGTGCACTTAATAACAAGAATAATATATAACAATTTATCGATACACATGGCTCAGGGATAACTTATAATGATATAAATTCATTACTTTTTCGCTACGCTCTCATGCGGTATGAGTTTGACATGCTTAAGAAAAGGAAGTAAAAAGTTTGATTAACCCACCCAGCTGGTTAATAACACTATGTTTCACAGTCTGTTAGCTACTGTTTGTTTGTATTCAGGGATTCCAAGAAATATAAATTTTAAGGTTTCTAAATCTCCAAAATAGAAGCAAACAAGTACTGACAGACTGTATGATTTCTACATGACTTTGCTGAATCAGAATAGATAATACGATGAAAACTGTATAGATAACATATAAGTGCACTTAATATTAAGACGAACACACTATCGTTAAATAACAGTATGATACAGGATTTTAATGTCTAAACAATTTATAATTTGGATATCTTTAAACTATAGGTTTAAAGAAGAAAATATATATGTATCCTCAAATCAGTTTAAAAAATATTTTGTGATGTGCATATTTTTAAAGTTATATGGAAGGGAAATAAATTTCAAGTTATGCAATTAGTGTATATTCTACAGCTTCTCAAGAACCTATGATTGAATTTTAAATCAACTAAATTTCACACAGCGGTCCAAATTAATTATTAGCCTTAGACTAACCAAATAAGGACCACTATAATAGATCAGAAGTAAAATACCCTAAAATTAATGAAAGCTATACGGCATCTACCCAGGTAGCACGGAAACGTTGGATTTTCGTTGGCTACAAGTTGGCTGTTGGTCTTTGGTTGGGTAAACGTTGAAAAGGGGAAATGAAATGATGGTATTTAGTTGGCAAAATGTTTGGTTGGCCATCGGTAATAGTGAATGTTGGGCCAACGTTGTAAATTTTCTGTTTACGCCTCTTGCACAAATATCGGCATACCATTGGCTAAGAAATATGAAAGTAACCGCCTATATGTGCCGAAGCTCCGCCAAAAGAGAAAGTTGTGTATCAACCGCCATCTTTAGGGTTAAAGCGCCATCGCTGCAGGATTTCAAATTTGCAAGGTAAGTTCTCTTGATATTTTTGTATTCTATCATATATGCCTTCATTATTGTTAATTTATTCCTGAAGAAAACAATATCTGGCTATCTGAACTGTAGTTTCTCTTTTGTGTTTTTAATAGTAATGTACCATTTACAAAAGTACATACACGGTGTTTTAGTACACTTTGATCTTTAATACCTTTTAGTACACTTTTTTAGTACAGATTTAAGAAAATAACAAATTTTAAGTCAATTTCTTAATTTTTTGAAAGCATGCTGACTTAAATTATCGTTAGGTTACTTTTTTGTGTCTTTTCTTAATAATGATAATAAAGTTGTATAATGATAATATGTAAATATTGTGGATTTCACTTTATCATAGTTGTTATGAAACTTGTTTACTTTATAACTTAATTTTATTTATTAGATGTTATTATGTTTGCCTTTATTTTTTTACATATTCAAATCATCTTTGAATCATTTTAAAAATCTAAAAGGATAAAAGGAAATGTTTGTGGTAACATTAAAACATTTTATAGTATATACTTTTCAAATTACTTATTTGTGTTTCAGATGCCATGAAATTGAATCCAGAGAAAATGTAGAGAACTTTGGTAGATGGAAATGGTGGCCGAATTTAAATAAAAAAAATTGTAAATAAAAGAAAAATTACTAAAATATGTATATATATATTTTGTTTAACTTCTGTTGTGTTGTGCTTTTCTTCAATTATCTATTTTTAGCTCTCAGAAGGGGAAATTTTCGTTTTTCTTATTTAAGAAACAATTTGTATCATTAAAAAAATTAACATAGATTTCAAAGGAATAAATGGATTGCCGCAGAGTAAGTATTATATGAAATGTGTGGTGTGGACTAAAATAACCTATCTCATTCTTTTTTTTATATCTATTTTCTATTTTTTAATTTAAAAATGAAATGTTATAAAAACATGAGCTTATTTCAAAGTAATAGCACATGCCCATTCTATATTATACACTATAGCAAAGTAATTAACAGAAATAATAAACGTTAGTATTCCGTTGGCCCACCGTAGTATTGCGTTGGCAATATGTAAACAATCACCATTAGCCAACCATTAACCAACCGTTGGACAACGGTTGGCCAACATTTCATATCAACGTTGCCCCAACGTATGCAGTACAACGTTGGCCCAACGTAACGTTGCTAGCTGGGTACTGAACAATTAGAAAAAAAGAGTGTTTATATAAAAAAAAGAAAAAAAAGAATAAAGGGTTTAGGTTGATTAGGCTAGAAATGCTCGCTACAGTACACAGAGACATCGATGTTTATTTTACTAATTATTAGGGATTAAACCTCTTATTCATGAAAGCACAATTATTAGGCAGCCAACCTTAGATAATATGAACAGTAACATTATTACACTCTCACAACAGGGTAGATTGAATGGGAATGATTGGAGCCCTGCCTTCTTCAGGCAGTACAGATTTGTCGACACCAAATTTTAGTTCAGCAGGAACGTATTCTGCATCCGGAAAATAAATCCATCCAAGAACCAAAATGGCGGACAACAACGGCCTTGCAGAATTAATATGGCTACTCCTGTTACTTTATGACGACAAAAAAAAAATACATTTAAATATGCGTATGGACACTCTATCTCCAAGTCACGACTACAGATATATTCAAATTGCACTGCTTAAGAATGGAGAATTCATATTAAGTCTCTGCAAAAACAAATTGCATTAATAATACATTTTTTATTAGTTTGAAATATGAATAGAATCTCTGGTAAAGGTGTAAAATTATTTCAGATTCTTGTTTGTTCGTTTGGATATTTGAAAATGGAAGTAGACTTTCATAGATAACAATAAAAGATATATATTTTTGTATATGTTCTTATTGTTATCAGCTTTATATACAAACACTTTAATTACATGTTTGGACATAATATGCAAGTGCATTTGTTTCAATATTATTTTTTCTTTTCAATATATTAGTACATATATATACATACATGTCGGGTCTGATTAAGGAAAACGTATATATGTATGTATGTCTTTAAACATATATATACATATATGTATATATATGTAAATATATATATATGTATGTAAATATATATGTATATGTATATATATATATATATATATATATATATATATATATATATATATATATATATATATATATATAAAGATATATATATATATATATATATATATATATATGTATGTATATATATATATATGTATATATATATGTATGTATATATATGTATGTATATGTGTATATATATACATACATATATATATATGTATGTAAATATATATGTATATATATATATGTATGTATATATATATATATATGTATATATATGTGTATATATTTATTTATATATACATATATATATCTATCTATATATATATATATATATATATATATATATATATATAAACATATATATATATATATATATATATATATATATATACATATATATATATATATATATATATATATATATATATATATATATATAATATATATATATATATATACATATATATATATATATATATATATATATATATATATATATATATATATATATATATATATATATATATATATATATATATATATATATATATATATATATATAATATATATATATATATATATATATATATATATATATATATATATATATATATATGTATGTATATTATATGTATATGTCGGTTTGAGGTATAGGTTCATGATGAACCATATTCCTTTTCGTAACAAGTAGAATTTTGTTTCTGGCAACAATATCTTTGTTAGAATCCTTCGAGCAGGAAGTCTAAGTAAAATTTTAACTTTAAAATATGAATGGAACTTATAAATTTTTTATTATTAAAATTCATTTTCTATGATCTGAAAAAAATGTCATATATTTTATACAGTTCAAGCACTTATTGGTAAAAATTGCATTATAATTTGATGAGTAAGTGTGGAGAAAAAAAATTTCTAACATGTAAAGTTCAGCATTCTGTGACGAAATAAGACTCTTTACACCAGGGCTGGGCAAACTCCGGCCCGTCCGAAGGTTTTATCCGGCCGTAGATAGAATTTTAAGTTGCCGGTCCGAAATATATATTTATACATTATATATCCATCTCCTTTTCTACTTTGATTAAATATACTATCCCGAATTTACTATCTCAAGCCCAGAAGATCAGCGGTATGTTTGCTTCTTATATGTGAACAAGTGTTTTCAACTTTGAACCTTAGAAAGAATAACTTCAGCAGTAGACTGACAGATGAACATTTAGCATCGTTCCTTAAAATCAGTACATCTCACTTCGAACCTCAGTATAAAGAACTTTTAAAACTGAAATCGCAATTTCATTCATCTCATTAACGCATTTAAACTGTTAGGTACTTGTATATTGTTTTTAAAACTTTAGAAAAATGTATCTTGGCCCGCCAAACTTATTTTCTTTCGATTTTTAGCCCGCGGCTGAAAGAGTTTGTCCATCCTTGCATTAGATCCTTAACCCTCTAAATTATTTTCTATGATCTAAAAAAAAAATGTCATATATTTTACAGTTCAAGCATTTGTTGGTAAAAATTGCATTATAATTTGATGAGTAAGTGTGGAGAAAAAAAATTTCTAACATGTAAATATTAGCATTCTGTGACGAAATAAGACTATTACACCAGGGCTGGGCAAATCCGGCCCGTCCGAATTTTATCCGGCCGTAGATAAAGAATTTTAAGTTGCCTCCGAAATATATATTTTATACATTATATATCCATCTCCTTTTCTACTGATTAAATATATATCCGAATTTACTATCTCAAGCCCAGAAATCAGCGGTATGTTTGCTTCTTATATGTGAACAAGTGTTTTCACACTTTGAACCTTAGAAAGAATAACTTCAAGCAGACTGACAGATGAACATTTAGCATCGTTTTAAAATCAGTACATCTCACTTCGAACCTCAGTATAAAGAAATTTAAAAAAATAAATCGCAATTTCATTCATCTCATTAACGCATTTAAACTGTTAGGTACTTGTATATTGCTTTTAAAACTTTAGAAAAATGTATCTTGGCCCGCCAAACTTATTTTCTTTCGATTTTTAGCCCGCGGCTGAAAGAGTTTGTCCATCCTTGCATTAGATCCTTAAAATAAATATTAAAAATCATATTAGTTTTTTAAAGAACACAAAATATTTTTCCAGTATATTCATGTACTATCAGGGAATATAAACTGTAAATTTCAGCATATTGAAAAGAAGTTATGAGTTTTTTTATGAATTTTTATATGAAATTAGGTTTAATACCACAAAATCACATGCTCCGTAGTGTACGCTACTTTTGGATCACACGTGCCTAGGGAAACACTTCTATCACCTTCAGTCAATGCTTAACAGTTTAAATTACTAACTGTATTATAGGAGTATAAGTGTGGAGCATGTTCAAAGCGTATTTGATAAAATAGGCTATTATCAAAGGCTTGAAAATATATTCAAACCATGTTAATTTTCCCCTTTAAAATATTCATAATCATTATTGCTGAACATGTATTTCAGTTATATATAATATATACTTAATAAATATTATATTCGAATTACATAATATAAGCAAAATTTTGATTTTAAATTATGAATCAAGCTTATCAATATTTTTAAAATTAAAATTTATTTTCTAAGAACTGAAAAAATACCATATTTTTAACCACTTCAAGCATTTGTTGGTAAAAATTTAACATTCTGTAACACAATAAGACACCTTAGACCCCCCTTAAAATGAAATATTTTTCTTTAAAAATCATATTAGTTTTTTAAATATCACAAAAATTTTTTGTCAATACATTCAGATACTATCAGTGAATATAAACTTTAAATTTCAGCATATTGAAAAGAAGTTGTGAGTTTTTTATGAATTTTTATATGAAATTAGGTTTAATACCACAAAATCACATGCTCCGTAGTGTACGCTACTTTTGGATCACACGGCCCTAAGGAAACATTTCTTTCTCTTTCAGCCAATACTTAACAGTTTAAATTACTAACTGTATTATAGGAGTATAAGTGTAGAAAATATACAAAGTGTTATATGATAAAATAGGCTTTTATCAAAAGCGTGAAATAATATTTTGATCAGATAGCATACCATATTAAAATTCACCTTTAAATATTCATAATCATTATTGCAGAACATGTATTCCAGCTCTGTATATCATAAATATATATTCAATTGAGTGTAAATATAATTCAATTAACCAACATCTTTATTCGAATTCAATTGAGTGTAAATACAATACAATTAACCAACATCTTTATTCGAATTCAATTGAGTGTAAATACAATTCAATTAACCAACATCTTTATTCGAACCCTGCGCACAGGAAGTATAAACAAAATTTTAATTTAAAAATGCGAATTAAACTTACCAATATTTTTTAGTATTAAAATTTATTTTGTATGAACTAAAAAAATACCATATTTTTGAACACTTCAAGCATTTGTTGGTAAAAATTTAACATTCTGTGACACAATAAGACTCCTTAGACCCCCTTATATTGAAATCCTTTTCTTTAAAAATCATATTAGTTTTTAAATATCACAAATTTTTTTTGCAATGCATTCAGATACTATCTCATGCAGTGCTAAATAAAATTATTCTCTTTAAAAAGCTTTTTTCAATAACTATAAATAAGATCTCCAATTAATTACACAATCCAAATTGTTTTGGTTATCTTTCTTATACCACCAAACTTTGAAAAGTTAAATTTTTTAAGTAAATTTAGTCTGAAAAACGTGTCACAATAATTCTGTTTATTTAATAATTAACATAATGTCTGTATTTGATATAATTAATTTTATATAAATTATATTAATTTATTAAAAAAATAAAAATTTTTCTTTAAAAATATACATATTCTTCTGTTGTAATATTTATCCATAAAAAATACTCTTTAAATTGCCTAGGTTTTATTTTTATTGATGCAGGAATTAATATTTTAGCTCTTAAAAAAAAATAGCATATTTGCCGTAAATTTTCTTTTCTAATTTCAGTCTTTACTCATTTTATTAATGAGTGTAATATTTAAAACTTGACTTAAAATTCAGATACTAATAGTGAATATAAACTGTATATTCAAGCATATTGAACTTAAGTTATGAGTTTTTTTAATGAATTTTTATATGAAATTAGGTTTGATACCAAAAATCACATGCTCCTTAGTATACGCTACTTTTGGATCACACGTGCCTAGGGAAACACTTCTATCACCTTCAGTCAATGCTTAACAGTTTAAATTACTAACTGTATTATAGGAGTATAATTACTTTCAAAGCTATTTGATAAAAATAGGCTATACAAATTAAAATATATTAAACCATGTAATTTTCACTTTAAAAATCATTATTGCTGAACATGTATTGCAGCTCTGTATATCATAAATATATACTCAAATGAGTGTAAATATTTATATTTACAATCAAATAATTACTATTCTTTTATTCTTAATACTCTTAACTGGTAATAATTTTAAAATCGATCGAAAATTCGAATTTTATTTTAGTAAATAGTGAAAGAATAAATTATAACTACAACAAAATAATTTTTTATTAATCATTTATCATTACTTATATATTAAGCTTATCATTTACTTATTATAGTATAATAACTTAATGCTGTTTACTAATAACATTTTCATGTATTACAAATTTTAAAGTTACCTTAAAAATAGATTAATTGTCTGAAATTAAAATTAATTTTCGTTAGATATAAAAATAAAGTCTAGTTAAAATGTTTTGAAGCATATAATAATTAATAATTTAATTAAACCGCTATAGCTGTTTATTCTGCAAAATATGGGTATCATCATCATAATTATTTTTTTCTTTATATATTTTCTATGAATGTTTATAGAAACAACTACATTTTTTTGTAATTAATCAGGTATACTTAAAATTTTTTTATAATATATGCAAAATTAGCGCCTGGAATACTTTTAATAATATATGAAACATTAATAATTAATAACGCCAAAATTAATTAATATTTAAATTCAAATTATATAATTATATATATAATATATATTTATAATATATATTTTATATTATATATTTTATCATTAGTACTAATAACATAGTCAATCTTCAACGAATTTCTTTTACGAAAAAGAAAAAAAGTTTGCTCTGAAGGTCAACTGTTGCCTTTAAAGCCTTAAAATACTTAATTCAGTATAGGCACTTAAAATGAGATCATAAATATTTATTCAATTTCTTTCACACATTGTATTAATTCCATAATATAACTACTAATAAACAAAAGATTTTATAAAAAGTTACATAACAAATACTGATTAGAAATCTTCTCATATCACACTTTGCACTATATTACAGTCTATACTTCTGAATGTATATTTTAGCTCTATTTTTGTCTATCTTTTCCAACTCTTGTCTCTAAATAAAAAGAAATAAATGTTATTAAATTTAATGTAAAATTCGACATATTCTCTTTTAAAATAATAAACAAACTATAAAGATATACAGTGGCACCTCAATATATTATGCGGCAAATTAAGACACTTTAGACTCCTTAAATCTTAAACTACTATTTGGCTGGTTCCATTAGCTTAAAACAACTGAATATGTATTTGAAATAAAAATAATTCGTTTTTCATTTCAGTTAACTTTTAACTATTTGCAACACGGTAAATAATCTTGATAATATACACAGAAAATTACATTGAATAATTTTGATAATATACACAAATTAATAAGGATTTAATTATAGTCCCATTTAAATATATTATATGCCAAATTAAGACTCTTACGACTCCTTAAAGCTTAAATTACTATTTGGCTGGTTAAATTCATTTAAACAACTGAGTGTGTATTTGCAATAAATATAATTCATTTCTCATTTCACTTAACTTTTAATTATCTGCAACTCGGTAAATAATCTTGATAATATACACAGAATAATACATAGAATAATTTTGATAATATATACAAATAAATAAGGATTTAATTACGGTGGCGTTTAAATATATTATACACTAAATTAAGACTCTTTACAATCCTTAAAGCTTAAACTACTATTTGGCTGGTTCCATTAACTTAAAGTAACTGAGTATGAATTTGAAATAAAATCAATTCGTTTTTCATTTCAGTTAACTTTTAACTATTCGCAACTCGGTAAATAATCTTGATAATATATACAGAATAATACATAGAATTATTTTGATAATAAGCACAAATTAATAAGGATTTAATTACAGTGGCACTTAAATGTATTATACGCCAAATTAAGACTCTTTAGACTCCTTAAAGCTTAAACTACTATTTGGCTGGTTCATTAACTTAAAACAACTGAGTATGTATTTGAAATAAAAATAATTCGTTTTTCATTTTAGTTAACTTTTAACTATTTGCAACTCGGTAAATAATCTTGATAATATACACAGAATAATACAAAGAATAATTTTGGTAATATACACAAATTTAATAAGGATTTAATTACAGTATCACTTAAATATATTTTACATCTATTAAGACTCTTTAGAATACTTAAGGCTTAAACTACTATTTGTCTTGTTTCATTAACTTAAAACAACTGAGTATATATTTGAAATAAAAATAGTTAGTTTTCCATTTCAGTTAACTTTTAACTCTTCGCAACTCGGTAAATAATCTTGATGATATACACAGAATAATACATAGAATAATTTTGATAATATACACAAATTAATAAGGATATATTTACTGTCGCACTTAAATATATTACACATTAAATTAAGACTTTTTAGACTCCTTAAAGCTTAAACTACTAATTGGCTGGTTCCATTAACTTAAAATACTGAATATGTATTTGAAATAAAAGTAATTAATTTTTCATTTCAGTTAACCTTTAACTCTTCGCAACTTGGTAAATAATTTTAATAATATACACAGAATAATACATAGAATAATTTTGATAATATGCACAAATTAATAAGGATTTAATTACATTGGCACTTAAATATATTATACGCCAAATTAAGACTCTTTAGATTCCTTAAAGCTTGAAATACTATTTGGCTTTTTCCATTAACTTAAAACAACTGAGTATGAATTTGAAATAAAAATAATTTGTTTTTCATTTCAGTTAACTTTTAAGTATTTGCAACTCGGTAAATAATCTTGATAATCTACAAAGAATAATACATAGAATACTTTTGATAATATTCACAAATTAATAAGGATTTAATTATAGTGGCACTTAAATGTATTATACGCCAAATTAAGACTCCTTAGACTCCTTAAATCTTAAACTACTATTTGGCCGGTTCCATTAATTTTAAATAACAAAGTATGTATTTGAAATAAAAATAATCCTTTTTTTATTTCAGTTAACTTTTAACTCTTCGCAACTCGGTAAATAATCTTGATAGTATACACAGAATAATACATAGAATAATTTTGATAATATACACAAGTTAATAAGGATTTAATTACAGTGGCACTTAATTATATTAAAAGCCAAATTAAGACTCTTTAGACTCTTATAATCTTAAACTACTAATTGGCTGGTTACATTAACTTAAAACAACTGAGTATGTATTTAAAGTAACAATAATTAATTTTTCATTTCAGTTAACTTTTAACTATTTGCAACTAGTTAAATAATCTTGATAATATACACAGAATAATACATAGAATAAAATTTTGATAATATATACAAATAAATAAGAATTTAATTACGGTGGCACTTGAATATACAATACGCCAAATTAAGACTCTCTAGACTCCTTAAAACTTAAACTACTATTTAGCTGGTTCCATTAACTTAAAACAACTGAGTATACATTTGAAATAAATATAATTCGTTTTTCATTTCAGTTAATTTTTAACTATTTGCAACTTGGTAATTAATCTTGATAATATACACAGAATAATTTTGATAATATACACAGATTAATAAGGATTTAATTACTGTGGCACTTAAATATTATATACGCCAAATTAAGACTCTTTAGACTCCTTAAAGCTTAAACTATTATTTGGCTGGTTCCATTAACTTAAAACAACTGAGTATGTATTTGAAATAAAAATAATTCGTTTTTCATTTCATTTAACTTTTAACTATTTGCAACTCGGTAAATAATCTTGATAATATACACAGAATAATACACAGAATAATTTTGATAATAAGCAGAAATTAATAAGAATTTAATTATGGTGGCACGTATATGTATTATGTGCTAAATTAAGACTCTTTAGACTCCTTAAAGCTTAAACTACTATTTGGCTGGTTCCATTAACTTAAAACAACTGAGTATGTATTTGAAATAAAAATAATTCGTTTTTCATTTCAGTTAACTTTTAACTATTTGCAACTCGGTAAATAATCTTGATAATATACACAGAATAATACATAGAATAATTTTGATAATATACACAAATTAATAAGGATTTAATTACAGTGGCACTTAAATATATTATAAGCCACATTAATATTCTTTAGACTCCTTAAAGCTTAAACTAATATTTGGCAGGTTCCATTAACTTAAAACAAATGAAAATATATTTGAAATAAAAATAATTCGTTTTTCATTTCGGTTAACTTTTAACTATTTGCAACTCGGTAAATAATCTTGATAATATACACAGAATAATATATAGAATAGTTTTGATTATATGCACAAATTAATAAGGATTTAATTACAGTGGCACTTAAATATATTATACCCCAAATTAAGACTCTTTAGACTCCCTAAAGCGTAAACTTCTATTGGCTGGTTCCATTAACTTAAAACAACTGAGTAAGTATTTGAAATAAAAATAATTCGTTTTTCATTTCAGTTAACTTTTAACTATTTGCAACTCGGTAAATAATCTTGATAATATACACAGAATAATACATAGAATAATTTTGATAATATACACAAATTAATAAGGATTTAATTATAGTGGCACTTAAATATATTATACGCCAAATTAAGACTCTTTAGGCTCCTTACAGCTTAAACTACTATTTGGCTGGTTCCTTTAACTTAAAACAACTGAGTATGTGAGATAAAAATAATTCACTTTTCATTTCAGTTAACTTTTAACTATCTGCAACTCCGTAAATAATCTTGATGATATACACAGAATAATACATAGAATAATTTTGATAATATACACAAATTAATAAGGATTTAATTATAGTGGCACTTAAATATACTATAAGCCAAATTAAGACTCTTTAGACTCCTTAAAGCTTAAACTACTATTTGGCTGGTTCCATTAACTTAAAACAAATGAATAAGTATTTGAAATAAAAATATTTTTTTTCATTTCAGTTAACTTTTAACTATTTTCAACTCGGTAAATAATTTTGATAATATACACAGAATAATTCACAGAATAATTTTGATACTATACACAAATTAATAAAGATTTAATTACAATGGCACTTAAATATATTATACGCCAAATTAAGACTCTTTTGACTCCTTAAATCTTAAATTACTATTTACAGAATAAATTCAATCAAAACAACTGAGTATGTATTTGAAGTAAAAATATTTCCTTTTTTTATTTCAGTTATCTTTTAATTATTTACAACTCGGTAAATAATCTTGATAATATACACAGAATAATACATAGAATAATTTTGATAATATACACAAATTAATAAGGATTTAATTATAGTGGCACTTAAATGTATTATACGTCAAATTAAGACTCTTTAGACTCCTTAAAGCTTAAACTACTATTTGGCTGGTTCCATTAACTTAAAACAACTGAGTATGTATTTTAAATAAAAATAATTCGTTTTTCATTCCAGTTAACTTTTAACTATTTGCAACTCGGTAAATAATCTTGATAATATACACAGAATAATACATAGAATAATTTTGATAATAATCACAAATTAATAAGGATTTAATTACAGTGGCACTTACATGTATTATACTCCAAATTAAGACTCTTTGCACTCCTTCAAGTTTAAACTACTATTTGACTGGTTGCATTAACTCAAAACAACTGAGTATGTAATTGAAATAAAAATAATTCGTTTTTTTATTTCAGTTAACTTTTAACTATTTGCAACTAGGTAAATAATCTTGATAATATACACAAAATAATACACAGAATAATTTTCATAATATAGACAAATTAAAAAGGATTTAATTACTATGGCACTTAAATATATTATAAGCGAAATTAAGACTCTTTATACTCCTTAAAGCTTAAACTACTATTTGGCTTTTTCCATTAACTTAAAACAACTGAGTATATATTTGAAATAAATATAATTCGTTTTTCATTTTAGTTAACTTTTAACTATTTGCAGCTTGGTAAATAATCTTGATAATATACACAGAATAATTTTGATAATATACACAGATTAACAAGGATATAATTACTGTGACACTTAAATATTATATACGCCAAATTAAGACTCTTTAGACTCCTTAAAGCTTAAACTACTATTTGGCTGGTTCCATTAACTTCAAACAACTGAGTATGTATTTGAAATAAAAATAATTCGTTTTGCATTTCAGTTATCTTTTAACTATTTGCATCTCGGTAAATAATCTTGATAATATACACAGAATAATACACAGAATAATTTTGATAATATGCAAAAATTAATAAGGATTTAGAGAGATGAAAATCCTTAGAGATGAAATCTGCAAGACAACAAAACAGCAGTTAAGGACTAAATTTGAAGAGGTATGCAGTAAATTACTTGAACGCATTGCGCAACACTAAATCTAGCAGCATTTCTTCATTCGGTATCACCTTGTATCAAAATATGCAGACAATAACAATCTATTTCATATTTTTTAATAATTTTAGTCCTTGGAATGGCAACAGGCAGTTCCCCACTACTTACATGAAAGAATCATTTTCATCTCATAGACTCCTACGTTTTTTAACCTACAAAACATTTTCCTTGTTCTTCCTCACTTTGAAACATTTTACCAAACCCCTAATTGCTACAATTACACTTGATAGTCCAGTTATGTTGCCAAATTACCATTTCTTATCTCTCGCTGTAAATCTAACTTGTTCTTCTAAGAAGAGGTAATACAAAGGCTTGGCATGCAGTACCATTATTTTAATTTACCTTCAGAACCGGTAAAAATTGTGGAACACTAGATATCTGATATTCTCCGTTAAATTTTCCCACCGTGACTGTTTGTGACTGGGAGTTATCACTTTGTATGCAAATTGACACCTGCTCGTGAATAAGTGTATAATACTTGTTACTCAATATGTAATTCTCCAGCTGTTCTTTTACATATTGGCTTCCTTAGAGATGTGCGAATGTATTTTACGATAATTTGATACGGAAAGGAAGAAAATTATTTCAAATGAGAGAATACGAATCTGATGACAATCTTTTGAAATCTAAATTGTTTTTTTTGTCTTATGCCACTTGATCAAACCAAGCACGATTGAGCCGGAGGTTACTCTATTTAAGGCAAAGGGGTGTTCGTTTTTAAAGAGCACCTCAAGGGTGAAAGTACAACTTATGCTCACGTGGGCCCTCTTAATTTTGAAGCAGGGACCAAGCAGAAAACCCATAGTTTTGGTCTGCCACCCCACAGGTATTGTTCGAGAACTTGGAGGATATTGTGATCACGAACCTATTTTACGTGTCCTAGTCACCTTTAACGAACACGGCGGATCTTAGGCCGGCACGAGTGATGAGGCGATTTAGATCAGTAATATAATTGATTAATTAATACGAAAAGTAAAATGCTTGGGATCTAAATCTAACTTCATCACATCTTTCGTAAAGGGGAGAGGACAATAAAATTATTTCAACGGTTTTTCGTCTTGTGTGGGATTTTCGGGCGGGGTTCTGATCCCAGTGCCAGATTAGAATCGCGTGTCCACACGACATTAAATAAGAATGTACCTTTGTGGAGTTATTTATGAGTCCCTAAGGGACAGTGCTCAATTTGAAGGGATAAGGTTTTTCCACGTTGGCGGTTTCAAGGCGGGGTTAAGGAGACCAATTAGATTTTTACAACTCTCCCGATTGGACGAAAAGAAGGAAGAGGGGACAAGGAAGAAATTAATATAAAATAAGAAAAGTCTAGAAAGGGGGTATTCGAGAGTGAAGTCGAGTCGAGGAGACAAGTCCGACGGTCGGTGTTCGAGAGTGGAGTCGAATCGAAGAGAGCAGAGAGGTCAGAAGTCGGAGGAGACGATTGTGATAGTGAGACTTCGGGGATCCAAGGAGAATAGCCTTGAGTTCGACAGAGACTCCCGAAACGTTTGGAACATCTCGCGGCTACCAGCAGTGTTCCTGTGTCAAATATTTCGGACACCGATTTATTAGCAAAATATTCGCCTCTCAGTACAGCTCCATTAAAATGTCTTTAGAATGCAGATGGTTCATGTCGCAAGTAGAAGTACAACATTCAGTTTCAAACTTCTTACAGCAGCAGAAAGAGGAATTTTACCAAAAATTTATTCAACTTTGTGAAAAAATGAGATGATAGCCTTATTTCTTCATGTATTGGCTACATGTGTGCTTTATTACTGCATGATTGTCTAATTGTACAGCTTTGAAAGGGAAGCTTTTCGATCACCCCTTTTATATACATATATATTAATGAATTTTAGGGTCAGATACTGCATTAGGGAAATGAATTATGAAACTATGTAACGAAATCGTGAACTAAAATTTCTGTCATTAACCTTTTGATATTACATTTGTTTAAACTAACATAGTCGACTGAAAACTTTTCTGTACAGAGTATAGAACAGGGGGAGAATCGGGTTAGCAACCCGTTGAGAACACACACATATAATTTTATAAATACATGTAATGTACAAATTTAAGTACTTTAATCTTAGAATTAAAATTACTAACTTCTATATATTGTAACGATCCGTTACATGACCCCAAAACGAACAAGGAGCCCAAAAGGTGACCTTTCGTCGTGGACTCACGATTAGCCTATAATAGAACCAGGTGGTCTAAAACCCGTAATTGAAAAACGGTGCGTCGTCGGCTCCGAACCGTCTGGACATTGTAACCTGTTGAATGGACCTTTACTGTGTACATAATTGAGTGCACCTTGCCGCCCATTAGCGGTTACAAAAAGGCCATTAAGTTGGTTAAGTTAATGAATCTGAGAATTGCTACATCTGGAACCAGGACAGCTGATCGAAGACTTGGGAGTGACCGCAAGATTGCGTCACCCTGGCTCGGGAAGCTTCTCGAAGAACCGAGAAGCGAAGAAGTGTGGAGTATAAATGAACAGGACCGGACTAGAACGGGGGCTTTTGCTTTGTTTCTTCTCTCGAGGCTTCTACCTGCTAGAGCCTGGTCGATCGAGGACCGCTCGTATCTCCGTGTCTGGAGTTTGTTTTTTTTTAGAGACCGCCAGCGTCTCCGTTGCTAGATAGTCGAACATTCGACTTGGGAATTCCTTCCCCGTTACCTGCTGATTGATAGTTAACTTCTTGCATAGAAGTAGTCAGCCGAGAGTGACTTTGCACTCTAATTTTGGATCGACTTGCATCCTGTGTTTTCTTCACGAATCCCAGCGTGATACGCACTCGGAACCTCCGAACCTGCTGTGAAAGCCAACCGCGCTAATCGACTGACGGAGTGATCGAGTCAACATTAGTCCCGGCACGAATTAGTTTCCAGCTATTGTGTTTTAAAGCCCTAGCCATACTGTTCCGGTATCCCACGCATCCTTGTATGTGCATATTATCTCTGTACGAGATCCCTGAATGTTATCGTTTATTGAATTTGTACATATCTGTACATAGTTTATTCTAGTGAATAAAATATTTAGTCAAGAATACCTAAATTTCTAGCTGTTTCATTGAAGGCCTCGCCTACTTTATTTCCAGTACGTTACAATATATTCAAATATTATGTTGATTTGCTTGCTTGTATTCTCACAGTGTGTGCGATACTAGGTGCTGCAACA
>CM063499.1:37279848-37288067 GCA_032207245.1 Pardosa pseudoannulata | reverse complement strand
AATGAAAAGTATTAACACTTGGTTTCGCTGCGAAACCACTGCCTTAACATGAATTTTGTTTTGGCTTATGTTGCTTGCGGTATACATTTAAAATTCATTTGCCTTGAAGGTTGAAAGTGAAATGGCTATTTTACGTTTGGAAAAAAAGTTCAATTCCCAAGGCTATTCGAATTTCATCATTACTATGCTGTCTATAGATATTTATCTTCTTATTTAAAATTTTCGTGTTTTACGAATCATAAACCATTCTTCAGATGTATTTTTGTATAAACTTATATATTTATCATCGCAATATCTCGGATTTGTGTAACCGTTGCTTACACATCTGGTACAATCTGTCTCCGGTCATGTATCAAGGAGATTGTGGCATCTTATGGACTTGAAACACTCTGTACATCTGATGTGTGCATTTAATTATATATGGATTTAAAAAAAAAGTACAATTCTTTGATGAACTAATTTTCATGAGTATATATGTATGAATCTATTTAAGTATTTATCTATATAGATATGTATATGTATGTATATATTTATGAAAATGTTCCTCTGAGTATTAGAATTTTTAATCGAAAAGTACTGTTTTCTTTCATTATAATTTTTTTTTCTCAGGAAATCCTTTTTAGTTCATTCATCCCCAAGGAATTTATGAAATGTGTTTCTGAATGAATTATATATTTATAAAAAGAAACTCTTAAAATGAATTTGTATAACTTTCTGGCATATGTGATTTGAATGCAGGAAGAAAGCACCAAGAAAATACAAAAGAATCATTGGTGAACTACCTATCATTTAAATTAAAAATATATCGTTGATTCTATTGGTTCAATGATTTACATTACATATATTCTTATAAGTATATCAATAAAACTTGAAAGTAAAAACTTTCTAAGTCTGTATAACCTTATTTCTAAACGTAATCCTAAATAACTCAGTCTTTAACACGTTTGTGATAATTATAGAGACAAGATAGGAGAAATTAACTATGTTTACTTTCAAAAACCATATATGCTTAGAGTTTAAGAACAAAATAGTACAATAAAAGAATGATATAGAATGTAGCAGTGTAAGAATCTTTCTAATATATCTTAAATAGTTGATAAATAACTGAGATATTTTTAGTACGCTCTTTGATATCTTATGTTTTTCAAAAACTCTTTTTTATTTGAAAAATATGTATATCTGATATGTTTTGCGTTGTATGAAAAATTTAATTATATATAGATTTGAAAAAAAGAGAACAGTTCTTTGATGAAACAAATGTTCTATGTGTGTATGTAGCTATTTATGTATTTATCTACGTAGATATGTGTATGTATGTATGTATTTATGAAAGTATACCTCTGTGTACTTTAACTTTTTAGCGAAAAAGTATTGTTTTCTTATCCCGTAAAAATGCTTAATTTTCTTTACAGGAAATGCTTGTTATGATTTATTCATTCCTAAGGAATTTATAAAAATGTAGTTTTGAATGAATTATATATTTATAAAAAGAAACTTTTAAAATTTATTGTATAATTTTTCTGGCATTTATCGTTTGAATGAAATGAGAAAACATCAAGAAAATACAAAAGAATCATTTGTGAATAACAAGCAATAAAAGTATATTTTTTCATAGAATACATTTTATTAACTCTATCGAGATTATCACAAAGCTATGGAATTGGTTTTAAACATTTTTCTTTACGCAAGTCGAATATTTATAGAATTCAAAAACAAAATACTACAAGAGCGATATATAGTGTGACATTTTATGAAATTCCGGTCTGAGAGTCAATTTCGAATTTAAACAACTTTTGACAGATTATGGTTTTAGAATTCTGCTTTCAGTAGATACTTGCACTTGTGCTTGAAGAAGAATGTTTGACGGGAAAGTTTTTGCTGTTAATTATTGATTTAAATTTTCTTTCCTGATTTGTTGTGATATAGTAATGACATTTCCGGCATAAGGTATTTAATTTAAATTTTATTTTTATAAGCTATACACTGTTTTATTTTAATAAGATAACACAGATATTTGTGGAGAAATATTGAAATAACTATCATTTAAATTCAAAATATATCGTTGATTCTATTAGTTAAATGATTTACATTACATATATTCATATAAGTATATGAACATAACTTGAAAGTTAAATTATCCTAAGCCTGTATAATCGTTATTCTTAACGTAATCTTAAATAACTCAATTTTTAAAAGGTTGGTGATAATTATAGAAGCAAGATAGGAGAAAGTAAGTATGTTTACTTTCAAAAACCATATATGCATGGAGTTTAAGAACAAAATAGTACAAGAAAAGAATGACATAGAATATAGCATTGTAAGAAACTTTGTGATATATATCAAATTGTTGATAAATAACATAGGAATTTTTAGTACGCTCTTAGATAAGTTATGGTTTTCAAAAACTCTTTATTATTTGAGAAATACGTATGTCTGTTATGTTTTGAGATGTATGAAAAATTTAATTACATATAGATTTGAAAAAAAAGAACAATTCTTTGAGGAAACAAATGTTTTATATATGTATGTAGCTATTTATGTATTTATCTACATATCTATGTGTATGCATGTACGTATTTTTGAAAGTATACCTCTGTGTACTTTAAATTTTAAGAAATAAAAGTAATGTTATCTTATGCCGTAAAAATATTTCATTTTTTTCACAGGAAATCAATTTGTATGGTTCATTCATTCCCAAAATATTTATCAAATGTATTTCTGAATGAATTATATATTTATAAAAAGGAACTTTTAAAATGAATTTGCATAATTTTTCTAGCACATATCATTACAATGCAGGGAGAAAGCCTCAAGAAAATACAAAAGAATCATTATTGAATAACAAACAATAAAAGTATATTTTTTCATAGAATAAATTTTATCAACTCTATTGAGATTAATGCAAAGGAATGAGAAAGGGTTTTAAACATATTTCTCTCCCCCAGTTCGAATATTTATAGAATTCAAAAACAAAATACTACAAGAACGATATGTAGTGTGACATTTTATGAAACTCCGGTCTGAGAGTCAATTTCGAATTTAAACATCTTTTGACAGATTATGGTTTTAGAAATCTGCTTTTCAGTACATACTTGCATCTGTGCTTGTAGAAGAATGCTTGACGGAAAGATTCTGTTAATTATCGATTTTATTTCTCTTTAATGATGTGTTGTGATATAGTCTTTAAATTATATTTCAGGCATACGTTAATTAATTAAAAATTTTTTAATAAGTCAAACACTGTTTTATTTTAAATGGATAACACATATATTTGAGGATAGATATTGAAACTACCTAAAATGTAAATTCAAAATATATCGTTGATTCTATTGGTTAAATGATTTACATTACATATATTCTTATAAGTATGTCAATATAACTTGATAGTTAAAATATATTAAGTCTGTATAACCGTAATTCTTAACGTAATCATAAATAACTCAGTCTTTAACACTTTGGTGATAGTTATAGAGACAAGATAAGAGAAATTAAGTATATTTACTTTCAAAAACGATATAGCATGGCGTTTAAGAACAAAATAGTACAAGAAAAGAATGACATAGAATGTAGCATTGTAAGAACCTTTCTAATATATAACATATATTTGATTTTAGTACGCTCTTTGTAGTCTCATGGTTTTAAAAAACTCTTTCTTATTTAATAAATATGTAGATTTGATATGTTTTGAGATCATTTAATCATATATGGATTTATATTATGTTTGAAGATATTTAAGTATTCATCTACATACGTATGTGTGTATGTATGTATTCATTTATGAGAGAATACCTCTGTCTATTTTAATTTTTAATCAAAAAGTATTGTTTCCTTCCCCTATAAAAATGTTTTTCGTTTTCTCAGGAAATACATTTTATGGTTCAGTCTTCCCTAAGGAATTTATGAAATGTGTTTCTGAATGAATTATATATTTATAAAAAGAAACGTTCAAAAAGAATTTGTATAATTTTTCTGGCATTTGTCACTTGAATGCAATGAGAAAACATCAAGAAAATACAAAAGAATCCTTGGTGAATAAAATACAATAAAAGTATATTTTTTCATAGAATAAATTTTATTAACTCTATTGAGATTATAACAATGCTACGGAATTGGTTTTAAACATATTTCTTTATGCAAGTTGAATATTCATAGAATTTAAAAACAAAATACTACAAGAGCGATATATAGTGTGACATTTTATGAAACTCCGGTCTGAGAGTCAATTTCGAATTTCAACATCTTTTGACAGATTATGGTTTTAGAAATCTGCTTTTCAGTAGATACTCGCACCTGTGCTTGTAGAAGAACGTTTGACGGGATAGTTTCTGCTGTTAATTATCGATTTTATTTCTCTTTCATGACGTGTTGTGATATAGTCTTACAATGACATTTACGGCATAAAATATTTAATTTAAATTTTATTTTAATAAGCTAAACACTGTTTTATTTTAATAAGTTAACATAGAAATTTAGACATAGATGCCGAAACTACCTATCATTTGAATTCAAAATATATCGTTGATTCTATTGGTTAAATCATTTACATTACATATATTCTTATAAGTATATCAATATAACTTGAAAGTCAAAATATCCTAAGTCAATATAACCTTAATTCTTAATGTAATATAAATAACTCAGTCTTCACCACGCTGGTAATAATTATAGAAATAAGAGAAATTAAGAATGTTTACTTATATGCATGGAGTTTAAGAACGAAATAATACATGTAGAGGATGACATAGAATGTAGCATTGAAAGAATCCTTCTAATTATCTCAAATAGTTGATAAATAATACAGAAAATTTTAGTACGGTCTGTGATATCTTACGGTTTTCAAAAACTCTTTCTTATTTGATAAATATGTAGATCTGACATGTTTTAAGAACATTTGATTATAAATGGATTTGAGAAAACGTATAATTCTTTAATGAAACAAAATTTCATAAGTATATATGTTTGAAGCTATTCAAGTATCCATCTATATAGGTATGTGTGTATGCATGTATGCATTTATGAGAGTATACCTCAGTGTATTATAATATTTAATCGAGAAAGTATTGTTTTCTTCCCCTATAAAAACGGTTTTTTCTCTAAGCAAATCATTTTTATGGTTCATTCTTCAATAAGAAATTTATGAAATGTGTTTCTGAATGAATTATATATTTATAAAAAGAAATTTTTAAAATGAATTTGTATAATTTTTCTGGCATATGGGAATTGAATGCAGGAAGAAAGCATCAAGAAAATACAAAAGAATCATTAGTGAACTATCTATCATTTGAATTCAAAATATATCGTTGATTCTATTGGTTAAATGATTTACATTACGTATATTCTTATAAGTATATCAATATAACTTGAAAGTTAAAATATCCTAAGACTGTATAACTACAATTCTTAATATAATCATATATAACTCAGTCTTTAACACCTTGGTGATATTTGTAGAGATAAGATAAGAGAAATTAAGTATGTTTACTGTCAAAATAAATATTTATATATATATAGAGAGAGATTAAGAACAAAATAGTACAAGCAATGAATGACATAGAATGTAGCAATGTAAGAATCTTTCTCATATATCTCAAATAGTTAATAAATAACTTAGGAATTTTTAGTAAGCTCTTTGATATCTTATGGTTTTCAAACACTCTTTCTTAGTTGATGAATACGTATATCTGATATGTTTCGGGATGTATGAAAATTTAATTATATATAGATGTAAAAAAAAGAACAATTCTTTGATGAAACAAATGTTCTATATATGTATGTAGCTACGTATGTATTTATCTACATAGATATGTGTATGTATGTATGTATGTATTCATGAAAGTATACCTCAGTGTACTATAACTTTTAAGCGAAAAAGTACTGTTTTCTTATCTCGTAACAATGTTTACTATTCTTCGGAAGAAATGACTTTTATGGTTCATTCACCCCTAAGACATTTATTTAAATTTATCAAATGTGTTTCTGAATGAATTGTCTACTTATAAAAAGAAACTTTTAAAATTAATTTGTATAATTTTTCTCGCATATGGGATTTTGATGCAGGAATAAAGCACCAAGAAAATACAATAGAATCTTTGGTGAATAACAAACAATAAGAGTATTTTTCATAGAATAAATTTTATCAACGCTTTTGAGAATAATGCAAAGCTATGAGAAACGGTTTTAAACATATTTCTAAACCCCAGTTCGAATATTCATAGAATTAAAAAATAAAATACTACAAGAACGATATATAGTGTGACATTTTATGAAACTCCGTTCTGAGGGTCAATTTTGAATTAAAACATTTTTTGACAGAGTAGGGTTTCAGAAATTTGCTTTCAGTAGATAATTACAAATGTGGTTTCTGTATGATGTTTAAAGGGAAAGTTTCTGCTGATAATTATAGATACATTTTAAATTATAACTATTGTTAATTAACTATTGTTAATTATAACTATGATTTAAATTCAAAATATAGCGTTAAATCTATCGGTTAAATGATTTACATTACATATATTCTTGTAAGTATATCAATATAACTTGAAAGTTTAAACTTCCTAAGTCTGTATAACCCTAATTCTTAATGTAATCATAAATAACCTAGTCTTTGAAACCTTGGTGATAATTATAGACCCAGGATTAGAGTAATTAAGAATGATTCCTTTCAAAAAATCATATGTATGGAGTTTAAGAAGAAAATAATTCAAGTTAAGAATAACATAGAATATAGCATTGTAAGAATCTAATATATATAAAATAGTTGATAAATAACTTAGGAATTTTTAGTAAGCTCTTTGGTATCTTATAGTATTTGAAGTATCTTTCTTACTTGATAAATATGTATATCTGATGTGTTTTGAAAACATTTAAATGTATATAGATTAAAAAGACAATTCTTTGACGAAACAAATGTTCTTTATATATATGTAGCTATTTATGTATTTATCTACATAGATATGTATATGTGTATAAGTATTTATGAAAGTATACCTCTGTGTGCTTTAACTTTTAAGCGAAAATATACTGTTTTCTTATCCCGTAAAAATGTTTAATTTTCTTCACAGGAAATGCTTTTTATGGTTCACTCATTCTTAAGGAATTTATCAAATGTGTTTCTATAATTATAAAAAGAAACTTTTAAAATTTATTTGTTTAATTTTTCTGGCATTTGTCTTTTGAATGCATTGAGAAATCATTAAGAAAGTACAAAAGAATCATTTGTGAATAACAATAAAAGTATTTTTTCATAGAATAAATTTTATCAAACTCTTTTCAGATTAATGCAAAGCTATGAGAAATGGTTTTAAACATATTTCTTTTTCCCTGTTTGAATATTCATAGAATTCAAAAACAAAATACTACAAGATCGATATATAGTGTGACATTTTATGAAACTCAGGTCTGAGAGTCAATTTCGAATTTGAACATCTTTTGACAGATTATGGTTTCAGAAATTTGCTTTCAGTAGATTCTTACAAATGTGGTTTCTGAATGATGTTTAAAGGGAAAATTTCTGCTGATAATTATAGATACACTGTTAATTATAACCGTTGTTAA
Organism: Pardosa pseudoannulata; assembly: GCA_032207245.1. Lineage (NCBI taxonomy): Eukaryota > Metazoa > Arthropoda > Arachnida > Araneae > Lycosidae > Pardosa > Pardosa pseudoannulata. The sequence goes on along the minus strand of CM063499.1, from coordinate 37,280,513 downwards.
TTAACTATTTTTAATTATAACTATGATTTAAATTCAAAATATAGCTTTATATCTATCGGTTAAATAATTTATATTACATATATATTCTTGTAAGTATATCAATACAATTTGAAAGTTTAAACTTCCTAAGACTGTATAACCCTAATTCTTAATGTAATCATAAATAACCCAGTCTTTAAAACCTTGGTGATAATTATAGAAACAGGATTAGAGTAATTAAGAATTATTCCTTTCAAAAAATCATATGTATGGAGTTTAAGAAGAAAATAATTCAAGTTAATAATGACATAGAATGTAGCATTGTAAGAATCTAATAGATATAAAATAGTTGATAAATAATTTAGGAAATTTTTGTACGCTCTTTGGCATCTTATGATTTTTAAAGTATCTTTCTTACTTGATAATTATGTATATCTGATATGTTTTGAGAATATTTAAATATATATAGCTTAAAAAAAAGTTCTTTGATGAAACAAATGTTCTTTATATATATGTAGTTATAAATGTATTTATCTACATAGATATGTGTATGTATGTATGTATTTATGAAAGTATACCTCTGTGTAGTTTAACTTTTAAGAGAAAAAGTATTGTTTTCTTATCCCGTAAAAATGTTTAATTTTCTTCACAGGAAATGCTTTTTATAGTTCATTTTTTCCTAAGGA
>CM063499.1:37262348-37269848 GCA_032207245.1 Pardosa pseudoannulata | reverse complement strand
TGTTTCGAATTTACTTTTGTATCAATGCGGTGGCATTTTTGTTATGGCATACACAATAGGAATTCAATAACCACTGTTATAGAATTCTAAGTGATTGTATAACACAAACTGCGGAAATATTAGGTTGAGTAGTGATACATTTCATATCGGAGTTCTGTTTGTTGTGGGACATTTTAACAATGTTGCACTGTTTATAAATATAAATAAATTCTGGGGTAATTTATATATTTTTTAGAAGCTATAATACACTATTTACGACTTTTAACACTGAAATTCAAGAACTATAACTGCTCACTTCCTGTATCTGTTCGACACTTCCGGTGATGATTAATCCTTGAAATTATTCATTAGCTACATATGAGATAGTTTCAAATTTAATAATTGATAATTTTTTTGTTACAAGATAATTCTCAGCCAAAAAACAAACCATTTTTTACCTGCCTCATGGGTTACTTTACAATTCTGGAAAATTAAAAATTTTACTGATCCGACTATATGCTACTAGTATATGTATATGGATAGATTTATCCATGTGAGCTTTTGAATACTTTCATTTGTAAGTTCAGAAGTAATAAAATAAAATTGTCTATCATATAAAAATTGTTTATCAACTTATTAAAATGTTTTATGGTTTACTGTTTTATATTTATCACATAATAAATAGGTTAAAATAACATTTGTTTTCTAACATTATGACGTCATTCCTTTAACCATCTCATTTGACGATTTCTTATTTTGAATTATTTAATTATCGTCTGTATTTTCATAAGTTTTATCACTGAACTTAGATATCATGTATATAGTTTTCTTTTATATTTGTCTTCAAAAATAGATTATGTACATTTGTAATAATTTTTAATTTAATCATACATTAATTTTGTTGCAAGATAATTCTCAGCCAAAAAACAAACCATTTTTTACCTTCCTCATAATACTTTACAATTTTCGAAAAAAAAATTTTATGATCCCGTCAAGGCTATATACAACTATTATGTATATGGATAGATTTATGCATGTGTACTTTTGAATAATTACATTAAGTTCAGAAATAATAAAATAAAATTTTCTCATTAAAAACTGTTTATCAACTTCTTAAAAATGTTTTATGGTTCGCGAATCTCTAAAGAATTTCAGATCATTCTTGAATAAATGAGACTTTTACATAAAGAAAATCAGTAATGTATAAAATAAACTATCTAGTAAAAAGTATAAATTTTTGCTCATGTCATTTAAATACGGGAACAAAACATCAGAGAATACAAAAGAACTGATTGAACAACACAAATATTATTTCACAGTACAATCTTTATGAATTTAGGGATTATACAATGTCGTGACAAAAGGTTTTAAAAAAGTTCTTTCTTCCAAATCTATGCAAAGATTTTGAAAGAAAAAAGTTAAGAAAGAAGATTATTGAATGTGATATTTTAAGAATTATTTTATATCTGGAATTATATTTTATATCTTAATTAGTATCTAAATATCATTTGACAGCTCATTGTTTCAAAAACCTCTTTTGATATATGTTCATGCTTTCAGTATATTGCTGTTTGTCTGAAAATATTTATTAAAAAACCAAAAACAAAATGAATGCATAACACTTTTTATATTCACCTAAAATTAGGTACCTGTTTTCTTAAGTAAACCATATGTCAAATAATGTTAGAACTATCGGCTTATCATTTTTCAAATTGTTTTTCATTGTTTTGTAAGAAATAGATAATTTATGTCTCTTCTATTTTTTAAATTTATTTAAATATCGTTGTATTATTTTCATACGTTCTAGAAATACTTAGATATGACGTAAAGAATTTTCTTTTATATGTGATTAAATAATAGATTAGCTATATATTTATAATTTCAAAATTAATCATCGATTATTTTTTGTTGCAAGCAATTCTCATAAAAAAACAAACCATTTTTTTACCAGTCTCATACGGTACTTTACAATTCTGGATAATTAAAAATTTTACCGATCCCGTGAAAGCTATATGCTACTAGTATATATATGTTCATAGATTTATGTTTGTGTACTTTTGAATAATTTCAGTTTTAAGTTAAGAAATAATAAAATGAAATTTTCTATCATATAAAAATTGTTTATCAACTTATTAAAAATGTTTCATGTTTCGCGAATCTCTAAAGAATTTTGAGATGTATTTTTGAATAAATGAGATTTTTACATAAAGAAAATCAAGTAATGTATGAAATAAATGCATTAAGTAAAAAAGCATAAATTTTTCTAGCTCATGTCATTTGAATACGGGAATAAAACATCAGAAGAATACAAAAGAAGCAATGGTAATAACATACATTTCATAAAATATTTTATATAAATATATTATATATATTATTTTATATAATATATATAATAAATATATATATAAATATATATCATGTATATATATATATACATATTTATAATATTATATATATGTTATAATATATATAAAAATATATATATATATATATATATATATATATATATATATATATACATAAATATATATGAATATATATATAATGTATATATATAAATATACACATGCATATATATATATACACACAACTATATCTATATATATATATATAAATGTATATATTATATATATAAAATAATATTATTATATATATATATACATTATATATATTATAATATACATACATATATGTATATTATATATAATATATATATATATACAAATATATATATATATAAATATATATATATATATAAATATATATATATATATATATATATATTATAATATATATATATATATAATATATATATATATAAAAATACATATATATATATAAATAAATATATAAATTATATATTAAAAAAATATAAATATGTAATGTATACATATATAAGTAACAATAATATATATAAGAAATATGTATTATATATACATGATATATATAAAAAGCAAAAATATATAAAAAAATATATCTTATAAGTATAATATTATATATATATTAATATAATAATATAAATATATATATATATATAATAAAAATATTAAACTCGATCTGGGAAGAATCATATCTAATATCATTTGAAAGCTCATTGATTCAAAAATTTCCTTTGCTATATATGTACATGTTTTTAGTATGATTTGCTGTTCATATGAAAATATTGTATTAAATACACCAAATACAAAATAAATGCATGTAATATGTTTACAGTCGCCTAAATTTTTAAAGCTGCCTTTCTTCTTAAGTCTGGCATTTTGTCAAATAATTCTAGAACCATCGACTTTATAATTTTTTCCAAATTGTTTTTCATTGGCTGTAAGAAATAAGCATAATTTATGTCCCCTAATCCATTTTTCTAAACAAAATTTATGCGTATTTTTACGATGTTGATCATGCTAAATAAAATAAATTTGCGTTATTAACAATTCCATTACTTTTTGACTCTTCCAAATTTTTCTATCGGTTTTATAAACTTTTGCAGCACTGTATGTATAAACGTTTATCTTTATCTCCTATATAATAATAGCCTAAGTTATCTGCCGTTTGTCATAGAATTTATGAAGCGGTTGAACCTAGAATGGACAGAAGCATCCATAATGGATTCTTAATGAGTTAGGGTTAGCAAAATTCAAAGCGAGTCAAGTTTATCTTCTAATAAATTATCGATCATATTCTAAAATAAATTGGTATAAATATGATCCATATCACAGCAAAAAATGCTGTTGTCTTTAAAACGTTCGAATAAACCCCTTCTAATTTTCGAGTTATAATGCCATTATATCAAACAATAATTTGAGTGCAGTGAAAAATATATGAATTTTTCATATAATAAATAGGTTAAAATAACATTTATTATCTAACATTATGGCGTCATTCCTTTAAACCATCTATTACTATTTTCTTATTTTAAATTATTTAAATATTATCTGCATTATTTTCATACGTGTTATTACTGAACTTAGATATTACATAAATAATTTTCATTTATATTTGGCTTAAATAATAGATTAGGTACATATGTCATAATTTTAAATTTAATCATCAATTATTTTTTGTTGCAAGGTAATTCTCATCCAAAAAAAAATTTTTTTAACTTCCTCATAAATATTTTACAATTCTGAAATTTAAAAATTTTACTGGTCCTCACTATATAAGTATATGGATAGATTTATGTATGTATATTTTTGAATAAATTCATTTTAAGTTAAATAGAAATTTTTCTACATATAAAATTTATTTTTCAACTTATTAAAAATGTTTTCATGGTTTGTGAATCTCTAAAGAATTTTCAGATACATTTGAATAAATCAGACTTTACATAAAGGAAATCGAGTAATGTATGAAATAAATGCATTAAGTAAAAAAGCATAAATTTTTCTAGCTCATGTCATTTGAATACGGGAATAAAACATCAGAAGAATACAAAAGAAGCAATGGTAAACAAGAACAAAATCATTATTTCACAGAAAAATCTTTTATCAACTCTAGGGATTAATACAATGTCGTGACAAAAGGTTTTAAAAAGGTTTCTTTCTTCCAAATGAGATATGTAAAGATTTTGAAAAGGAAAACTTTAAGAAAGAAGCTTATTGAATGTGATATTTTAAGAAATTAATTTTATATCTTCGATCTATGAAAAAGTTTAGTATCTAAATATTCATTTGACAGCTCATTGTTTCAAAAATCTCCTTTGATATAAATGTACATTCTTTCTGTATGATTTGCTGTTTGTCTGAAAATATTGTATTAAATACAAATAGTTATGAATCACGTATATGATATATATATATATATATTATATATATATATATATATATATATATATATATGTATATATATATATATATAATTATATATATATATATATATATATATACTATATATATATATATGTACTATATATATACATATATTTATATTATATATGATATATACTTATATATATATATATATATATATATATATATATATATATATATATATATAATATATATATATATATATATATTATATATATATGCTATCAGTATATGATTTTGTATGTTTGTCTGAAATATTGTAATAAATATAAATACAAAAAATACAAAATGAATGCACGTAATACGTTTACATTCGCTAAACTTTCAAGGCTATGTTTTCTTAATTTGGTATTAAGTCAAATAAGGCTAGAAGAATCGTTTGTATAATTTTTTCCGAGATGTTTTTCATTGTATAAGTAATAAGCGTAAATTTATGTCCTTTCTTATATTTAAAATGTATGTGTATTATTACGGTGATTATCACTCTAATTAAATAGAATTTGCGTTATCAACAATTCAATAACTTTTTGACTCTTCCAAATTTTTCTGTCGGCTTTATAATTTTTTTTCCAGCACTGAATTTATAAAATTTTATCTCTATCCCCTATATAATAATAGCTTAAGTTATTTGTCCGTCTGTCATCGAATTTATGAAGAGGTTGTATCTAGAATGGATAGAGGAATCCATAATGGATTCTTGGTGAGGTAGGGTTAGCAAAATTGAAAGAGAGCAAAGACTATTTTCTTCTAAACTATTGATCCATTCTAAAATAAATTGGTATAAATATTCTTCATATCACAGCAAAAAGTACTATCGTCTTTAAAATATTTCAACTCTACCCCTTCCACACATTTCAAGATTTTAAAGACACAAAAATATTATGTCAAGCCCCATTTTAAGTGCAGGAGATTAAATTTATAAATTTATCATATAATAAATAGGTTAAAATAACATTTGTTTTTTAATATTATGACGTCATTCCTTTAACCCTCTTATTTAATCCTTTCTTAACTTTACTTTAATACTTTCTTAACTATTTAAATATTGCCTGGATTTTTTCATGAGTATTATCACTGGATTTTGATGTTACGTAAATAATTTTCTTTTATATTAAGCTTAAATAATAGATTAGGTACATATGTGAAAATTTTAAATTTAATCATCCATTATTTTTGATGCAAGATAATTCTATACCAAAAAAGAAGCCATTTTTTTACCTGTCTCGTAGGGTGTTTTAGAATTCTGGAAAGTAAAAAATTTCACTGATCTTATACGGCTATATGCTACTAGTATTTTTATATAAATATAGATTTATGTATGTGTACTTTTGAATAATTTCATTTTTAAGTTTAAAAATAATAAAATAAACTTTTCAATCATATAAAAATTGTTTAACATCTTATTAAGAATGTTTTATGGTTCGCGAATCTCTAAAGAATTTTGAGATGAATTTTTGAATTAATGAGGCATTTACATAAAGAGAATCGAGTAATGTATGAAATAAATATATTAAGTAAAAAAGTATAAATTTTTCTATCTCATGTCATTTGAATACTACAACAAAAATCAGAAGAATACAAAAGAACCGATGGTGAACAACAAGAAAATCATTATTTCACAGAAAAATATTTATCAACTCTAGGAATTAATAAAATGTCCTGACAAAAGTTTTTAAAAAGGTTTCTTTCTTCCAAATGAGATATGCAAAGATTTTGAAAAGGAAAATTTCAAGAAAGAAGCGTATTGAATCTGATATTTTAAGAAATTATTTTATATCTTCGATCTGGGATGAAGTTTCGTATCTAAATATCATTTGACAGCTCATTGTTTCAAAAATCTCCTTTGATATACATGTACATGCTTTCAGTATGATTTTCTGTTTGTTTGAAAAATATTGTATAAAATTCACCAAATACAAAGTGAATGCACGTAACACATTTAAATTCTCCTAAACTTTCTTAAGTTGGTATTAAGTCAAATATGAATAGAAGTATCGGCTTTATAATTTTTTCAAAAATGTTTTTTATTGATTTTAAGAAATAAACATAATTTATGTCCCCACTTCCATTTTTCGAAACAAAATTTATGCTTATTATTATGATGTAGATCATGCTAAATGAAATAAAATTTGCGTTATCAACAATTTCATGACTTTTTGACTCTTCCAAATTTTTTTATAAGCTTTATAAATTTTTCCAGCATTGTATGTATAAACTTTTTGCCCCCAAACATTTGTATGTTTTCTCATATAGACTACCACGTCTGTCGATTCTGTATCAATCTTTGAGACAATTCTCCAGCCGAAACATTCACACACAATTTCAATGTACACCAAGAGTCACACAACATTATTAACAAAAGAATGCATATTTTACTCCCATGTATTTGTAATATTTTTTTATATACCAAGTCTGCCGATTGTGTATCAATATTTGAAACAATTCCTCAGCTGAAAGATTCTCACACAATTTCAATGTACACAATACAATTAACAATAAAATGCATTTTTTGCTCCCAAACATTTGTAATGTTTTTCTTATATAGCCTATCACGTCTGCCGATTCTAAATCAATATTTGAAAACTTCTCCAGCTGAAAGATGGACAACAGAAATTCAATGGGCACAATAGAATTAACATTAAAATGCATTTTTTGCTCCCAAACATTAGTAATATTTTTCTTATATATTCTACGACTTCTGTCGATTCTGTATGAATCT
>CM063499.1:37252348-37257348 GCA_032207245.1 Pardosa pseudoannulata | reverse complement strand
ATGTGATAATTTTAAATTTAATCATGGATTATGTTTTGTTTCAAGATAATTCTTAGCCAAAAATCATACAATTTTTTTATCTGCCTCATAGAGTACTTTACAATTCTGGAAAATTAAAAATTTTACTGATTCCGTCACGGGTATATGCTACTAGTATATGTATATGGATAGATTTATGCATGTGTACTTTTGAATAATTACATTTTTAAGTTCAGAAATAATAAAATAAAATTTCTTATCACATAAAAAATTGTTTATCAACTTATTAAAAACATTTTATTGTTTGCGAATCTCTAAAGAATTTTGAGGTGCATTTTTGAATAAATCAGACATTTACATAAAGACAATCGAGTAATGTATGAAATAAATGTATTAAGCAAAAAAGTATACATTTTTCTGGCTCATGTCATTTGAATACGGAAACACAAAACACCAGAAGAATACAAAAGAACCGATGGTGAACAACAACTAAATTATGATTTCACAGAAAAATCTTTTATGAACTCTAGGGATTAATGCAATGTCGTGACAAAAGGTTTTAAAAACGTTTCTTTCTTCCAAATCAGATATGCAAAGATTTTGAAAAGGAAAAATTCAAGACAGAGGCGTATTGAATGGGATATTTTAAGAAATTATTTTATATCTTCGATCTAGGAAGAACTTTAGTATCTATATATCATTTGACAGCTCATTGTTCCAAAAATCTCCTTTCATATATATGTACATGCTTTCAGTAAGATTTTCTGTTTGTCTGAAAAGTAATTAATGTTATCAACAATTCCATTACTTTTTGACTCTTCCAAATTTTTCTATCGAATCTATAAATTTTTCCATCACTGTATGTATAAAATGTTTTCTCTATCCCCTATATAATAAAAGCTTAACTTATCTGTCCGTCTGCCATCGAATTTATCAAATGGTTGGACCTAGAATGGATAGAGGCATTCATGTTGGATTATTGACGTGTTAGGTTTAGCAAAATTCGAAGAGAGTAAAAATTATCTTCTCTTAAACTGTTGATCAGATTCTAAAACAAATTGGTATTAATATGCTTCATATCACAGCAAAAACTATTGTCGTTTTTAAAACGTTCGAAATCTACCTATTCCATACTTTTCGAGTTTTTAATGCCACTATATCAAGCTCCATTTTGAGTGCAGGTGATTAAATTTATCAATTTATCATATAATAAATATGTTAAAATAACATTTGTTTTCTAACGTTATGAAATCATTCCTCTAACCATCTCATTTAATTATTTCTTATTTTTAATTATTTACATATCATCTTCATTATTTTCAATAAACTTTGATATTACGTAAATAATTTTCTTTTATATTTGTCTTAAATAATAGATTAGCTACATATGTAATAATTTTAATCATTCATTGATTATTTTTTGTTGCAAGATAATTCTCAGCCAAAAAACAAACCATTTATTTACCTGACTCATAGGGTACTTTACAATTCTGGTAAATTAAAAATTTTATTGATCACGTCACGGCTATAATCTACTAGTATATGCATATGGATAGATTTATGTCTTTTCAATAATTTCATTTTTAAGTTAAAAAATAAACAAAGGTACCATATAAAAATTGTTTATCAACTTATTAAAAATGCTTTTTGGTTTGAGAATCTCTAAAGAATTTTGATATGCATTTTTGAATAAATCAGACTTCTACATAAAGAAAATCGAGTAAGTTATGAAATAAATGTATTAAGTAAAACAGTATAAATTTTTCAGGCTCATGTCATTTGAATACGCGAACAAAACATCAGCAGAATACAAAAGAACCGATAGTGAACAAGAACAAAATCATTAATTCACAGAAAAATCTTTTATGAACTCTAGGGATTAATACAATGTCATGACAAAAGGTTTTAAAATGGTTTCTTTCTCCAAATCAGATATGCAAAGATTTTGAAAAGAAAAATTGAAGAAAGAAGCGTATTGAATGTTACATTTTAAGAAAGTTTTTTATATCTTCGATCTGGGATGAAGTTCAGTGTCAAAATATCATTTGACAGCTCATTGTTTCAAAAAATGTTCTTTTTTTATATATGTACATGCTTTCAGTATGATTTGCTGTTTGTCTAAAAATAATTATCGTTATCAAAAATTTCATTACTTTTTGACTCTTTCAAATTTTTTATCTATTGTATAAATTTTTCCAGCACTGTATGTATAAACTTTTATCTCTATTTCCTATATAATAATAGCTTAATTGATCTGTCCATCTTTTATCGAATTTATGAAGTGGTTGGATCTAGAATGGATAAAATCATCCATAATGGATTCTTGACGAGTTAGAGTTAGCAAAATTGAAAGCGGGTCAAGTTTATGTTCTCCTAAACTATCGATCCTATTATAAAATTAATTGGTACAATATGATTCATATTACAACAAAAAATTCTGTCGTATTTAAAACGTTCGAAATCGACCCCTTCCATACTTTTCGAGTTTTTAATGCCCTTATATTATCACATTTTTTGAGTTCAGGCGATTAAATTTATCAATTTACCATATAATAAATAGGTTAAAATAACATTTGTTTTCTAACATTATGACGTCATTAATTTAAACATGTAATCTAAACATTTCACATTAACCATCTCATTTAATGGTTCCTTAGTTTAAATCATTTAATTTTCATTTGCTATCTATTTTCATACGTTTTATCACTGAACTTAGATATTACGTCAATAATTTTCTTTTATACTTGGCTTAAATAATAGATTAGTACATATGTAAAACGTTTCACACACAAGATTTACCTACAATTTCAATTTACACAATAGAATTAACAATAGAATGCATTTTTTACTCCCAAATAGTTGTATATTTTTCTCATATAGCCTACCACGTCTGTCGATTCTGTGGCAATGTTTGAAACAGTTACCCAGCTGAATGATTCAAATATAGTTTCAATGTACACAATTGAAATTGTATTAACAATAAAGTGCATTTTTTGCTCCAAAACATTTGTAATCTTTTTCTTATATACTCTACCATGTTTGCCGATTCTGTATCAATATTTGAAAAATTCTCTAGCTGAAAGATTCTCACACAATTTCAATACACACAATAGAATTACAAATAGAATGCATTTTTTTGCTCACAAACATTTGTAATGTTTTTCTTATATAGCCTACTGTGTCTGTCGATTCTGTATCAATCTTTGAAACAATTCTTCAGCCGAAAGATTCTCACACAATTTCAATTTACGCAATAGAATTACCAATAGAATGCATCTTTTGCTCCCAAACATTTGTATGTTTTTCTTATATAGCCTACTGTGTCTGTCGATTCTGTAACAATCTTTGAAACAACTCCCTAACCGAAAGATTGACACACAATTTCAATGTACACAATAGAATTAACAAGACAATGCATTTTTTGCTCCCAAACATTTGTAATGTTTTTTATATAGCCTGCCTCGACTGTCGATTGTGTATCCATCTTTCAAACAACTCCCTAGCCGAAAGATTCACATACAATTTCAATGTACATAATAGAATTAATAAGAAAATGCATTTTTTTGCACCCAAACATTTGTAATGTTTTTCTTATATAGCGTACCACGTCTGTCGATTTTGTATCAATTTTTGAAACAATTACCAAGTCGAAAGATTGACACACAATTTCGATGTACACAATAGATTTAACGATAAAATGTAATTTTTAGCTCCCAAACATTTGTAATGTTTATCTTCTTATATACCTTACAGCGTCTGTCAATGCTGTATCAATCTTTGAAATAATTACCCAGCTGAATGATTCACACATAACTTCAACGTACACAAGATAATTAATAATAGAATGCATTTTTTGCTCCCAAACATTTATAATGTTTTTCTTATATAACCTACCACTTCTGTCGATTCTGTATCATTCTTTGAAACAATTCACCAGCCGGAAGATGGACACACAATTTCAATGTACACAATAGATTTAACGATAAAATGCATTTTTCGTTCCTAAACATTTTTGTAATGTTTTTCTTATATAGCTTACTATGTTTGTCGATTCTGTATCAATCTTTGAATAAATTCTACAGCCAAAAGATTGACACACAATTTCAATGTATACAATGGAATCAACAATAGAATGCATTTTTCGCCCCCAAATATTTGTAATTTTTCTTATTTAGCGTACTATGTCTGTCGATTCTGTATCAATCTTTGAATGAATTCTTCAACCGAAAGATTCAGATACAATTTCAATGTACACAGTAGAATTAAAAATGGAATGCATTTTTTAATCCCAAACATTTGTAATATTTTTCTTATATAACCTACCACGTCTGTCGATTTTGTATCAACCTTCGAAATAATAATTCAACTGAAAGATTCACGCTCAATTTTAATGTACACAATAGAATTAACAATGGAATGCATTTTTTAACCAAAAACATTTTAATGGTTTTCTTAATTAGCCTATAACGTTTGTTAATTTTGTATCAATCTTTAAAATAATCTTCAACCGAAATATTAACACACAATTTCAATGTACACAGTAGAATTAAAAATAAAATGCATTTTTTTGCTCTCAAAACATTTGTAAGATTTTTCTGATATAGCCTACAGCGTCTGTCGATTATGTATCAACCTTTGAAATAAAAAGATTCACCTTAAAATACTTCCGAAAGATTCACGCTCAATTTTAATGTACACAATAGAATTAACAATGGAATGCATTTTTTAACCAAAAACATTTTAATGGTTTTCTTAATTAGCCTATAACGTTTGTTAATTTTGTATCAATCTTTAAAATAATTCTGTAGTTCAGAGATTCACATACATTTTCAATGTACGAAACACAATTAACAATAGAATGTATTTTTTGCTCCCATACATTTATACCCATACTTTTCTTAATTAGCTTATCACTCTGTTAATTTTGTATCTATCTTTAAAACAAATCTCCAGCTCAAAGATTCACACAGAATTTCAATGTACACAATACAATTAACAACATAATGCATTTTTTTGCTCCT
>CM063499.1:37234848-37242348 GCA_032207245.1 Pardosa pseudoannulata | reverse complement strand
TACAGTTCGAAATACATGTAGTTAACAAGGTATTTCAAGAGGATGCGTCGAGGAGTAAAGTTTCAATGAGCAAAAGTAGTTAGAAGTTAAGATTATCATTTTATCATCTCGTAGTAGATCTCTAATGACAACATCTCGTAGACGATTTTTGATGTTTTTAATAGAGACATTCAAAACTAAGTACTCATAAGCTTGAAGCAGAGTTGAGAACAATGACAATCAGTACCCATAAATACAGTCTGGAATTCATGTAGTTAACAAGGTATTTTAAGATCATGTGTCGAGGAGTAAAGTTTCACTAAACAAAAGCAGTTAGTTAAGATTATCCTTTTATCCTCTCGCAGTAGGATATCATCTCGTAATAGGTCTCTAATCACATCTCGTAGACGATTTTTGATGTTTTTAATAGAGACGATCAAAAATAAGTACTTATTATCTTGAAACGGAGTTGAGTGTAATGGAAATCAGTACCCATAAATACAGTTCGAAATACATGTAGTTAACAATGTATTTCAAGATCATGCATCGAGAAGTAAAGTTCTAATGAGCAAAAGCAGTTAGAAGTTAAAATTATCATTTTATCATCTCGTAGTAGGTCATCATCTCGAAATAGGTCTCTAATGACATCATCTCGTAGACGATTTTTGATGCTTTTAATAGAGACATTCAAAAATAAGTACTTATAAGCTTGAAGCGGAATTGAGATCAATGACAATCAGAACCCATAAATACAGTTTGAAATACATGTAGTTAACAAGGTCTTTAAAGATCATGTATCGAAGAGTAAAGTTTCTATGAGCAAAAGCAGTTAGAGGATACGATTATCATTTTAGCATCTCGTAGTAGAGCTCTAATGACATCCTCACTTAGACGATTTTTTTAGATGTTTTTTGCAGAGCAATTCAAAACTAAGTACTTATAAGCATGAAGCAGAATTGAGAAGAGTGGAAATCAGTACCCATTAATACAGTTTGAGATATATGTAGTTAACAAGGTATTTCAAGGTCATGCGTCGAGGATTAAAGTTTCAATAAGCAAAATCAGTTAGAAATTAATGTTAACATTTTACCATCTCGTAGTAGGTCATCATCTCGTAATAGGTCTCTAATGACATCATCTCGTAGACGATTTTTGATGTTATTAATAGAGACATTCAAAAATAAGTACTTATAAGCTTGAAGTGGAATTGAGTGCAATGGAAAACAGTACCCTTAAATACAGTTCGAAATACATGCAGTTAACACGGTATTTCAAGATCATGAGTCGTGGAGTAAAGTTTCAATAAGCAAAAGCAGTTAGTTAAAATTATCATTTTATCATCTCGTAATAGGTCTCTAATGACATAATCTCGTAGACGATTTTTGATGTTTTTAATAGAGACATTCAAAACTAAGTACTCATAAGCTTGAAGCAGAGTTGAGAACAATGACAATCAGTACCCATAAATACAGTCCGAAATTTATGTAGTTAACAAGGTATTTTAAGATCATGTGTCGAGGAGTAAAGTTTCACTAAGCAAAAGCAGTTAGTTAAAATTATCATTTTATCATCTCGCAGTAGGATATCATCTCGTAATAGGTCTATCATGACATAATCTAGTAAACGATTTTTGATGTTTTTAATAGAGACATTCAAAAATAAGTACTTATAATCTTGAAGCGGAATTGAGTGCAATGGAAATCAGTACCCATAAATAAAGTTCGAAATACATGTAGTTAACAAGGTATTACAAGATCATGCGTCGAGAAGTAAAGTTTCAATAAGCAAAATCAGTTAGAAGTTAAGATTATCATTTTATCATATCGTAGTAGGTCTGTAATAACATCCTCTTGTAGACGAATTTTTTCAATGTGTTTAACAGAGCCATTCAAAACTAAGTACTCATAATCTTGAAGTAGAATTGAGAACAGTGGAAATCAGTATCCACAAATAAAGTCCTAAATATATGTAGTTAACAAGGTCTTTCAAAATCATATGTCGAGGAGTAAAGTTTCAATGAGCAAAAGCATTTAGAAGTAAAGATTATCATTTTGTCATCTCGTAGTAGTTCATCATCTCGTAGTAGGTCTCTAATAACAACATCTCGTAGACGATTTTTGATGCTTTTAATAGAGACAATCAAAACTAAGTACTTATAAGCTTGAAACGGAATTGTGTGCAATGGAAATCACTACTTATAAATACAGTTCGAAATACATGTAGTTAACAAGGTATTTCAAGATCATGCGTCGAGAAGTAAAATTTCAATGAGGAAAAGCAGTTAGAAGTTAAGATTATCATTTTATCATCTCGTAGTAGGTCTGTAATAACACCCTCTTGTAGACGACTTTTTTCAATGTGTTTTACAGAGCCATTCAAAACTAAGTACTCATAATCTTGAAGGAGAATTGAGAACAGTGGAAATCAGTACCCATAAATACAGTTCGAAATACATGTAGCTATAAAGTCTTGCAAGATAATGTGTCCAGAAATAAAGCTTCAATGAGCAAAAGCAGTTAGAAGTTAAGATTAACATTTTATCATCTCTCAGTAGGTCTTCATCTCGAAGTAGGTCTCTCGTAGATGATATTCGATGTTTTTTACAGATCAACTCCAAACTAAGTACTCCTAAGCTTGTAGCAGAATTGAGAACAGTGGAAATCAGTACCCATCCCTACAGTCCGAAATACATGTAGTTAACAAGGTATTTCAAGATCATGTGTTGAGGAGTAAAGTTTCAATGAACAAAAGAAGTTAGAAGTTAAGATTTTCATTTTATCATCTCGTAGTAGGTCATCATCTTGTAGTAGGTCTCTAATGGCATCCTCTCATAGATGATTTTTTCGATGTTTTTACAGAGAAATTCAAAATTAAGAAAAGCTTGAAGCAGAATTGAGAACAGTGGAAATCAGTACTCACACCTACAGTTCGAAATACATGAAGTTAACAAGATCTTTCCAATTCATGTGTCGAGGAGTAAAGTATCAATGAACAAAAGCAGTTAGAAGTTAAGATTATCATTTATCATCTCGGAGTAGGTCATCATCTTCTAATAGGTCTGTCATAACTCCTCTCTTAGACGATTTTTTCGACACTTTTTACGGAGACATTAAAAACTAAGTACTCATAATCTAGGAGCAGAATTGAGAACAGTGGAAATCAGTGCCCATAAACACAGTCCGAAATACATGTGGCTAAAAAATCTTCCAAGATCATGTGTCAAGGAGTAAAGCTTCAAGAGAAAAGCAGTTAGAAGTTAAGTTAACATTTTATCATCTCACAGTAGATTATAATCTCAAAGTAGGTCTCTAATGACATCCTCTCGCAGATAGTTTTTTCGATGTTTTTTACAGGCACACTAAAAACTAATTACTACTCAGCTTGAACCAGAACTGAGAACAGTGGAAATCAGTACCCATAATTAAAGTCTGAAATACATGAAGTTACGATGTCTTTCCAGGTTATGTGACGAGGAGTAACGTTTCAATGAACAAAAGCAGTTAGAAGTTAAGTTTATCATTTTATCATCTCGGAGTAGGTCATCATCTCATAATAGGTCTGTAATAACTCCTCTCTTAGACGATTTTTTCGACAATTTTTACATTAAACATTAAAAACACACATTAAAAAATAAGTACATAAGACTAAGTACATAAGACTAAGTACATAAGACTACATAAAACTAAGTAAGTAAGAGACATTAAAAACTAAGTACTCATAATCTAGGAGCAGAATTGAGAACAGTGGAAATTAGTACCCATAAATACAGTTTGAAATACATGCAGTTAACATGGTCTTTTAAGATTATGTGTCAAGGAGTAAAGTTTCAAAAAGCAAAATCAGTTAGTTAAGATTATCATTTTATCATCTCACAGTAGGTCATCATCTCGTAGTAGCTCGGTAATAACATCCTTTCGTAAACGATTTTTTTCGATGTTTTTTACAGAGTCATTCAAAAATAAGTACTCATAATCTTGGAGTAGAATTGAGAACAGTTGAAATCACTACCCATAATTACAGTTTGAAATACATGAAGTTACCAAGGTCTTTTAAGATCATGTGCCGAGGAGTAAAGTTTCATTGAGCAAAAGCAGTTAGTTAAGATTATCATTTTATCATCTCGTAGTAGGTCTGTAATAACATCCTCTCGTTGACGATTTTTTCGATGTTTTTTTACAGAGACATTAAAAACAAAGTACTCATAATCTTGAAGCAGAATTAAAAACAGTGGAAAATCAGTCCCCATAAATACAGTCCGAAATACATGTAGCTACAAAGTCTTGCAAGATTATGTGTCCAGGAGTAAAGCTTCAACAGCAAAAGTAGTTATAAGTTAAGATTAACATTTTATCATTTCGCAGTAGGTCATCATCTCGAAGTAGGTCTCTAATTATAACCTCACTTAGATGATTTTTTCGATGTTTTTTACAGACACACTTAAAACTAAGTACTCCTCAGCTTGAACCAGAATTGAGAACAGTGGAAATCAGTACCCATAATTAAAGTCCGAAATACAGAGAAGTTATCGAGGTCTTTCCAGGTTATGTGTCAAGGAATAAAGTTTCAGTGAATAAAAGCAGTTATAAGTTAAGATTATCATTTTATTATCTCGTAGTAGGTCATCATCTCGTAGTAGGTCTCTAATGACATCCTCTTGTAGAGGGTTTTTTCGATGTTTTTTCAGAGCAATTCAAAATTAAGTAAAGCTTGAAGCAGAATTGAGAACAGTGTAAATCCGCACTCATAGAGTTCGAAATACATGAAGTTACTAATATCTTTCCAGGTCATGTATCGAGGAGTAAAATTTCAATGAACAAAAGCAGTTAGAAGTTAAGATTATCATTTTATCATCTTGTTTTAAGTCTATAATAACATAATCTTGTAGATGATTTTTTCAATGTTTTTTACTAAGAAATTAAACAGTAAGTGCTCATCAGCTTGAAGCATAATTGAGATCAATGGAAATCAGATCCCATAAATACAGTTCCAAATGCCTGTACTTAACAAGGTCTTTCAAGATAATGAGTCGAGGAGTGACGTTCTAATAAGGAAAATCAGTTAGAAGTTAAGATTATCATTTTATCATCTCTCAGTAGGTCATCATCTCGTAGTAGATCTGTAATAACATCCTCCTGTAGATGACTTTTCGATGTTTTTTACAGACATTAAAAACTAAGTACTTATAATCTTGAAGAACTGAGAAGAGTAGAAGTCAATACCCATTAATACAATTCGAAATACATGTAGTTAACACGGTCATTCAAGATCATGTGTCGAGGAGTAAAGCTTCAATGAACAAAAGCAGTAAGAAGTTAGGATTATCATTTTATCTTCTCGTAGTAGGTCTCTAATGACATCCCCTTGTAGACGATTATTTCCATGCTTTTTACAGACACATTATAAACTAAGTACTCTTAAACTTGAAGCAGAATTAAGATAAATGGAAATCAGTACCCATAAATGCAGTTCTCAATACATGTAGTTAAAAGGTCTTTCAAGATGATGTGTCGAGGAGTAAAGTTTTAATGGGCAAAAGAAGTTAGAAGTTAAGTTTATCATTTCATAATCTCGTAGTAGGTCATCCTCTCATAGACGATTTTTGATGTTTTTAACAGAGACATTCAAGACTAAGTACTCATAGTCTTGAAGCAGAATTGAGAACAGTGGAAATCAGTAAACATAACATATAGTTAACAAGGTCATTCAAGATCATGTGTCGAGGAGTAAAGTTTCAATGAGTAAAAGCAGTTAGAAGTTAAGATATCCTTTTATCATATCACAGTAGGTCATCATTTCGTGATAGGTCTGTAACAACATCCTCTCTTAGATGATTTTTTCAATGTCTTTTATAGAGACATTAAAAACTAAGTACTCATAAGCTTGAAGCAGAATTTAGGTAAATGGAAAACAGTACCCATAAATACAGTTTTAAATACATGTAGTTAACAAACTGTTTTAAGATTATGTGTCGAGTAAACTTTCAATAAGAAAAAGCTGTTAAAAGTTATGATTATCATTTGAAAAAAAAATACTGAAAAGCAATATTTGTGGAAAGATATTATTTTATTCATATTAAACTTTGAAATGCAACATTTGAAAGTTAAGGATTTTGAGTTGTTACCGTGTGAAATATTATATATATATATATATATATATATATATATATATATATATATATATATATATATATATATTGGACGAAGATATTTACAGCTATAGATGGCTTTAAAATCATCAGTTAGTGTAAAGGTGGATATTGTGGGATTTTTTTAAAATTTAAAATTGCAATTATTTCCATTTGCATGTGAAAGCTCATGTAAGATCAACAGAGTATTCTAAAAAAGTGTTGTAAAAGGCATGTAAAATAATATTCAATAGAAATTCTTTTTGGTACAGTCAATTAAAGTAACACGTAAAACTATGATAAATATATACTAGAGAGATAAAAGCTTAAATATCAAAGGTAAATAAGTGTTATTTATATTAAACTGCATTTGTACTAAATAAAGATAATTTCTCTTATTGTTAATACCTGCATTGAAAAGGCGCATTGTTATAAAATTAGAAAATAGACAAATACGAGCAAACATGTTAATTAGAGTAGAAACGAAAAATATTTGATTAGTCTTTTCTAAAACATTCAAGTATTTTTCGTTTATTACAATACAAGATATACAATAATATTGTTTAAAATAGATACACATGGGTTTAAATAATTTTATAAAAATTAGAAATAGTTGATTTATTTAAAGACAATTCTTAGGTTTAAAAATAATATTTTATTACGGTGTTTAAAAATACAATAATGAAAATTTTGTTTTTTAATTATTTAAATAATAAGAAGCAATAGTCTTTAATTAAGTTAATACTCTTAAATTTACGATTTTATCTTAAATATAGACTTTTACTGGTTATTTTAGTTATTTTTTAAGTTTTGTTGGAATTCAACGTGTGATGGAAGGTGCGATATAGAAAAATAATAAGATATTATTCATCTTAGATATTTATCAATAAAATTTTCGTAATTTTACATTTATCAAATAATTTATTAATAATTAAATATTCAGCACAATTATTAAATACCTAAAATATTAGAAATATTATTATCCTTATAGATTTAAATAATTTAAATATTAAATAATAAATATAATGTGATTATATATATATATATATTATATATTATATATATATATATATATAATATTTATATATTTGTATATTATATATATTTATGTATATATATATGTATATTTATTAAATATATATATAATATATATACTATATATACATACATAAACACACATATAAATATATATATATATATATATATATATATATATATATATATATATATATATATATATATATATATATATAATATAAAATATATATTTATATATACATATATATGTATGCAATATATATATATATATATATATATATATATATATATATATACATATATATAATGTATATATATATATATAATATATATATATATATATATTATATATATATTAA
>CM063499.1:37229848-37232348 GCA_032207245.1 Pardosa pseudoannulata | reverse complement strand
GGTGGATTGTAGTTCCTTACTAGACTTCCAAGTGTGGGAATAATTTTGTAGATAGCTGTTCTAACTGTAAAATACCGATATGTAGAAAATGAACAAAATATGTACATAAAAGTTGCGTAAACGTTACCTAAACTGTGTAAGAAACTAAAAAGTTTCATTTAAATGTATCTACATATTTGTCTAACTGCATATACTTTTCGATATTGCAATATTTGTTATTCTATATCAATTATTATACTACTTGAATGTCCAAAGATGAATAGATGTCATTGCATATAGTTACAGTGTACGTTTTGAAGAACAACACGGATTCTCACGAAGTTGGTCACCTTTTAAGTTTTTACAAATAACCAATAGAAGGCACTATTGAAACGTATTTTCAGGATATTTGTAAAATTCATATTTTATTTATATTGGAATCAGTGGCATCCTACAAATTGCCTTCTTATTTTGTTTACAGAGAATGTTTAAAAGAAGAAAGTGAGGCAAAAAATGGAGATAACTCTTGAAGGCTTCTGTTGAATGATTTTTATGGTTTTAAGAAAGGACTCAGTCGAAAAGAATGCATAGATTCGCTTCGTGAAAGTTTTGGTAATGAAGCACCGTCAGAAAAGACAGTTTATAATTGGTTTGCAGAATTTAGTCGTCCGTTTTAGAAAGGACTCAGTCGACAAGAATGCATAGAATCGCTTCGTGAAAGTTTTGGTAATGAAGCACCATCAGTAAAGACAGTATATAATTGGTTTGCAGTATTTAGTCGTGCTTTTGAGAAAGGTCTCTGTCGACAACAATGCATAGAATTGCTTCGTGAAAGTTTTAATAATGAAGCACCGTCAGAAAAGACAGTTTATAATTGGTTTGCAGAATTTCGTTGTGGTTGTGCTTCAGTTAGTAATAAAGCTCGTGAAGGACGGCCAAAATCGGTAGTGTTTCCAAAGAACATCGATGCTGTGCTCGAGATGATTGAAGAACATCTGCATGTCACGTAATGTAAAATAGAAGCATTACTTGGCATATCCCAGGCTACAATACATTAGAGTTTTCACGAACATTCAGCTGCTAAAATGAATTGTTCCAGATTGATTAAGCACAATTTGACAGAAGCTCAAAAAGAGACTCTTGCAAACTGGTGTGAGGAAATGCTAAAAAATTCAAATTGGGATCAGCAAAACCCGCATACATCGTTAGAGGCGATGAAACTTGGATTTATTCGTATAAACCTGAAACTAAACAACAGTCTACTGTCTGGGGGTATCAAGATGAGCTGAATTCCAAGACAGTTCTACGTGTTCGAAGCACTTAGAAAAAAAATGATTGCTTGTTTCTTCGGCCTTACAGGACCATTTATTTAGAGGATCGAAAATCTGTTATCTCTAAATGGTACTCTATGGTTACTACCTCTAAATGGTTACTCTAAATGGCATACAGAAATTTGTTTGCCAAAAGTCATCAACGAAATCAGGAAAATCCCCAAATATCACAGCATCATTCTACATCTCAACAACGCCAGCTTTCACACAGTAGTAAAACAATTGATTGTTTAAAGAATAAAAATATCGAATTAATGTCCCATTGTCCATATACTATTGATTTGTCCCTCAACGCAATAAAAAGTTAATTTTAACCTTCCCGTTCTGTGGTTCCGCATCGACTGATGTAAAAACTAGTTTTTATTTGTCTATATTTATCCAGAATCTAAGTAGTAGGCAAGAACATTCTGCTTCGTTTTCCTGTATATACCGTTATTTTTGTACCCACAAACAAACCATGTTGTTACACTAACCTGTACTAGCACGTATCTCGCGTTCAAGTATCAATTGTCAGAAAACTTACTAGTACGTGTCCCGCATACATTGTTAATATATAAAATTTGATTGTTAGAATCAGGTATCCAAACCAAAATTGAACCGTTATTTTGGTCGGAACGAAATCCGAAACAGAACTCAAAATATATATGGTTATTCCGTTTCGATATATCTTCTAGTACGTGACTCGCGCTCAATTATCAATCGTCAGAAAACTTATTAGTAAGTGTCCCTCATACAATGTATTAATATATACAAGAATCTTTGTGCACATTTAAAATGTCAAAGGTAGAACTAACAATTTCTTAATTTTGAAGCTACAAAAGAAAAGCATTGTGACCATTAATGGACAGTGATTTTAGCAAAAGTCGGAAACCTCTGATAAAAAGCGAAATATGATTAATTGAAAGAAGATTCCCTTGTAAAAGCAGAAACGTGATGTCGTGCCTTAATGGAGGAAATCTGTTTGACAGGTGGGAGTAAACTTTGTATGCGAAAAAGATTTCATTCACCTTTTTAGCTCAAATTCAGTCTATATATAGAAACGGAGTAAATGGATATAAAGGGATACCAAATATATATTGCTACGTAATGAGTAATGATTGGAATCTTAAGACAAACGTTACTATAGCGGTCATCAAACTTTTAAGAGTCTTTAAAGAATTCCTTACGAAACTTTATACGTTTCTTTAAAA
>CM063499.1:37177348-37219848 GCA_032207245.1 Pardosa pseudoannulata | reverse complement strand
CATTCTCGAATCAATGTATTACACAAAATGTCATCAAAATCAGTCCAGATGTATAGGAGGAGAGAACAGAAGAATTTTATATACAAAAAAATATCTCAAAAATATTACACTTAACATATCTCTTTAAGATTCTCCATTTCCCATTTTAATTCAATCATATCTATTTTCCCAGCCGTATAATATCTCATTTAAAAAAATGTAAGCTAATTTCAAATTTTTTCAAGCCATTTCCCAAAGTTAAGTATGAAATAAATGCTAATTTTTATACAGTCGCCACATTTTCCAGCTTTCCCAAGCGAATGCTTCACCTTTTCCATGATCTAGTCTCCTTTCTGAATGTAAAAGTTTTATTACAAACACAAGGACAGAACAATTTTATATATAAAGATACATAAACACATAAATGTATATGTTCCGATGTACTTTCCGACGGTGGTCAGCGATTGCATACACAGCTGTGGACGAAATTTCGAAGAAGAATTTTGGCGCAGCTGTAAACTTCGAGTTTTAATAGGGACCCCTGCGGAGGAGTTATAGCTGATGGAGTGGGAAAAGTGTAACGTTCAAGCCCAGGCAGGGATGCAACCGTGAGATATGAGGGTAGGGGATAAGCAACGTTCACTAAACGTCCAGTTTAATGAGCCGACTGCACACACGAGGGGGGAAAGATGTGGGAAAAACTTTCACTCACAAGTGATTGGAAATGAGAAAAAAGGAGCGTTGAACCGAAGTGTAAAGTTGTGGAAAGAAAGTTGGAAAAGGACTCGAGGTCGAAAGTGCGAAGAGAACGGGTGCATCCAGATCCCATGAGCAAGCCAGGGAGCCCGGAACAACAATCTATTCCTGATCCCGCATGCTTAAGAGTGCAAGACAGCTCCAACTTCCAGCAAACAACCTTTACTCCTTCACGCCCTCACCGATCTTCAACCTGCTTGCAGCCCCAGCGTGCTTCCCTATAATTACTGGTTGTAAACCAATTTAATATTGATGATTATTAAATGGGTCTCAAAATTTTGATAAGGAATATAAATATAAAAATATTGATGAGGAGCACAATCATATATTTGCAGGTCATATCATACATTACTCCGGCCGAACAATGGCCGAATGGTTAGGATACTGACCTTCGGAACCGGAGTTCGTGGGTTCGAGTCCCACTGATGTTCGTAGCCGTTGGAATCGGCTTTAAACAGTAGGTTCCGGTCTCATTAGCCCTCGTGTTGCAAAAAGTAAACCGTAGTGCTGCCAACCAACCAAACAACCGTATATTAATAATCAAGTCGTGTTTATCTGTAAATAATGTGCATAAAAAGTTGTAGTTTAAATATCAGGTCTTTACCCTTTAACCACTTCCCTGTTTTGCCCGTACGGCTTACGGGCAATCTGATTTCTATTTCGCTTCCATTGTTTCGGTCGTATTTTTTCTAATTTTAGTAATAAATTATTCGTATTGATGTCCAGTAAATGATAGTTTGCAGTTTATTGCATTTTCTACTCTCATTGGTTCAAATGCGCAGGTTTTTTCGCATGTTTTGTATCAGAAGACGAATTGTAATCTTTCAGTGTATAGCTTTCTGGTTATATTTTACAAACCGCCTGATAATTTTATGGTTGTAACAGTTGAATAATATATTATTACTTTTAAATAATGGATAATTCAGAGTTTATGGAGCTAATTTCTTGTGGTTCGAACTGTGACTCGGAATCAGAAACTAAATTATCTGTAAATGATAGCGAAAGTTTACTAGATGACCTGGAGAGTAGTGACTCTGATAGTAGTACAGATGGAATCAGTGAAGCAAGACAATTTTTTGAAATTAATTGTGGTAATCCTTCGGATCCGCCTTCTAGATTTGCTTTCACTGGAATTCTAAAAATTAACTTGGATATCGATGAGACTAAAGGTAAACTTCAGCTCTATGATGCTTTCATAGAAAGAAATAAAAGTTGTAATAAATGCTTAAAAATATTAGAAATGTTAATTTTAATAACATATCTTTACTTAAAAATGTAAAATGAACAAAACAAATGGAATAAAATATGTGACATTTTTGACCGAATTCTGAAAAAAAAAATGAAACTGTCAAGGAGTTAATTCCATAGCGCATATTTTACTGTGTTTTCTGTTTGAGAACGAATACTCCTGTTTGTGTTGTAAGTAAACTACAACAGAGCCGAACGATGGCCGAATGGTAGAGCGCTGCTCTTCGGAACCAGAGTTCGCGGGTTCGAATCCCGCTGCTGGCATGGATGTTTGTAGCCGTTCGGAATCGGCTTTAAGCAGTAGGTCCCGGTCTCATTAGCCCTCGTGTGCAAAACAGTAGATCGTAGTGCTCCAAACCAAACCAAACGCTACAACAGTATACCTGTGACACGAAGCGGATAAAAAGTCGAAAGGACACCAAGTATTATGAAAAAAATGCAAAAGTTTTACACGAATACCACCAAAATAGAGGAGCAAATGAAGGTTCAATCTGAACGAAATTAAAAATTCTCCAGGAGGTTAAGGATAATTTATCGATTTCGCATATCATTCATATTTCACGATTCTCTCGATTTAAAAAGACCGAATTTAAAACTTTGGCATTTAAAATACGAACATCATTTTTCAATTCTTTTGTCTACTGCTGAGCGTTTCCTCAGGAAATAAGTTTTAATTCCCTGTATGACTAATTTATGGTGGATTTATGGTAACTTTGTACCTTTCGAGAATAAAATCATTTTTCAATGTGATATAAGACCTTTAAATATTTAAAAATTATATTTTTAATCTTTACATCTTTTTGAAATCTTTAGACACTTTTGAACCACCTTACCGGAACATATGCTTCGCACGGAGATTGCCACCATAGGCCCTGGTCCCCAGGAACTGTTGAACACAGGAGTTTATTTTAGTTCAGAATTTCTGAATTGGTTAAATCGAACGCCATAAAGTATTCAAATTAGAACCTTTAAGACTATACTGTCTTTGTATTTAATATTATACAATTTAACCTTTATGTTAGAGTCATTTCTGTCGATAACGGACCGATGTATAATTTTAAATCTTAATTATTTTGGACTTCATGGAATCCTCTATATAATAATAGCTTATGTTAACTCTCCGTCTGTTCTCAAATTTATGAAGCGATTGGATCTGGAATGGATAGAGGCATCCATATTGGAATCTTGATGAGTTTGAGTTAGCTAAATTCAAAGCGAGTAAAGTTTACCTTCTCCTCAACGATCGATCCGATCCTTAAATAAACTGATATAAATATGCTTCATATCACAGCGAAAAATACTGTTGTCTTCAAAACGTTCGAAATCCACTCTTCGTCCCCTTTCGAGCTTTTAATGTCATTTTATCGAACTCTGTTTTTTTCGGTTAAGAGCAGGCGATTAAGTTTATCAATTTATCACATAATAAATGGTTAAACATAACATTCTTGTAGCATTATTACGTCATTCCTTTAACCATCTCATTTAATCATTTCTTGTTTTAAATTATTTAAATATCGTCTGCATTATTTTCATACGTTTTACCACTGAACTTAGATATTATATAATTAATTTTCTTTTATATTTGGCTTAAATAACAGATTAATAACAGTGATAGCTTTAAAATGAATCATCGATCATTTTTTATTGCAATGAATATATTATCACCGGGATTAACAACAAATTCTTTTCATAAATGTCTTGGAATCTATATCACGGACTAAAAATTATCTAACGTTTAATTTATCTATCTTTGAAAAATAAGAAGTTTGTTTGTGTGTTTGTTTTTAATACATAACCACACAGTTTGACTCAATGACTTCAACATGATTCTAAACTACATTAACAGTATCCGGAGACTTTAGAGGAGTATAAATATAAACAAATTATTGAGCGTGTACCAGATAATTCTCAGCCAAAAATCAAATTTTTTTACCTGCCTCATAGAGTACTTTATAATTCTGGAAAATGAAAAATTTTACTGATACCGTAATATAACGGGTTATATGATAGTGCTAATTATAAAGATTTACAATCCAAAATACATTTAAAAATTAATATTTCAATTAATGGGAAATATATTTGACAAATATATACAAATTTTCTATTCATCATCAAATGAAAACACGAGTTCTCACAGGTTAAAGAATAAGAAAACTATAAAAAAATCAAAGGTATTTTACTAAGAATGGCGTATTTTAAAATTGCACACACTATAAATAACAATACATTGTGTATATTCATTTTACATTTTCACAGTAAACATATAATAGACCTACAAAGAAACTCTATTTTTTATTTTTGTTGTTATTTATCTTATTTAGTATTTATGCCCATATGACGGGCTATATGATAGTACTAATTATAATGATTTACAGTCCAAAATACATTTAAAAATTAATATTTCAATTAATGGGAAATATATTTGACAAATATATACAAATTTTCTATTCATCATCAAATGAAAACACGAGTTCTCACAGGTTAAAGAATAAGAAAACTATAAAAAATCAAAGGTATTTTACTAAGAATGGCGTATTTTAAAATTGCACACACTATAAATAACAATACATTGTGTATATTCATTTTACATTTTCACAGTAAACATATAATAGACCTACAAAGAAACTCTATTTTTTATTTTTGTTGTTATTTATCTTATTTAGTATTTATATTATTTGAAATATTAATTTTTAAGCATTGGTTTAGCTTTTTTGGAAGTTTAATACTTTGGTGTAATAGTTGCGAAAATCTTTAAAATTTAAATAGGTGTAGAGTTATACCTAACAGTTGTTCTTTGAAATAAAACAAAAATTAATGAAGCAATAATAAAGATTGATGAAAATATCACTGTCCATGTATTTGAATATTATTACTAATTTTGCGATTTAAGGTTAAACGATAATTTAACTTAGAGATCCGCAATTCAGTTCCAATGGAATTTGATATTACTGTAACAATTTTAAAAATAAAGATGAAGGGAAAAGCCCTCTGGGCATATTTGAATATCAGTATTCATTTTGTGATTTAAAATTAACTAATAATTTAACTCAGATATCCCCAATTCAATCCCAACGGAAATTGATATTACTGTAACAATTTAAAAAATAAAGATGGAGGAAATAGTACTCTGTTATATTTGAATATCAATATTCATTTTGCTATTTAAGGTTAACTAATAATTTAACTTAAATATCCCCAATTCAATTCCAAAGTAATTTGATATTACTGTAGATTTTTTAAAAATAAAGATGAAGAAATTAGTCCTATGGTATATTTGAATGTCAATATTCATTTTGTGATTTAAGATTAAATAATAGTTTAACTTTGATTTAACCAATTCAATTCCAAAAGAAGTCATTGCTGTTAAAATTTTAAAAATAAAGATGAAGAAAATAGAACTGAGTATATTTGAATATCAATAATTATTTTGATATTTAAAATTAAATAATAATTTAACTCATATGCCCTGAATTCAATTCCGAAGCAATTTGATATTTCTGTAAAAATTTTAAAAATAAAGATGAAAGAAATAGGCCTCTAGGTATATTTGAATATCAATATTCATTTTGAGATTTAAAGTTAATCAATAATTTAACTTAGATATTCGCAATTCAATTCCAAAGAAATTTGATAATACTGTATAAATTTTAAAAATAAAGATGAAGGAAATAGCCCTCTGGGCATGTTTGAATACAATATTCATTTTGCGATTTAAGGTTAAATAATAATTTAACTTAGATATCAGCAATTCCGTTCCAAAGAAATTTGATATTACTGTGACAATTAAAAAATAACAATGAAGGAAATAGCACTCTATTTATATTTGAATATAAATAATCATTTTGCGATTTAAATTTAAAAATAATTTTACTTAGATACCATCAGTTCAATTCCAAGGGAATTTTGACATTGCTGTTACAATTTTAAAAATAAGAATGAAGGCTATAGCCCTCTGGGCATATTTGAAAATCAATATTCATTTTCCGATTTTATGTTAAATAATAATTTAACTTAGATATATCCAATTCAATTTCAACGGAATTTGATATTACTGTTGCAATTTTAAAAATAAAGATGAAGGACATAGCCCTCAGGACACATTTGGATATCATTAATCATTTTGTTTTTTAAGGTTAAATAATAATTTCACTTAGATATCTCCAATTCAATTAAAACAGAATTTAATATTACTGTTACAATTTTAAAAATAAAGATGAAGAACATAGCCCTCTGAACACATTTGGATATCAATAATCATTTTGTTTTTTAAGGTTAAATAATAATTTCACTTAAATATCTCCAATTCAATTCAAACGGAATTTGGAATTACTGTTATAATTTTAAAAATAAAGATGAAGGACATTGGCCTCTGGACACATTTGAATATGAATAATCATTGTCCGATTTAAGGTTAAATAATAATTTCACTTAGATATCTCCAATTCAATTAAAATAGAATTTGATATTACTGTTACAATTTTAAAAATAAAGATGAAGAACATAGCCCTCTGAACACATTTGGATATCAATAATCATTTTGTTTTTTAAGGTTAAATAATAATTTCACTTAAATATCACCAATTCAATTAAAACAGAATTTAATATTACTGTTACAATTTTAAAAATAAAGATGAAGAACATAGCCCTCTGGACACATTTGGATATCAGTAATCATTTTGTTTTTTAAGGTTAAATAATAATTTCACTTAGATATCTCCAATTCAATTAAAATAGAATTTGATATTACTGTTACAATTTTAAAAATAAAGATGAATGACATAGCCCTCTGGACACCTTTGGATATCAGTAATCATTTTGTTTTGTAAGGTTAAATAATAATTTCACTTAGATATCTCCAATTCAATTAAAACAGAATTTGATATTACTGTTACAATTTTAAAAATAAAGATGAAGAACATAGCCCTCTGGACACATTTGGATATCAATAATCATTTTGTTTTTTAAGGTTAAATAATAATTTCACTTAGATATCTCCAATTCAATTAAAATAGAATTTGATATTACTGTTACAATTTTAAAAATAAAGATGAAGAACATAGCCCTCTGGACACATTTGGATATCAGTAATCATTTTGTTTTGTAAGGTTAAATAATAATTTCACTTAGATATCTCCAATTCAATTAAAACAGAATTTAATATTACTGTTACAATTTTAAAAATAAAGATGAAGAACATAGCCCTCTGGACACATTTGGATATCAATAATCATTTTGTTTTTTAAGGTTAAATAATAATTTCACTTAAATATCTCCAATTCAATTCAAACGGAATTTGATATTACTGTTACAATTTTAAAAATAAAGATGAAGAACATAGCCCTCTGGACACATTTGGATATCAATAATCATTTTGTTTTTTAAGGTTAAATAATAATTTCACTTAGATATCTCCAATTCAATTAAAACAGAATTTAATATTACTGTTACAATTTTAAAAATAAAGATGAAGAACATAGCCCTCTGGACACATTTGGATATCAATAATCATTTTGTTTTTTAAGGTTAAATAATAATTTCACTTAAATATCTCCAATTCAATTCAAACGGAATTTGGAATTACTGTTATAATTTTAAAAATAAAGATGAAGGACATTGGCCTCTGGACACATTTGAATATGAATAATCATTGTCCGATTTAAGGTTAAATAATAATTTCACTTAGATATCTCCAATTCAATTAAAATAGAATTTGATATTACTGTTACAATTTTAAAAATAAAGATGAAGGAAATTGACCTCTGGACACATTTGAATATGAATAATCACTATACGATTTAAGGTTAAATAATAATTTTAAAAGTTTTTCGGTAATATCAAATAAGGTTAAATAATAATTTTAAAATTTTAAATATTCCCAATTCAATTCCAACAGAAGACATTGCTGTTACAGTTTAAAAATAAAGATGAAGAAAATAGAACTGAGTATATTTGAATATCAATAATTATTTTGAAATTTGAGACTAAAGAACAATTTAACTCATATGTCCCCAATTCAATTCCAACGCAATTTGATATTTATTTAAGAATTTCACAAATGAAGATGAAGGAAATAGACCTCTGGGTATAATTGAATATCAATAATCATTTTGAGATTTAAGGTTAAATAATAATTTAACTTAGATATTCCTAACTTACTTCGAACGGAAATTCATATTACGGAAAAACTTTTAAAATATAGATAAAGGAAATAGTATTCTGGAATATTTGAATATCAATATTCATTTTGCGATTTAAGGTTAAGTAATAATTTAACTCAGAAATCCCTAATATAAATAAAGGAAATTTATATTACTGTAATAATTTTAAAAATAAAGTTGAAGAAAATATAACTGTGGACATAATTGAATTTCAGTATTCATTTTGAGATTTAAGGTTAAATAATAATTTAACTTAGATAACCCCATTTCAATTCCAATGGAATTTGATGTTAATGTAACAATTTAAAAAGTAAAGTTTGAAATACATTTAAATTTAGCCAAATATATTTCTCAGTAAAAAAAATATGAAAGTCAAAAATATTGATTACATTTTAAAAGATAGTGTCTACAGCCATTATAATCTGTCATAAATCATTAAAATATCAGATAATGCATTAAATTTATGCTCTTTATATTATAATGGGACATAAATTTTCTTACCGTGAAAAAATGGTTACCACAATTTACAGTGTCATGGTTACAATTTTGCAGTTTTATATATATATATTATATATATATATATATATATATAGATATATATTATATAATATATATATATATAATATATATATATATATAATATATATATATATACAATTTATATATATATATGTATATAATTATATATTATATACATATTATGTATATATATATATATTTGTAAGTATAATATATATATATATATATATATATATATATATATATACATATATATGTATATATATATATATATTTTTTTAATATGTTATAAATTTATATATGTATATATTGTATATATATATATATATATATATATATATATATCTGTATATATTTTGTATAAAAATATATAATATATATATATTATATATAATATATATATATACATATTGTATTATATATTATATATTTATATATTCTATATATATATGCATATATAATATATAAATACATATAATGTATATATATAATTTATATATGTATATATATATATATTTATATATATATATTTTTATATATATATAAATATATATATATATATATATAATATATATATATATATATATATATATATATATGTATTTATATTTGTATTTATATATTTATATATATATATATATATATATATATATATATATATTATATATATATATATATATATATATATGTATATATATGTGTTTATATACACGCACACAACACACACACACACACACACAATATATATATATACATATATATATATATATATATATATATATATATTTATTCATCAGCATTGGCACGACAGCCCTTTATTCCTTCCTTAGAAGCTTTTCCCAATCTGATTCTCCCAGCAATTGATCTTAGTTCTTTACCTTTAAGATGGAAAAATCTTCACACAGTCTTTCCACCGTTTCTTAGGCCTTCCTTTTAGTCTTTTATTGGAAGGGAGGGCATTAAAAACCTCAAATTCGTTCTGGGCTCATTCTCATTACACGTCCTGCCCATCTCATTCTATTCAGCTTTATAGATTTGATAACATCATCACTGTTAAAGATCTTATATAATTCAAAATTATATCTTTTTCTCCAGTTGTTATTTTCAAAGACAGCACCAAAGATGGTTCGCAGGATCTTCCTTTCGAAGGTTGCCAACATCCTCTCTTCTTTTCTTGTTAGGGTCCAAGTCTTCGAGGCATAAGTCAAAACTGACTTGATCAATACCTTATACAGTAATAGCTTTGTGTTTTCTTTTTATCAAGTAGGATTTCAGTAGTGATCTTAAACAAACAAAAAAAAAAAAAAAAAAAACAGCGATTGGCTGCAGTAATTCTTTCTCTAATTTCTGTATTTATGTCATTTTGGCAGTTTATTTCTGATCCTAGGTAGGTAAAATTTTTTACAGATTCAAATTTAAAAGAATCTATTTCAAAGAATTTGGGGATGGTTTCTATCTTACCACAATTAATCTTAGAGTGAATGTGGAGAAAACAAAATAAATTTTGTTTTCTCCACATTCACTCTAAGATTCATTTTTCTAGCTGATCTCTATAGTGCCAAGAAACTTTCACCCAGTGCTGTCTTAGATCTTGCCATAATGTCTACGTCATCGGAATATGCCAAAATATGTACTGATTTAATAAATATAGTTCCTAGTATCTAAGTTAGCATCTCTAATTATTTTTTCCAGAGTTATGTTAAACAGAAGACATGCCAAAGCATACAAGAGCGGTATACAAGACCGGTCATCATTGCCAATATATTGTATATACATACATATATGTTGAATATATATGTACACATATGTATGCATACAATCATACACACACACACACACACACACACATATATATATATATATATATATATATATATATATATATATATATATATATCAGTCAGATATACCCAAAATTAAAATTACGTCTGCTAAAAATCATGACAAATTACGAATCACTAAGATTATCACTATCGCTCTTACTTAATATCTCAAATTATATCTAAAATTGTTCAAGACAAAATAAAATGAAAGATTATATAATAACAATATTTCTTATTTTGATTGACAAAATTATACAGTTATTTAATATTCCCATAATCATTTGAGAATTTGAAAAAAAAACATTCCCTTTAGAAGAGAAAAACATCAGACTGAAATAAACCGTAATTTTTTTTCAGTTTCCGGTTTTCGTTCTGACCAAAATAATGATTTTTCCGGTTTTCCATTCAGTTCCGGTTCTAAGTTCTGGTTCTAACTGTAAAAAATTATCCCCCTGAATTAACAACAACTATATATATTTTATGTTTAGATGAATTTTCTTATTTTGATTGACAAAATTAATTATTTTAATATTCAATGTATCATTTGAGAATTTGAAAAAACAACAACATTTCCTTTAGAAGAGAAAAACATCAGACTGAAATAAACCGTAATTTTTTTTCAGTTTAGTTCCGGTTTTCGTTCCGATCCAAATAATATTTTTTTTCCGGTTTTCCATTCAGTTCCGGCTCTAAGTTCTGGTTCTAACTGTAAAAAATTATCCCCCTGAATTAACAACAACTATATATATTTTATGTTTAGATGAATTTTCTTATTTTGATTGACAAAATTAATTATTTTAATATTCACTGTATCATTTGAGAATTTGAAAAAAAAAACAAACATTCCCTTTAGAAGAGAAAAACATCAGACTGAAATAAACCGTAATTTTTTTTCAGTTTAGTTCCGGATTTCGTTCCGATCAAAATAATATTTTTTTCCGGTTTTGCGCTCAGTTCCGTTTCTAAGTCCTGGTTGTAAATGTTACAATTTATCCCACTGTATTAACAGCAACAATATACATTTTATGTTTACAAAAAGTCAAATATTTGAATGACAAAACTAATTATTTTAATATTTTATGTATTATTTAAGAATTTGAAAAAAACATTCTCCCTTAGAAGAAACGAACATCTTAATTTATGACGAATTGAAATATTATTTAATATAAGGTATATTTTAGTTATTGAAAAATACTTTATCACATTAACAAATATAAGTTTGCAGGAGTTACACTAAGCCAAAAATAGTTCTGACAGTAAAAGTACTAGAAAGCCGTAAGTATGGATTAAATTCTAAAAATAATGTATCTAGCTATTATAAACTACCGTCAATCGACAAAATCTACGATAATAAATTAATTTTATGTTTCTCATTTTATAATCGGACATAAATCTCCCAACGGAACTAAAAATGGTTATGAAGGCATTTGTTAATCTTTAAAACTGCGTAATTTGGAAGAATTTACAAAAAATTAAAGCTGTGTTATGGTTAATGGACTGCCGTTATTGCACTATTGGAATGCAAACATTAATAATGAATTGTTTGAAGTATATTTGTTTAACTGTATGTATGTTAATTTAAAAATTTAATGACGTTCATAAATATATATATTCCTCATTAGGAATAAAATAGTTTTAGTAATTCTCGTAGAATTTCAAAATAATTAATACTATTATATGTTTTTCAAACGTAATAAAAGATGAAAATTATTTGAGCTTCTTTTCACTTTAAAAGAAATTGATTTTATTTCCTTTGAAAATTTGGTAGGCAGAATTATAAAAAACAAATTATTTTTCAATATGTATATTCTTTTACAATAAAATATAAGAAATAGATTTTCTAATTATTAATTTGTATTGGAATTTTAGTATGTGTTATATTTCAAATAATTATTGACATATTTTTATTTGCTTAGTAAGAATTTTTCATTTATAATTTTCTATTTTATTTATATTTATCATAAATTTTTGTACAGGCGAATGTCATAGCAAATCTCACCAGAATAAACTTAAGAATAAAAACTTTCAATGTTATACAAAATTTGTTTTAATAAGTATTTTAATATTGAGACTAATATTAAATAAATTAGAATCCTAGGAAGTAAGGAAAATTTTGAAGGCAAAGTGCTTCCTGTATCTAATTTTTCTTAAACAAAAAGTTATTTTTTTATTATGTATTAATTTAAATTCTATTTATAATGTTTTTCATGTTTAATTATAAAAAAATAGAAAAAATACAAAATAACTTTCAATAATCACATAAACTTTTTGTTTCAAATTTAAAAATAAATTATTGTTTTTAGGCATAACATATTATTTGCGAAATTATTTTTCTCAATTTCTATTTATTTTAATTGGAAAAAAAATTCGGAGTTATATTATTCTTCATTATTGTATTCTTATTTAATTTTTCCTTATGTATTTTAAAAAATACTATCAGATTATGAATTTTATATGTCACATTATTTTTAAAATTCTTTCTAAAAATGTTTCAGAGTAAATAAAAGAATAATTTAAAATTTTTAGAACTATACTACGTTTTTTATAATAAATATGCTTTTATTAAATATAATTTTTAATTAACAAAATACATCGAAACTAAGTATGATTTTAAAGACAAATTTCTTCATATATTTGTTTTTTCGTAAGAAAAATGAATCATTTCTAAATTGCATTTTAATTAAAATTCAGTTTATAAAATTCTATACTTTTCTATCTTTGAAAGCAGGAAAAGAACAAATTATACTTTTGATTTCTCATACTAGCAAATACAAAGATGTATGAATATTGATTTCTTTTAAATAATTCTCTTGTAAAATATTCCAGAATAAACAAGTTTCAATAAATATTTTTTTTGTCATACTAAGTTAATTTTAATAACTATTTTTTTATTGAAACCAATTTTAAATAAATAACAGCCTTCAGAACATAGCAAAATTTTAAAAACAGTGTTCTCCTTACATTTGTGTTTCGTAATAAAAAAAGAATCATTTTCTAATTGTTTTTTAATTTTAATTTAATTTATAATACTTTCTAAATTTTTTCTAAAAGCAGGAAATATATCATATTTCTGCTTATTCCTTTCATATTCATATTAATAAATTAAAGATTAAAAACAAATTATTAATTTCATAAAAACAAATTTTTCTTCACATTCTATTTTGTATAGAAAATTGACAATCTTTCCCTATTTGAAATGAATAAAAGTTTTCAAATCTAAGAAAGATTTTAAAGGCAAAACCTTTATATATTTGTTTATTTATGAGAAAGAAGTTATAATTTTTTATTTGTATTTTAATTTAAATTTAATTAAATATTTTACGCTTTTTTCTTAGAAAACAGGAAAATAACAAATTATACTTTTCAATATCAGATTAACAAATTAAAATAAAAAACCCAAATTATTATTATCATGCATTTTATATTGTTTTCAAAATTATTTATTCATATATTTTATTATATGAATAACTTTTAAAACTAAACTTTTATTCATATATTTTATATAAATGAATAAAAGTTTTCAAATCTAAGAAAGATTTTAACGGCAAAATCTTTATATATTTGTTTATTTATAAGGAAGAAGATATAATTTTCTATTTGTATTTTAATTTAAATTTAATTAAATATTTTACCCTTTTTTCTTAGAAAACCGGAAAATAACAAATTATACTTTTCAATATTCAGATTAACAAATTAAAATAAAAAATCCAAATTATTATTATCATGCATTTTATATTGTTTTCAAAATTATTTATTTATATATTTTATTTTTTTATATAAAATTTTTAGTATATTCTTTTAATACCTTCTTGAACATATAAACTAATATTAAAAGAATAAAAAAACATCTAAACTAAGTCAAAAATATTTGTTTTATTTTATAAAAAAATTCTTAACTTCATTTTAATTAAATTAAATTTATATATTTCTATTCTTTTAGTTTATTTCCTATTTTTTAAGTTTATAATATTTTCTATTTAATGTAGAGTTATGTATGTATTTACAGGAAATAAGAACAAGTTATTGTCTTCTTATATCTCATTTAAGAAAAAATTTCGCAATTCTTACTGAAAATGCTTTGGAATTAATAAATTTTAAGAATTTTAATCTTTTAGTGACATGCTTCATTATTTTAAAAATTTATCTTACTTTGAAACTAATTTTAAATGAATAAAAGCCCTCAAAATAAAAAAAAGAGAATTAAAAACGTTCTGCTTTAAGTTTGGTTTTTTTTATATAAAATAACTAATTTTTTATTTGTATTTTAATTTAAATTCAATTAAGTTTTTTACTCTTTTGTTTTTTTGGAAAACAAGAAAAAAACGAATTTTACTTTTCAATATTCAAATAAACAAATTAAAATATTAAAAAGAAATTATTATTTTCATTAATTATATTTTTTTGTAAATTATTTTCTACACACTTTATATATTTACATGAAATATTTTGATATATTCTAACTCTGATTAATTTAAAGATTTAAAAGTAAAGTGCTTCATACATTTGCATTTTTTTTTCTTTTATAGTATATATATATATATATTTAATTATATTATACACACTTTATGTATTTATATAAAATATTCAGATATATTCTAACTCTAATTAATTTAAAGATTTAAACGCAAAGTTCTCCATACATTTGCTTTTTTTATGGAAAACAACTTATTTTTCATTTGTATTTTAATTTAAATTCAATTAAAATTTTTACTCTTTTGTTTTTTCGGAAACAAGAAAAGAACAAATTACACTTATCAATATTAAAGTTAAGAAGTTAAAACATTAAAAAGAAATTATTATTTTCATTAATTATATTTTTTTGTAAATTATATTCTACACACTTTATGTATTTATATAAAATATTTTGATATATTTTAACTCTAATTCATTTAAAGATTTAAACTCAATGTTCTCCATACATTTGCTTTTTTTATGGAAAATAACTTATTTTTTATTTGTATTTTAATTTAAATTCAATTAAAGTTTTTACTCTTTTGTTTTTTCGGAAACAAGAAAAGAACAAATTATACTTTTCAATATTCATGTTAACAAATTGAAATATTAAAATGAAATTATTATTTTCATTAATTAATTTTTTTAAAGTTATATTCTACACACTTTATGTATTTATATAAAATATTTTGATATATTCTAACTCTAATTCATTTAAAGATTTAAACTTAAAGTTCTTCATACATTTGCTTTTTTGTGGAAAACAACTTATTTTTTATTTGTATTTTAATTTAAATTCAATTAAAGTTTTACTCTTTTGTTTTTTTTGGAAACAAGAAAAGAACAAAATATAGTTTTCAATATTAAAGTTAACAAATTAAAATATTAAAAAAAATTTTTTTTTAATTATATTTTTTTGTAAATTATATTCTACACACTTTATGTAATTATATAAAATATTTTAATACATTCTATCTCTGATTGATTTAAACGCAAAATTCTTCTAACATTTGCTTTTTTATGGAAAATAATTATTTTTTATTTGTATTTTAATTTAAAGTTTATTAAATGTTTTACTCTTATTTTTTCAGAAAGAAGAAAAAGACAAATTATACTTTTCAATATTAAAGTTAGCAAATTAAAATATTAAAATGAAATTATTATTTTTTTAATTATATTTTTATTGTAAATTATATTCTACACACTTTATGCAATTATATAAAATATTGTAATATATTCCATCTCTGATTCATTTAAAGATTTAAACTCAAAGTTCTTCATACGTTTGCTTTTTTTATGGAAAATAATTATTTTTTATTTGTATTTTAATTTAAATTTGAATGAAGGTTTTACTCTTTTGTTTTATTCGGAAACAAGAAAAGAACAAATTTTACTTTTCAATATTAAAGTTAACAAATTAAAATACTGAAAAGAAGTGATTATCTTAATTAATTATATTTTTTTGTAAATTACATTCTACATACTTTATGTATTTTATATAAAACATTTTGGTATATCCTAATTCTAATTGATTTAAAGTTGTGTTGATGTAAAATTTTCTTTATAAGAAATACTGACAAATTATTGATTTTATATGCCATAGTTGCTTACATCTTTCTCATAATTCTCCCTAACATGTTCCGGAGTAAATAAATTTTAAGAATTATAATTTTTCAATGTCATACCGCCTCATCTCTAACTAGTACTCCACATCAAAACTATTTTTTAAATGAATAACCGGCCTCAGAACTATGCAAGAATTATTGAAGGCAAAAATTTTGTCGACTTCCATTAAATTATTAATAGGCAAGTTGATTAGTTTGACTGTCAAAATCTGTCACTGCACTTGTCAGACTAATCTCTCTCACTTAACCGTCGCCGATGCGCATGCGCCGGTTAAGATCGGGAATTCCGTGACTTTCGCTCATAACAGAATCCACTTGTAGTTC
Source organism: Pardosa pseudoannulata (assembly GCA_032207245.1). NCBI lineage: Eukaryota > Metazoa > Arthropoda > Arachnida > Araneae > Lycosidae > Pardosa > Pardosa pseudoannulata. The sequence goes on along the minus strand of CM063499.1, from coordinate 37,202,964 downwards.
GATTCGAACGGACTTCTTTTCACCCACGTGTTCCCTGGAACAATTTCGAATTTTCCTGATAAGGATGTGATTGTTAAGGAGGAACAGAAATCAAGTGCTGCCAAAGGTATGAATGGGCGGACAGTTGAGGTGTAAGTATCTGTCTTTATTCTATTTGTTAACGAAAAACAGAGAACATGTGCTTTAATTAATTACAAAAAAAGGTGCACACATAAAGTAAAAAAAATATGTCAAACAAAAAAAATATTTACTTAAAATCCTGTTAATATTTAAGGATGAAAATTTTATTGAATTGTTTATCAAACGATTAAATAAAAGGGTATAGATAATTAATAAAATGATTTGTTATATTTTATAACATGATTTTTCAGTACGCATTTGAGTATTTTTAAATATAATACACTTCATCAAAGAAAAAAAAATCCTTACTAAAAATCTGTCAATATTTTAAGATTAAAATTTCATTGAAATTGTTGACAAAGCATAAAGTAAAATGGTATAATTAATTAATAAAATGAGTTGCTATATAATATAACAGGATTTTACAATATGCATTTGACTGTTTTTATATATAATAAATAGAAATGTTTACTTAAAATCTTGTCAATATTTTAGGATTAAAATTGCATTGAAATTTTTAACAAATTATAAAGTAGAAGGGTATAGTTAACCAATAAAATAATTTGCTAGATATTATAACGGGATTTTTCAGTAGAATTTGACTATTTTTAAATATAATACACTTGTTCAAACAAAAGAAATACTTAAAATCTTGTCAATATTTTATTATTAAAATTTCATTGAAATTGTTAACCAAGGATAAAGTAGAAGGGTATAGTTAATAAAATGATTTGCTATATATTATAACATGATTTTTTAGTACGCATTTCACTATTTTTAAATATATTACACTTGATCAAACAAAAGAAATCTTTCTTTAAAATCTTGTCAATATTTTAGGATTAAAATTTCATTGAAATTGTTTACAAACGATAAAGTAGAAGGGTATAGTTAATTAATAAAAGGATTTGCTATAGATTATAACAGGATTTTTCAGTACGAATTTGACTATTTTTAAATATAACACACTTGATCAAATAAAAGTAATGCTTACTTAAAATCTTGTCAATATTTTAGAATTAAAATTTCATTGAAATTGTCAACAAAGGATAAAGTAGAAGGGTATAGTTAATTAATAAAATAATTTGCTAGATATTATAACAGGGTTTTTCAGTAGAAATTGACTATATTTAAACGTAATACACTTGATCATACAAAAGAATTAAAGGTTAAAGTAGAAGGGTATATTTATTAATAAAATGATTTACTATATATTATAACAGGATTTCAGTACCCATTTGACTATTTTATAATATAATACACTTGATCAAACAAAAAAAAAAGACTTACGTAAAATCTTGTCATTATTTTAGGATTAAAAATTTCTTTGAAATTGTTAACAAAGGATAAAGTAGAAGGATATAAATAATTAATAAAATGATTTGATATATTTTATAACAAATTTTATTTTTTTAAACGTAATACACTTGATCAAACAAAATAAATGCTTGCTTAAAATCCTGTCAATATTTTAGAATTAAAATTATGTAATTTTATTGAAATTGTTAACAAAGAATAAATCAAAAGGGTATAGTTATTTATAAAATGATTTACTATATAATATAACAGGATTTTTCAGTACGCATTTGACTATTATTAAATATAATACACTTGATCAAACAAAAGAAATCCTTATTTAAAATCTTGTCACTATTTTAGGATTAAAATTTCATTCAAATTGTTTATAAACGATAAATTAGAAGGCTATAGTTAATTAATAAAATGATTTGCTGTATATTATAACATGATTTTTCGGTACGCATTGGACTATTTTAAAATATAATACACTTGATCAAACAAAAGAAATGCTTACTTAAAATCTTGTCAATATTTTATGATTAAAATTTCATTGAAATTGTTAATAAAGGATAAAGTGGAAGAGTATAGTTAATTAATAAAAGGATTTGCTATACATTATAACAGGGTTTTTCAGTACGAATTTAACTATTTTTAAAAGTAATAAATTGATCGAACAAAATTAATGCTTGCTTAAAATACTGTCAATATTTTAGAAAGAAAATTATGTAATTTCATTCAAATTGTAAACAAAGGATAAAATAGTAGTGTATAGTTATTAATAAAATGATTTACTATGTATTTTAACAGGATATTTCAGTACGCATTTGACTATATTTAAATATAATACACTTCATCAAACAAAAGAAATCCTTACTTAAAATCTTGTCAATATTTTAGGATTAAAATTTCATTGAAATTGTTAACAAATGATAAAGTAGAAGGGTATAATTAATTATTAAAATGATTTTCTAGGTATTATAACAGGATTTTTCAGTAAAATTTGACTATTTTTAAACGTAATACACTTGATCAAACAAAATAAATGCTTGCTTAAAATCCCGTCAATATTTTAGGATGAAAATTATGTAATTTCATTGAAATTGTTAACAAAGGATAAAATAGAATTGCATAGTTATTAATAAAATGATTTACTATATATTGTAACAGAAATTTTCACAATGCATTTGATTATTTTTAAATATAATATACTTGATCAAAAAAAGTGCTGACTTAAAATCCTGTCAATATTTTATTTGAGAATTTTATAGAAATAATTAAACAAAGGTAAAATAGAAGGACATGATTAATTAATTAAATGATTTACTATAAATTATGATAGTTTTTCCAGCATATATTTAACTGTTTTTAAATATAATACACTGATTTTATAGCACTAGTTATTGGATTTTACATAAAAGAGGAAAGGAACTTATTGTTTATCAGCTGATATAGTTCCAAAACTTTTTAAGTAAGTACAAAATAATACAAATGGAGTTTAAATGCATAAATTACGAAAATAATTATATTTAATACTATAATTATATTTAAAAGTAATACAGTTCATCAAACAAAATAAGTGCTTGCTTTAAATCCTGTCAATATTTTAGGATGAAAATTATGTATTTTCATTGAAATTCTTAACAAAGGATAAAATAGAAGGGTATAGTTATTAATAAAATGATTTACTATATATTATAATAGGATTTTTCTGTACGCATTTTATTATTTTTAAATATAATACCCTTGATCAAAAAATGCTTACTTAAAATCCTGTCAATATTTTAGGATGAGAATGTTATTGAAATTATTAACCAAAGATAAAATAGAAGGGCATGATTAATTAATAAAATGATCTACTATAAATTATAACAGGTTTTTTTTAGTATATATTTAATTTCTTTTAAATATAATACACTGATTTTATAGCAATAGTTACTTCATTTTGTATAAAAGAGAGAAGGTACTTATTGTTCATCAACTGATATAGTTCCAAAACTTTTTAAGTACAAAATAATACAAATGGAGTTTTAATGCGAAAGCCACGAAAATAATTATATTTTAAACTATGTTAGGAATAAAAATATATTTTTAGGAGTATAATTTGTTTCATATATTTTACATAAAATAGGGCCGAACGATGGCCGAATGGTTAGGGTGCTGGCCTTCGGAATCAGAGTTCGTGGGTTCGAATCCCACTCTGGGCATGGATGTTCGTAGCCGTTCAAAATCGGCTTTAAGCAGTAGGTCCTGGTCTCATTAGACCTCGTGTTGCAAAAAGTAGACTGTAGCACTCCAAAACCATAAAATAGGATTTTTAAATTTCTTGAGACAAAAGATAAATTTGTCTCTAATAATGTTTATATTAAATACTGTATTTCTTTAAATTTCAAGTTTTTATATACGGCGATACAGTAAAATAATAAAAAATAATTATAAATTTTATTTAAAAAAAGTATTTCTAATTATGTATTAAAATGAATTTTAAAATGCTAATCTAATTTTATAAGTATATATATATATATTACATTTTATATGCCAAGGGAGATAATGAATAATTATCAGCATTTCATACCATTTTCGTTAATTTAAAGGGAAATCAGTATATTTAGAATTTAAAACCATATTTTAGGAATATAAGAAGATGTAATGAGTTAAATGAATTTTGAAGAACTATGCAATAGCAAGAACCTTTTGTATTCTTTTAAAATTTCTTAAATTTAACAAAAGACAGAAGTTACAAGAGAATTTTTGAAAATAATCACTACATATATTTAAACTTTATACATATATTTAAACATATATTTAAACTTTAAAAAATTATAAATATAGAAAATTCTTTTAAATTTATTTAAATATTTAAAAACATTCAATTTCCAGGAATGTTATGATAATTAAAAGTAAATACCTATTTGTAAATACAAAAATAAAGTGTCATAGAAAAGTATTTTAGCAAATATCCTTCCTAATATTTTATGATTAAAATAGGAATTTTAAGTAAACTGATTAATAGAGCAGAATAAGTAATAATTATAAAGCACAGTTATAAATTAAAAACAATATATTAAACTAAATTTAGAGTTTTTAGTTCCTATTTCACAGCCTCAGCTGAAATTAACCTTATATATTTTATTTAAACCCTAAATCAGTATGAATATATATATATATATATATATATATATATTTATATATATATAATATATATATGTACAACATAAATATATATATTATATTATCTATATATATAATATGTGTAATATACATATATACATATATATTTATACATATATATATATATATATATACATATATACATATATATTATATATATATATATATATATATATATATATATATATACATATATACACACACATATATATATAAGTAAAAAATTTTAAATTAAAAAACAGTTTATAAGAATAATATCCATATATAAATTATATTAATATATTTTGTGATAATGTTATGCTAAGCTTTTAGCATTGATTAACTTTAATTAATAAAATTATTTTTATAAAGGGAGTTGAATTTCCCTAATTAGGAGTTTACTGAAAATCGTGCCGAATATTTTACGAATAAAATTAAAAATATGTCCATTCAATGATATATTAAAATATTCTTAAGAAAATATCGATTGCTTTTAAGATGTTGAGGGTGAAGAAACTTTACATTCTTATAAATATTTAAGAGAAGTTAGAAAAAAAAAGAAACTACAATATTTTTTCGTAATCCTTACTTTTAAAAATCGGAAACTAATGTTTTGGATATATATATATATATTATATATATATATATATATATATATATATATATATATATATATATATTATATATTTCATATAATAGAAGGAGATAATATATTAAAAGAGAGAGAGGATATATTAGATAGATATATAGATAATTATGCATATATATATGTAAATATATAATATATATTTATATTATTAATAAAGGTTTATTATTATATAATTTTATTATCTCCTATATGCATATATATGTAATATATCATATCCAGCTTTATTACACTTAAAAGACCTCTCTAATTTTGTACATTATCCTTTCTCCTATATATGTATGTAATATATCAGATTATTACATTTAACTTATAACAATAGGTTTCTAATTTTCTCTTTTTCGTCTTGTCAGTTTTTCAAATCTATTTTTCGAGCCTCAAAATCTCTCAAACATTAAAATTTTTTCCTTATATTTTTTATTATAAAAATCTATAATATATATAAAATATTCAACTTAAAAAAAGATATATTAGTCAATAATTTTTCTAATTGCTTTATAATTTTCCCTATTTATCAAGATGTATATGAAATGAAAAAATAAAATATTACTTTAGCTATATAACAATATTATTAAAAATGCATTAAGTCAATTAGTATCAATGTTTTTAAATGCAATTATTAAAATATAATTTAGAAAAATCGAATATTAAAATAAGATAGAAATATTTTATGTATAAATATATTAATATAAAAAATTTAATTTTTATATTATGTTTATTTGCACAAAATAACAGTTTTTGAAAAGAACATAACAGCTTCTATATAAAAAAACTAAAAATTATCTATTTACTTAAAAAATAAATAATAATTTTTATATATAAATTGCTTATATATATATAATATATCACATTTAAAATAATTTTAAAATATATTGAATTATATTATATAGTAATTAAAATGAATTATTAATGTAATTATTCAAAAATAATAACATCTCTAGAATATTCTTTATATTAAAAAATATATTACAAAAACTTTTCAAATGTTTTCACTTTGTATTTTTTTCATAAAATATCAAAATGAAAGAAATTTTAACATGATTGCTAAATATAATTATTTAAAATAAAATAATTTTTAACACATATACAGAACTATATTTTATATATTGTTATGATATTATAGATTATGTAACACTTTTTTTTTATTAAAAAAAAATAATGTATTAAAAAAGAAAGGAAGCTTCTGCATAGTTCCGAATAAATAAAAACTAGTTTTTACATTATTGTTGTACTGATTGCTCTGTTCTTTTTTTTATAATTAAAAATTGCATTTTATATCATATAACTATAAAAAATTAAACTATTAATTACTATTTCTATTTGAAATTTTATATGATACTATTAAAATTATCCACTAAAAAAATATATTTTATTGTTTTACATACAAAAACTTAAAAACAAGCCAGGAAGAAAAAATTAAATAAAAACTTATGGTTGTTATTTACATATATTTATTTTATATATTTTTTATATATTTACATATAAAAATAAAATCTTAATAAATAATTTTATAGTAATATAATAATAACTATTTATCAAAATAATTATCAATTTAATGTATGCTTGTTAGATTAATTTAAAAACTTATGTAAATGTAAAAATACAATTTTAATAATAAACTTTAATTTGTGTCATTTATAAATTTATAGCTAGCACTTAAATTTTTTAACTTTGTATATTTTAATTAAAATACTGAATAAAAATAAAACGAAATAATTCTATACTTGTAATATAAGGAATAATAACATTTATCGAAACAAATTAGATAATGAAATATAAGAATTTAACAATGGTGTAAAAGTATTATTATGATAAGTATATTTGTTTACAATTAATGAACTAGAATTCTAAAAATATGTATCTGGTTTCACAAGAATATTTTAATCATGAAATAACATAAACGTATATAATCCATATGTAAAATATTATACAAACTTATAGTAAAATGAATAATGATCCATTTCTAAAGACAAACGAAAAATTTCTGATTAAACATAGTTGTTAAATATAAATTAACTGTAATGCAAAAATTAATATATATATATAATTAATATATAAATATATTATATAATTTTTAAATAATATTTTATTATGAATAGAATTATAATAATCTTTCTAAATATATATATGAATTATAACACTTAAATATTACATATTATCATTTTATAGACTTTTTATTCTATAAATTTTTTATTTTATTTATATATATGTATAAATTATACATATATAAAATTTGTATTATATACAATTATTTATACATTAAATATATTATTATATATTTATATAAAGTATTAGATAATTTTTTTATATTAATTTAGATTGTATTATATATTATATAAATATTTATATATAGTTAATAGTAATAAAAATATACTCTACATATATATTTATATATATTTTATAAATCATTCAATATATATAAGTATTATTAACGTTATGTTATGTATTATCTATATATATATTATTATATCATATATTTTGTATATATATATTATATATATTATTTAACATATAAATTATGTATTTGTTCTATCTTATATATATATTTATATATATATTTTAGTATATAAATCTATTAAAAAAAATAACATAATAATTTAAATGACTATCAATAATAAATCATAATTAATAGTATATTAACTATATACTAAATACTAAAAATATATATATATTATATATATATTAAATATAAATTGATTGAGTAGAGTCTGTTATCTATGTCTTTTCTCTGTTACATATGTTGTGATATGTATTGCAGTTCAATATTTATGTGTCGTTTGTATGATTTCTATTATCTATGTCTAAATATATAAATATTATTCTATATATAAATTTCAATAAACACCATAATTATACGTAACTATTAAAATCATAAAAATTAAAATTAAAAAAATATAAAATGATTTTTATATACTATAATATATATAAAACTTTATATCAAACGTAATCGTATTAAATGTAGTATAAAAACACAAATATATATATATACATTGGCAAAACTATGATGTATATAAACTTAGTTCATTTATGCATAAATAAGTATAAACGCAAAATACATAAAACATATTTTATATAAAACCAAACTAAAATATACATATTTTTAAATATTATATTTATGTAAAATCAACAGATTTAATATAAATAACAATTTCAAAAAAAAATAATATACATATAGATTCACTAAAAAAACATGTATTATATGTATTATATATATATATATATATTTATATTATATATATATATATCTATCAACAAATTAAATATATATTAGTATTTTCAAATGCTATTATGTATGATTTATATAATATTTATTTCACATAATATACTAACAATACATTAGAAAGTAAACCTATATCAAATAATATCAAACACGTATTATATCTGAAAATTATAAACAATATAAAACTTAAATATAACAAAAAGTATTATAAAAACTAAAAAAATTATAAAATATTATTTAAAAAATATATATAAAACACAACATTTTAAAATATTAGTTTCTAAATATTGTATATATATTATTATATATTAAAACACAAATAATACAATAAACAAAATATATAGATACTGCTATAAAAGTCTAATTAAAGGAACATCTAATTTTGTCAATAATATTAGAAACATTTCAAAACAATTTAAATTTATTCGGAAACAATTAGTAAGATAAATTAAAATTAACTCAATTTAAAAAAATTAAAGTTTACTAAAATAAATAGTTTTTAAAATATTAGTTTTCATGTTGACGTTTGTGTATATGTATGTACATATGTATTTCACACACAAAAACAACACTAAACAACTACAAACAACCATACAAAAATATACTCTGTATAACGTCTAAAACGAGAACATTCACAATAACACAAATATAAACATAATATAGACACAACATACTATTAATATATATATATATATAATATATATATATATTAATATATATAAAAACATAGATTGAAAATATATATTTATCTATATTTATTTATTTATATATTATATATATATAATATATATATATGTATATAATATATATATATTATATATATACATATATATACATAAGAATCATATAGATACTCTTTATACATACTATAATATATATACAATATATATATATTTATATATGATATACTATAATTTATATAATATAATATATATATATATTTATATACTATATATATATGTACATATAGATAATTTTACATGTATATTATATATATATACATATATTTTACATATAAAAAATAATATATTTAAACATATATTGATACATATTTTCATAGATACATATAAATATACATATATATATACATATATATATACATTCATACATATTATAACATATGATACATATAAAAACATACTATATAGTTCATTTATATACAAACATACATCTCTATATACTATTACATATTTTATATATTAAGATATATATAAATATATCTAAAAATATATATAATATTATATATTATATAACATAGTAAAGATTATATTATATATATTATATATATATAATTTATATCATATTTATTATATATTATATATATATACATAATAAATACATATATATATATATAGTATGCTATGTATACGTATATATATACTATATATATATTTTTATATTCTAATTTATTATATATTATATATATATATATATATAGTATTATATAATATATCATATTATAAATTATATAGTAATATATAACTATATAATTTTATATATATTATATAGGTTAATAAAATTGTTTATGTGTTTAATATTTAAAATTTAGATAAAAAAATTGCTTATTGTTTTTTCGTAGATAAATTAAAATAGAAGTTTTACATTAATATAAATTTTTAAAATTAATACGGAATCTTCGCGATATTGTATATAATAAAGTATAATATTCAATTTTATAATTCATGGAAAAAAAGATATATTATTGATAATACTACTTATTTTTATAAACAAACATATTTAAAATTAAAAAGCAGCTTTAGTTCCTCAGAAATAATTTCTCAATTTTTTAGTATATTAATGTATGTGACCTTTAGTGTTTTATATTTTTATGTAATTTATACCGTTGCATAGAATTTCGTAAGAAACTACTAGTTAAAAAAGAATCTTTAATAAAATAAACAAGAAATTTTATGCATTAAATTAACTCTAAGAAAATATTGGTAATATTTAGGATTTTTAGCTACCCAAAAAATTTTTAATAGTTTATAAATATTTAATAAATCGGAAAAGAAAATGAAAGTACATATAATTTATTAAATTCAAAAATTAGCAATTTGGTGGAATAGAATTTGCTTTAAATATTTTATATATATATGAAAGTAAATAATAAACAAGCATTTATTCATTTATACCTTTGATTTTTCATCAAATATATCACTAATTATCAAAATTAATGTTTACTAATTATCAAACATGATGTTTTAATTTAAAAATAAAATAAAATATAAATTTTAATAATAAGTTTAACTAATTTTTATGATATGGCATAAAAATTTATGATATTTAGGATGAAAGTAACTTTTTAATTTATATCAAGATAAAAATACAAATTTAACGAGAAAATCAAAGGAATTCCTTGTAGATTATTTTATTATTTCTTTTCTTCTTTTTACGAGGTAAAAAGAAATATTTTAATCATTAAATTAATTTTAAGCTAATTATATAAATATACAAATTACAAAAACATAAAATAATTATATATTTGTAATCATTATTAATCATTATAAACTAAAATTTCAACGAAAATAATTATTTTTACAACGACTAGCTGAATTATGAACACTTTAAGAGGTACGTCTGCATGGGTGCAGAAGAATTTGCATGGGTGCAGAAGACGACTTTAAATTCTAAAATATTAAATATCCATTTTGACCGTTTCTGAATGGTATGATTTGATTTTTCTTTCACGTTTAATATGTATGTATATATGCATTTCACACAACAGAAATACTTGTTAATCTCTAAATTACAAATATATAAAATAATTATATATTTGTAATCATTATTAATCATTATAAACTAAAATTTCAACGAAAATAATTATTTTTACAACGACTAGCTGAATTATGAACACTTTAAGAGGTACATCTGTATTTAAGTACAAGAAGACTTTAAACTCTAAAATAAAATATCATTTTGATCGTTCTAAACTAGTGATGATTAATTTTTTCTTGACGTTTATATGTATTTATACATGTACTTTCATAACACAAATACTTGTTAATATATAAATTATAATATATAAATTTATTGTATGCTTGCAATCAGTATAAACTAAAATTTCCACGACAATAATTATTTTACAATGACTAGCGGAATTATGAACACTTTAAGCGGTACGTTTGTAATTTACGCACAAGAAGACTTTAAAATTTTAAAATATAAAAATCATTTCGACCGTTCCTCAACTAGTTATGATTAGATTTTTCTTGGGTTTGTATGTATGTATATATGTTTTATACATAACATAAATACTTGTCAATATATAAATTAGAAATATATAAATTAATTATATATTTGTAAACACTATTTACCATTATCAACTAAAATTTCAACGAAAATGATTATTTTTACAATGAATAGCTGAATTATGAACAGTTTAAGCGGTACGTCTGTATTTATGCACAAGAAGACTTTAAATTCTAAAACATAAAATATCCATTTTGCCCTTACCTGAACTAGTTATATTTACATTTTTCTTGACGTTTGTATGTATGTATATATGTAATATACATAATACAAATACTTGTTAATCTCTAAATTACAAATATATAAATTAATTATATATTTGTAATCATTATTAATCATTATAAACTAAAATTTCAAAGAAAATAATTATTTTTACGATGACTAGTTGAATTATGAACACTTTCAGCGGTACGTCTGTATGTACTCACAAATAGACTTTAATTTCTAAAACTTTAAATATCAATTTCGGATGTTCCTGAACTAGGTATTAGATTTTTCTTACCTTTTGTACCTATGTATATATATATTTCATTTAACACAAATACTTGTTAATATATAAATAACAAATATATAAATTATTTATATATTTGTAGACATTATTAATCATTATAAAATAAAATTTCTATGAAAATAATTATTTTTTACAATGACTAGTTGAATTATGAATGCTTTAAGCAGAACGTCTGTATTTGCGCACAAGAAGACTTTAAATTCTAAAACATAAAATATCCATATTGATCGTTCCTGAACTAGTTATGATTAGATTTTTCTTGACATTTGTATGTATGTATATATGTATTTCCCATAACACAAATACTTGTTAATCTATAAATTAATTTTTATATTTGTAATCATTATAATCCCTATAAAACTAAAATTTCAACGAAAATAATTATTTTTACAACGACTAGCTGAATTATGAACACTTTAAGAGGTACATCTGTATTTACACACAAGAATATTTTAAATTCTAAAAAATAATTTAAAATATCCATTTTGACCGTTCCCGAACTAGTTATGATTAAATTTATTCTTTCTTGGCGTTTGTATGTATGTATATATGTTTTTATACATAACATAAATACTTTGTCAATCTATAAATTACAAATATATAAATTAATCATATATTTGTAATCATTATTAATCATTAAAAACTAAAAGTTCAACGAAAATAATTATTTTTTACAATGACTAGCTGAATTATGAACACTTTAAGCGGTACGTCTGTATTTACGCACAAGAAGACTTTAAATTCTAAAACATAAAATATCCATATTGATCGTTCCTGAACTAGTTATGATTAGATTTTTCTTGACATTTGTATGTATGTATATATGTATTTCCCATAACACAAATACTTGTTAATCTATAAATTACAAATATATAAATTAATCATATATTTGTAATCATTATTAATCATTAAAAACTAAAATTTCTACAAAAATAATTATTTTTACAATGACTAGCTGAATTATGAAAACTTTAAGCGGTACGTCTGTATTTCCGCACAAGAAGACTTTAAATTCTAAACTATTACATATCCATTTTGATCACTCCTGAACTAGTTGAGATTAGATTTTTCTTGTCGTTTGTATGTATGTATATATGTATTTCACATAAAACAAATATTTGTTAATATATGAATTAATTATATATATGTAATCATTATTAATCATTATAAATTAAAATTTAAACGAAAATAATTATTTTTACAATGACTAGCTGAATTATGAACACTTTAAGCGGTACGTCTGTATTTACGCACATGAAAACTTAAAATTCTAAAACATAAAATATCGATTTTTACCGTTCCTGAACTAGTTATGATTAGATTTTTCTTAACGTTGCTATGTAAGTATATATGTATTTCACATAACACAAATACTTGTCAATGAATAAATTACAAATATAAAAATTAATTATGTATTTGTAATCATTATTAATCATTATAAACTAAAATTTCAACAAAAATAATTATTTTTACGATGACTAGCTGAATTATGGACATTTTAAGCGGTACGTCTGTATGTATGCACATAAAGACTTAAAATTCAAAAAAAAATACCCATTTTATTGTTCCTAAACTAGTTATGATTAGATTTTTATTTAACGTTTGTATGTATGTATATATGTATTTCACATAAAACAAATATTTGTTAATATATGAATTAATTATATATATGTAATCATTATGAATCATTTATAAAAGTGCAACGAAAAGTATTATTTTAACAATAATGCTGAATTATGAGCACTTTAGGTTCGTCTGTATTAGTATATAAAGTTTTAAATTCTAAAAAAATATCCAATTTTGATATTCTTGAACTAGTTATGATTAGTTCTTTTTGACGTTTGTATTTGTATATATATGTATTTCACATAACACAAATACTAAGAATATAGAAATTACAACTATAAATCAATTATATTTGTAATCAATTATTAATAATTATAATCTAAATTTTCAACAAAAATAAAATTTTACAATACTAGTGAATTATGAACACTTTAAGCGGTTCGTCTATATCATGCACATAAAGACTTTAAATTCTAAAAAAAATATTTTTTTGATTCCTAATAGTTTGATTAATTTTTTTTTTCTTAACGTTTGTATGTATGTACATATGTATTTCACATAACACAAATACCATAGTTAATTTTTTATTAGCTCTGCTATAAATTAATTATATATGTGTAATCATTATTATCCGTATTAAACTAAATTTCAACGAAAATAATTTCAATATAGCTGAACATCAATTTAAGCGGAGTCTGTATTTAAGCAAAGAAATTTAAATTCTAAAAACATTAAAATTTCAATTTTGTTTTAACTAGTATGTTTAGATTTTTCTTAATGTTTGTATGTATGTACATGTGTATTTCACATAACACAAATACTTGTTAATATATAATTTTAATTCTATATTGTAATCATTATTGGATCATGTATAAACTAAAAATTTCAACGAAATATTATTTTTACGACTATAATTATGAACACTTTAAACGTACGTCTGTATGTACGAAGAAATTAAATTTTAAAGCAGGAAATATCAAATTTTGTTTTGAAATAGTTGATTAAATTTCTTGGCGTTTGTATGTACGTATGTACATATGTATTGCACATAACTTAAATACTATGAACCGTAGAAAGTCAAAAACTATTTTTAGCTCAACTATAACGTCTTATTAATGACCTTATATTGGTTTTATTCCGTATTCTATATAACGAAAAATTTCAATATAACAAATAATTATACTATGAGGCTTCGTTGAAGAAATTAGTCGTAGAAAAATTAAAAATTAAAAAAAATTAATTTAAAATTTTTATATATCTGTAAAACCAAATTTTGTTTTAAAATATTAGTTCTCATTTTCCTTGACGTTTGTATGTATGTATGTACATATGTATTTCACATAACACAAATACTAAGAACCATAGAAAGTCGAAAACTTTTTGTAGCTCTGCTATAACGTCTAATTGACGAACATTCATTTTGATTGTATTCCGTACTCTATATAACGAAAAATTTTAATATAAGAAATAATTACAATGTGAGGTTTCATTGAAGCAATTAGTCGTAGAAAAATTAAAAATTAAGAAATTAATTTAAAATTTTTATATATCTGTAAAACCAAATTTTGTTTTAAAATATTAGTTCTCATTTTCCTTGACGTTTGTATGTATGTATGTACATATGTATTTCACATAACACAAATACTAAGAACCATAGAAAGTCGAAAACTTTTTGTAGCTCTGCTATAACGTCTAATTAAGGAACATCCATTTTGATTGGACTCCGTACGCTATATAACGAAAAATTTCAATATAACAAATAATTACATGGCGGGGATTCATTGAAGCAATTAGTCGTAGAAAACATAAAAATTAAGAAATTAATTTAAAATTTTTATATATCTGTAAAACCAAATTTTGTTTTAAAATATTAGTTCTCATTTTCCTTGACGTTTGTATGTATGTATGTACATATGTATTTCACATAACACAAATACTAAGAACCATAGAAAGTCGAAAATTTTTGTAGCTCTGCTATAACGTCTAATTGACGAACATTCATTTTGGTTGTATTCCGTAATCTATATAACGAAAAATTTCAATATAACACATAATCACACGGCGGGGCTTCATTGAAGCAATTAGTCGTAGAAAACATAAAAATTAAAATAATTAATTTAAAATTTTTATATATCTGTAAAATTAAATTTTGTTTTAAAATATTAGTTCTCATTTTCCTTGACGTTTGTTTGTATGTATGTACATATGTATTTCACATAACACAAATACTAAGAACCATAGAAAGTCGAAAACTTCTTGTAGCTCTGCTATAACGTCCAAGTAAGGAACCCATTTTGATTGGATTCCGTACGCTATATAACGAAAAATTTCAATATAACAAATAATTACACGGCGGGGCTTCATTGGAACAACTAGTCGTAGATAAATTAAAAATTAAGAAATTAATTTAAACTTTTTATATATCTGTAAAACCAAATTTAGTTTTAAAATATTAGTTCTCATTTTAATTGACGTTTGTATGTATGTATGTACATATGTATTTCACATAACACAAATACTAAGAACCATAGAAAGTCGAAAACTTTTTGTAGTTCTGCTATAACGTCTAATTGACGAACATCCATTTTTATCGGATTCTGTACGCTATATAACGAAAAATTTCAATATAACAAATAATTACACTGTGAGGCTTCATTGGATCAACTAGTCAAAGATAAATTAAAAATTAAGAAATTAATTTAAAATTTTTATATATCTGTAAAACCAAATTTTGTTTTAAAATATTAGTTCTCATTTTAATTGACGTTTGTATGTATGTATGTACATATGTATTTCACATAACACAAATACTAAGAACCATAGAAAGTCGAAAATTTTTGTAGCTCTGCTATAACGTTTAATTAAGGAACATCCACTTTGATTCGATTCTGTACACTATATAACGAAAAATTTCAATATAAGAAATAATAACCCTGTGAAGCTTCATTAAAGCAATTAGTCGTAGAAAATTTAAAAATTAAGAAATTAATTTAAACTTTTTATATACCTGTAAAACCATATTTTGTTTTAAAATATTAGTTCTTATTTTTCTTGACGTTTATTCCTTGACGTATGTATGTACATATGTATTTCACATAACACAAATACTAAGAACCATACGAAGTCGAAAACATTTTCTCGCTCTGCTTTAACGTCTAATTAAAGAACATCCATTTTGTTATGATTCTCTAAGCTATATAATGAAAAATTTCAATATAACAAATAATTATACTGTGAGGCTTCATTGAAGAAATAATTCGTAGAAAACTTAATTAAAAAATTAATTTAAAATATTTATATATCTGTAAAATCAAATTTTGTTTTAAAATATTAGTTCTCATTTTCAAGTAAATAAACAATAAAGTAATAGAAATAATTTTCTTTGATAAAATTATTTTTATAATTGCATCGCATAATTAAATGTATGAAAGAAAATCGATTAGACACTAAAGAATACAAATTCTATATTATTATTATTATTTTGCACTATTAAGCGTTTTTTGAAAATTCAAATTTTTCCTGCTTTTCTCTAAGCCCCATTTTTGTAAATTATTATCTAATTTTTTTCCCTTCCAAAAAGTTATTTCCTTTACATTACAAACAAAATATAGATCACACTAATACATTTTACATTTTTAACAATTTTAGCTGCTAATTTGAGCGCATAGAATTAATTTAAGAATCCATAAAACAGTCTAGCAAAAATGGGATTTTTCTCAAGTACAATTAGAAAAAAATATTAATTAAAATATAACTGCGAAGTGGTTGTTTTTTCGAAAAACATTAGCATTTCAAAATTACTCTTTATATGTCTTTTCTGTCTCTAAAATGAAGCCATTGATACATGATAACTAATTTATTTGATGAGAAAAAAAATCCCAAGCTCTTGAAACAAAAGAATATTTTTTACTTTATCCCATCGATATATTTAAGCAATAAAAAAATCATACTTGTATACGGTAAATGAACTTTCAATTGAGATGCAACGTTGAGCAGTATAGAAAAAAAAACTTTTAAGAATTGCTTCTACTCTTTATTTATTTCAGAAAGTTAAACAATTTTTTCGTGCATTTCTGTTTTAATTACAAATTACAAATTCACAATTGATAATTGTACTAATACGATGCAATATTTATACATGTAACTAGCTGCTTCGCAACCAGCCTTCGGTCTGGGTTTTAAAATATTTCGATGAAAAATTTAGAACCACTATTAAAGATAATAAGACGTATTGATAGAAATGTTGAATAAATCTCGTATGTTTCAGATTGTTGACGATTATAAAAGTTTATTAATAGCCGAATGTCCAGTAAGTGAATGTCCAGGAATCAAACTATATATATATATATATATGATATATATGTACTGTTCTGAATGGGATAATGCATTATATAAAATAAGTATATAAAACTAAAACACCGAAAACAATTATATTATTTGAAATCACATTTTAAACTTTAATCAAAAGTGGCTACAATATCTCAACATTTCATAGTTGCCATTTCTAAAATGAAAATTTACTTGTTCCCTGTATATCACGTTCTAATTTCTTTTATCTGTAGTGTAGTTGAGTTTTAGATAACAAAATCTATAACCATATGATAGTTTTTATTTAATAAATGGCAACTGCGAAATGAAAACAAATTTGATAGAACATGGCAAGTTTTTAATTACTGAAAATAAAAATCTCGCCAAGCAAATAAAATAGAAAAAAGAAGTGATTTCCTAAACAAAAATGAGTTTATCGTTTATCAGATAAGAAAATAGTCTTATATACATAAATGCCATCATATATTTATATACTTACACTGGAATTTAAATAGCGTAGATACGTTTTTGTGTTTCCCGAATACCAAATATCTGGCGATAATAATGCCAACAATGAATAACACTGCCATATTTAGACGCCAACTCAACAATGGAATGCTCGTGTAGCAAAATTAAACTGACATTTTGTTCGGTTTTTCGTCAATATCTTTCGAACTAATTGAAATATTGGAATGCGAATGGGCGAAATGTTTTCCCTGGATCGTTCCGCGTCTTTTGGTACCTTTGGCACCCAGCAGTTGGCTATTAGATAGACGCACATACAAACATACATACATAGATAGACACAGTCAAATTTTAATCTCTGAATTCAAGATGTATTAATATGGAATATGTTCATTTGGCGGTATCAAGGATTTCTGTCCAAAGTTAGTTATTCTATGACTTATCGGGTAGATTTGTATAAAAAAAATATAGAAATGAAAACTGTTCTTAATATCAATAAATGAATACAACAAAATATATGTTTACATACTAACGATTAAATCTGCAACGAATTTGTGTCATATTAAATTTGCTCAAACTTTTTTCTTATGGTAAAATATAAGTTTAACCCTAAATTACATTATTGTATTACTACTGTACGTTGAATAGCAAAGTTAATATACATTGCCATATTACGTGGCAGAATAGGAAGCAGAGGTTTTGACAGCAACAGTGCTAATTTTGTTGGTAGTAATAAATATTTTCCAAAATTAAGAAAATTTATGACAAACCCCATAGTTTTGTATGAAACAGAAATGCACATTCATACCGACAGCCATATTAATATGATGAAGATAACTATATAAAATGATAGATTTTTATTTACCCATGAGATTCACTGAAATTTGTACTTCTTGTTGTTAAAATATTGCTGATAAACATTTCATTGTAACTTAAAAATTAACTAAGAATTAAATTTAAAACAAGTTCTCATATAAAAATGCTATAATTTGCGTTACATAGAAATAAAAGTTAATCACTTTATATCTAAATATCCAGGTCAAATCAAATTGATGCTACGCAGACGATGTTTAAATAATATAAAATAAGAAATGAATAAAATAGATATTTAAAGTAATGACGTCATAATGATCGAAAAAATATTATTTTCACGTACTTATTATGTGATAAATTGAAAATTTTAATCTCTTGCTTTTAACTGAGGAAAACTGAGCTTAAAACAATTACATGGGTTAACGGAATGACGTCACATGGCTAGAAATATTACTTGTTTCACTTAGTTATGGTGTCATAAATTAAAAAGTGAATCGTTTGCGTTTAACCGGAGAAAATAATGCTCGGAATAATGACATAAAATGCTCGAAAAAGGGGGAAGGAATGGATTTCGAACGTTAAAAATTTACAAAAACCTTCCCAGGGATGTACCTAATAATGTCCCAAATTTTCACGGCGATTGGATGCAGGGTTTTTGAGTCTATCAAGTACGTACAGACAGACACAAATTCATTTATATATATATAGATATATCAAAAATGTTTACACAAAAATAAATACACTTTTACTTTATCCCATTTATACATTTAAGCAAGAAAAAATTCATACATTGTATAGGGTAAGTGAACTTTAAATTGAAATGAACATGGAGCAGTATAGAAAAAAATACTTTTAAGAGTTGTATCTAATCTTAATCTATTTCAGAAATTTAAGCAATGTTTCATGCATTTCTGTTTTAATTATAATTACAAATTCACAATTGATAATTACACTAATACGATGCAATATTTATACATGTAATATATAAAAAATTATTGCACTTTTACTTTATCCCATCTATACATTTAAGCAAGAAAAAAAATTCATGCATTGTATAGGGTAAATGAATTTTAAATTGAAATGTAACGTTAGATAAAACATAGAAAAAAATATAGAAAAAAAAACTTTTAAGAGTTGTCTCTACTCTTTATTTATTTCAGAAAGTTAAACAATTTTTTCATGCATTTTTGTTTCTATTACAAATTACTAATTGACAATTGAAAATTACACTAATACGATGCAATATTTATATATGTAGTATATCAAAAATTATTACACTTAAAATTATTACACTTTTACTTTATCCTACCTATACATTTAAGCAAGAAAAAAATTCATACATTGTATACGGTAAATGAACTTTAAATTGAAATACAACGTTGAGCAGTATAGAAAAAAAAACTTTTAAGAGTTGTCTCTACTCTTTATTTATTTCAGAAATTTAAGCAATGTTTCATGAATTTCTGTTTTAATTACAAATTACATATTCACAATTGATAATTACAGTAATGCGATGCAATATTTTTATATGTAATATATCAAAAATTAATACACTTTTACTTTATCCCATCTATACATTTAAGCAAGAAAAAATTCATACATTGTATAGGTAAATGAACTTTAAATTGAAATACAACGTTGAGCAGTATAGAAGAAAAATCTTTTAAGAGTTGTCTCTACTCTTTATTTATTTCAGAAAGTTAAACAATTTTTTCATGCATTTCTGTTTTAATTACAAATTACAAATTCACAATTGATAATTACACTAATACGATGCAATATTTATGCATGTAATACATCAAAAATTATTACACTTTTACTTTATCCCATCTATACATTTAAGCAAGAATAAAAATTCATACATCGTATACGGTAAATGAACTTTAAATTGAAATACAACGTTGAGCAGTATAGAAGAAAAACTTTTAAGAGTTGTCTCTACTCTTTATTTATTTCAGAAATTTAAGCAATGTTTCATGCATTTCTGTTTTAATTACAAATTACAAATTCACAATTGATAATTACACTAATACAATGAAATATTTATACATGTAATATGTCAAAAATTATTACACTTAAAATTATTACACTTTTACTTTATCCCATCTATATATTCAGAAAGAAAAAAATTCTTACATTCTATACAGTAAATGAATTTCAAATTGAAATACAACGTTGAGCAGTATAGAAAAAAAACTTTTAAGAGCTGTCTCTACTCTCTATTTATTTCAGAAAGTTAAACAATTTTTTCATGCATTTCTGTTTTAATTACAAATTACAAATTCACAATTGATAATTACACTAATAGGACGCAATATTTATACATTTTATATATCAAAAAATTTTACACTTTTACTTTATACTAACTATACATTTAAGCAAGAAAAAAAATTCATTCATTGTATACCTAAATGAATGTTAAATTGAACTACAACGTTTAGCAGTATAGAAAAAAACTTTTAAGAGTTGTCTCTACTCTTTATTTATTTCAGAAATTTAAGCAATATTTCATGCATTTTTTGTTTCTATTACAAATTACAAATTCACAAATGATAATTACACTAATACTATGCAATATTTATTTTTGTAATATATCAAAAATTATTACACTTAAATTATCTTTCTAAAATTCTCATTTCCCCTTCTCAATTATTTAATATCTCTTTACCCGGCAACAAAATATTTTATCTAAAGGAGTGTCCATTAGTTGAATTGTTTGAACCTATTTCCCAAAATTAACTCTGAAATAAATGCAAATATTTGGCACATTTTCCAGCTGTCCCCGGCGAAAGGCTTACCTTTCCCAGTGATCAATGTTCCGGTCTGATTTTTAATATCGCTGACAAAGTTTCTCTCTCTTGGGAAGAATTCATCTGATCTCTCGCTGTGAGGGCCGACATGGTAATCGGAAAGGTTTTGTGTGTCATTCCATTCCCAAGTTCTTTTCATACAGTTAAAAAGGCTGAGTAAGCTTTGGAATAATTCTGTGTCTCATCTCACAGTGGGGCCGACTTTTTTAATAGAAAAGTGTTTTTGTGATCTTACCCTTCTCTGCTTTTGCCATGTCGTTTCCTTAATTCCTAAATAAAAGTTGTAGCGGGTAAGAACTTTTCGGCTTACTTCCGGGTAGAAGAGACGTTTGAATTTCACAAGCGGCCGAAAACAAGAATGCTGTTACGTTATGGTTTTACTTTGTAGTAATACATTTAATCATAAAGATGATTTTCAGAACGCAGATTTATGGATATTTCATTTTTATGAGAATGCAACACAAAATTCTTGAAAGAATCAATTTCGTTGAAAACGGAACTTTCACAAACGAAAGCAACACAAAATGAAGCACACAAATTCTTGGTGACCATCACTGTAGAACAAACACACAAAAAATTTTCACATGTTAGGGCCACATTCTAGATGATCGATACTTTGACAGAAAGAATTTTACCATTTAGGACGGGAAGAAACATGGCATTGTCTGATGACACTTTTATTCTTTCACAGCCCACGTACTGTAGAACGAGACTCTTATATCAAAAGACTATTTTTCTAGGAACCATTTTATTTTCTTGAAAGTTCCACATCACAAAACACAAACAACACAGAGAACAAAACACACTCACATAGACTACTGACACTCATAGACAAACGCACTACTTGGCTTTTTAGCGCCACCTATCGTGAAAAAGGAGAGGGGCGTAATTGTACCCGCTACAAAGTTAATTTCCACGTCGGACTTTTCATGGTACCACGACTGAGTTTTCAATTAGGATTCTCCTTGCCTAGCAAGGATAAGGTGCTAGTTTAATAGGTGCTAGTTTTGTGTAACCGTCGGATAAATGTTTGCTGAATTAGTTACCTACTATATACTAGACTACCCGGTAGACGTTGTCCTGTTCTAACGCTCTAAATCCAAAAATTGTAAAATGTAAGGAAAAAAAATTATTTAAAAAATACTTGTTTCCATCACACGTACAGTCATCAGAAACGTAATTAGAATCAATTAAAATTCCCACACCCCAATGTTGGGATTCCATCCTGGGACTTCTCATACTAACTTTGTAATATTTTCGTTGCATACATTAGAAGATTATCTTTTGCGGCCGTTCTTTTAATAGGAATAAACTTCTGTTGTTTAGTCAGGGCTTGATAGAAAGTGTAGTAGTTTGATGCTCCTCTTTGATATTTTTCTTTGGAATGGACACAGGGACTTTCGAGTATTCATTCATGGTATTGATATTTTGACATATATCATTAAATGTTTTAATAACAAAGTATTATTTAAAAACGCAACAAATATATTTTTTTCAACATTCACCACCAGTGCATTGGGATTGTCGACATACACCGGTGATAGACCGAATATATAAGAATATAATAAAATATTTGGTGTATGTCGACATTAACTGCCGAATGTCCAGATTTTCCAATTTCGGGCAGTCACAGTAACATATATATTAACCCTCTAAGCGGTTCGCACGTACAATTCCGCCAAACCGATGATGACTTTAAAACGTACAATTTTCGACCTCCAAAAACGCACCGAAAATGGATGTAATGTACATTTTTGCCACTGCTTTCTCCCATGAAGTTTCGAGGTAGGAGTTTCAGGTCTATTGTTTAGGAAATGCATCCCTCTTTGACTGATATTTCTTGAGGGATGCAACCCTACCCTAACACAAAGACGCTGATAGCTTTTCATAGCTTTGTAACTCTCTATTTCGAAGTATTTCGTTTGTGGTAACAGATGTATATCTAATTACACCACTTAAATATCTTGGATGACTTCCGTAAAAAAATATAAATAAGTCTCTCAAAGAATATTTTTATTTGTACTTTTAGAATGCATTATTTCCTATGGGATAACATTCGAGACTTGACGAGCTTTGTGTGTATTAAAAATTAACAATCTATAATATCTATTTATATATCAATATATAACCGGAAATAAAGGGGCAATAACGAGGTTGGATTTTCCATATTCCATTCTAGTCGACAGAGGGTGAAGGTAAAAATCATAGAACTCTTTGACCACTGACATTAACGTATTGTGGAGAATGTTTTTCTAGATGTGTTCCACTCGGAGGGTTAAAAAAAAAAAGAAAAAAAAAGAAAAAAGAGAGAGAGATGAAGAATTTTTCTTTTATTGAGGGCTTGGATTTTTTTAACCGTAGTCAGTATTGTGGCTTCAGCTTGAGTGGTGTAAGTTCTGTTTTACTATTTTTAAAGCAGTGACAACTGATTTAATATTTTTGTGTACATATGTAAATCGTAAATAAATTCCTTTTTTTTTAACCTAAATTTTCTACGTCTTAATGAAATTAATTATTCTGAGTCATTAACCAATATAGGTATGATCCTGGGTCTAAAGGTAATTAAATTGAATAAAATAAATGATTAAGAATTAAATAAAGTAAAATTTTAAAGTAAAGTAGTAGCGACTCAGCATTTTGAAGGAATTATTTGCTTAGTCTATCGCTTTCGATAAGTAATATTAAAAAAAATAAAACTACTAATTTAAGTATTTTTAAAAACGCACATTATTGTTTATTTTTTTACTCACTAAGGTAATAAATATGTACTTAAACTTTATAAATATTAATAAACCTCTTAAAATAAACATATTTTAAGCCCCTTTATATAGGTTAATTAGTCTGCGAATGAAATATATTTTATTTTATGTTAATAATGCACGAGTTACTTGAGTATTACTAAACAGCTTTTTTAATGTTACACTGCGGATTAATTAACAATCTTAATGGCAATTAAGAGCTATAATGCATTTAATAAATTTTTCAAATGTTATAAAAAAATGAGGCTCTATATTTCTTTAGATGGTTATTAAAAATAAATATAAAAAATGTTAATATCACAGACTTGTTGATTTAAGATTTTTAATATTTCAATTTCATTGCTTCTGAGATATATTTGTATATTTTCAATGCTCTATGTTTTGAATTTTCATGACATTGTTAATTAAGTTGAAGTAAGTTGAGTATTTTTAAATTGTGTAATGACAGTACAAGGATGTTACAAAAAGTTATAGGAGTAATAAAATGAAATTAAAAACAAAAACAAAAATTAAAATTAAAATTAATTTTTTTTTAAATTAAGTAATTAAATAATAATTAGTAATAAATTATTATAATTAAATATAAATAATTAATTAATTAATAATTAATAAATTATTATAATTAATGATAAACAATCAATAAATAATTGTAATAAAATTATTATAATTATTAATTAATTAATTAATTAATAATTAATAATAA
>CM063499.1:37162348-37169848 GCA_032207245.1 Pardosa pseudoannulata | reverse complement strand
TTATCTCTGAAATATATCGAAGGAATAGAAACGTGGTATCCTTATATCTTAAAATTCAATTTTGAACGTTTGAATGAAAAGTAATCCTTTGAGAAAGATCAAAGTATATTTGCACACTCTTACGACAGCTGAAAAAATGTTATAAGCCAGTAGTAGTAGTAGACACTTGTGATGATTGAGAAATACTGAAGGATAATAAACATGTGAACCTGATATAAAAATACAATTTTTGATGTTTCAATAAAAAATAATTAATTGAAAAAAGAGAAAAGTCAATTTTTATACTCTTACGACAGCTGGAAAAATAGTAGTCACAGAAATTTGTGATCGCTGAGAAATATCGGAGGGTCATAAATATATCAAACTAATATAAAGAATAAAATTTTGGACATTTAAAAAGTCACCTGAAAAAAGAGAAACGTCTATTTGTACACTCTTACGACATCTAGAAAAAATGTTGAAAGCCAATAGTAGTCTTAGAAACTTGTGACCACTGAGAAATATCGAAGAACCATAAATGTATTAATCCCATATAAGAAATACAATTTTGGACGCTTCAATAAAAAAAACCACTTGAAAAAAAGAGAAACGTCTGTTTGCACAATATTCCGACAGCTGGAAAAAATAGTAGTGATAGAAATTGTGACCACTGAGAAATATCGAAGGACCATAAATGTATTAATCCCATATAAGAAATACAATTTTGGACGCTTCAATAAAAAAAACCACTTGAAAAAAAGAGAAACGTCTGTTTGCACAATATTCCGACAGCTGGAAAAAATAGTAGTGATAGAAATTGTGACCACTGAGAAATATCGAAGGACCATAAATGTATTAATCCCATATAAGAAATACAATTTTGGACGCTTCAATAAAAAAAACCACTTGAAAAAAAGAGAAACGTCTATTTGCACAATATTCCGACAGCTGGAAAAAATAGTA
This sequence comes from Pardosa pseudoannulata, assembly GCA_032207245.1. Classification (NCBI taxonomy): domain Eukaryota; kingdom Metazoa; phylum Arthropoda; class Arachnida; order Araneae; family Lycosidae; genus Pardosa; species Pardosa pseudoannulata. The sequence goes on along the minus strand of CM063499.1, from coordinate 37,168,906 downwards.
GTGATAGAAATTGTGACCACTGAGAAATATCGAAGGACCATAAATATATGAATCTGATATAAAAATACAATTTCAGACGTTTAAATAAAAAGTAATCATTTGAAAAACAGAGCAACGTCTATTTGCCAATATTTACGACAGCTGGAAAATAGTCGAAGCCAATGTAGTCATAGAAATTGTGACCACTGAGAAATATCGAAGGACCATAAACATTATGAATCCTGATATAAAAATACTTAATTTTGACGTTTCAATAAAAAAATAATCACTTGAAAAAAAGAGCAACGTCTATATTCCCACTCTTATGACAGCTGGAGAAAATGTTAGAAGCCAATAGTAGTCGTAGAAACTTGTTACGGTTGAGAAATACCGAAGGACAATAAACATATGAACATGATATAAAAACACAATTTTGGACGTTTTAATAAAATATAATCCCTTGCAAAAAGAGCAACATCTGTTTGCACACTCTTACGACAGCTGGAAAAAGTAATGGAAGCCAGTAGTAGTCAATTCTATGACAACTTCTGACCTTTGAGAAATACTGAAGGATAATAAACATATGAACCTGATATAAAAAGTACAAATTTTGGACGTTTTAATAAAATATAATCCCTTGCAAAAAGAGCAACATCTGTTTGCACACTCTTACGACAGCTGGAAAAAGTAATGGAAGCCAGTAGTAGTCAATTCTATGACAACTTCTGACCTTTGAGAAATACTGAAGGATAATAAACATATGAACCTGATATAAAAAGTACAGCTTTGGACGTTTTAATAAAATATAATCACTTGCAAAAAGAGCAACATCTGTTTGCACACTCTTACGACAGCTGGAAAAAGTAATGGAAACCAGTAGTAGTCAATTCTATGACAACTTCTGACCTTTGAGAAATACTGAAGGATAATAAACATATGAACCTGATATAAAAAGTACAGCTTTTGGACGTTTTTAATAAAATATAATCACTTGCAAAAAGAGCAACAATCTGTTTGCACACTCTTACGACAGCTGGAAAAAGTAATGGAAAGCCAGTAGTAGTCAATTTCTATGACAACTTCTGACTATTGAGAAATACTGAAGGATAATAAACATATGAACCTGATATAAAAAGTACAGCTTTTTGGACGTTTTAATAAAATATAATCACTTGCAAAAAAAAAGAGCAACATCTGTTTGCACACTCTTACGACAGCTGGAAAAAGTAATGGAAGCCAGTAGTAGTCATTCTATGACAACTTCTGACTATTGAGAAATACTGAAGGATAATAAAACATATGAAACCTGATATAAAAAGTACAGCTTTTGGACGTTTTTAATAAAATATAATCACTTGCAAAAAGAGCAACATCTGTTTGCACACTCTTACGACAGCTGGAAAAAGTAATGGAAGCCAGTAGTAGTCAAATTCTATGACTACTTCTGACCTTTGAGAACAATACTGAAGGATAAATAAACATATGAACCTGATATAAAAAGTACAGCTTTTGGACGTTTTAATAAAATAAATTCCCTTGCAAAAAAAGAGCAACATCTGTTTGCACACTCTTACGACAGCTGGAAAAAGTAATGGAAGCCAGTAGTAGTCAATTCTATGACAACTTCTGACCTTTGAGAAATACTGAAGGATAATAAACATATGAACCTGATATAAAAAGTACAGCTTTGGACGTTTTAATAAAATATAATCACTTGCAAAAAGAGCAACATCTGTTTGCACACTCTTACGACAGCTGGAAAAAGTAATGGAAGCCAGTAGTAGTCAATTCTATGACAACTTCTGACCTTTGAGAAATACTGAAGGATAATAAACATAATCCTGATATAAAAAGTACAGCTTTGGACGTTTTAATAAAATATAATCACTTGCAAAAAGAGCAACATCTGTTTGCACACTCTTACGTCAGCTGGAAAAAAGTAATGGAAGCCAGTAGTAGTCAATTCTATGACAACTTCTGACCTTTGAGAAATACTGAAGGATAATAAACATATGAACCTGATATAAAAAGTACAGCTTTCACGTTTTAATAAAATATAATCCCTTGCAAAAAGAGCAACATCTGTTTGCACACTCTTACGACAGCTGGAAAAAGTAATGGAAGCCAGTAGTAGTCAATTCTATGACTAATTCTGACCTTTGAGAAATACTGAAGAATAGTAAACATATGAACCTGATATAAAAAGTACAGCTTTGGACGTTTTATAAAAAATAATCCCTTGCAAAAAGAGCAACATCTGTTTGCACACTCTTACGACAGCTGGAAAAAAGTAATGGAAGCCAGTAGTAGTCAATTCTATGACAACTTCTGACCTTTGAGAAATACTGAAGGATAATAAACATATGAACCTGATATAAAAAGTACAGCTTTGGACGTTTTAATAAAATATAATCCCTTGCAAAAAGAGCAACATCTGTTTGCACACTCTTACGACAGCTGGAAAAAGTAATGGAAGCCAGTAGTAGTCAATTCTATGACTAATTCTGACTATTGAGAAATACTGAAGAATAATAAACATATGAACCTGATATAAAAAGTACAGCTTTGGACGTTTTAATAAAATATAATCACTTGCAAAAAGAGCAACATCTGTTTGCACACTCTTACGACAGCTGGAAAAAGTAATGGAAACCAGTAGTAGTCAATTCTATGACTAATTCTGACTATTGAGAAATACTGAAGAAGAATAACATATGAACCTGATATAAAAAGTACAGCTTTGGACGTTTTTAATAAAATATATAATCCCTTGCAAAAAGAGCAACATCTGTTTGCACACTCTTACGACAGCTGGAAAAAGTAATGGAAACCAGTAGTAGTCAATTCTATGACAACTTCTGACTATTGAGAAATACTGAAGAAGATAAACATATGAACCTGATATAAAAAGTACAGCTTTGGACGTTTTAATAAAATATAATCACTTGCAAAAGAGCAACATCTGTTTGCACACTCTTACGACAGCTGGAAAAAGTAATGGAAGCCAGTAGTAGTCAATTCTATGACTAATTCTGACTATTGAGAAATACTGAAGAATAGTAAACATATGAACCTGATATAAAAAGTACAGCTTTGGACGTTTTAATAAAATATAATCCCTTGAAAAAAGAGCAACATCTGTTTGCACACTCTTACGACAGCTGGAAAAAGTAATGGAAGCCAGTAGTAGTCAATTCTATGACAACTTCTGACCTTTGAGAAATACTGAAGGATAATAAACATATGAACCTGATATAAAAAGTACAGCTTTGGACGTTTTAATAAAATATAATCCCTTGCAAAAAGAGCAACATCTGTTTGCACACTCTTACGACAGCTGGAAAAAGTAATGGAAGCCAGTAGTAGTCAATTCTATGACTAATTCTGACTATTGAGAAATACTGAAGAATAATAAACATATGAACCTGATATAAAAAGTACAGCTTTGGACGTTTTAATAAAATATAATCCCTTGCAAAAAGAGCAACATCTGTTTGCACACTCTTACGACAGCTGGAAAAAGTAATGGAAGCCAGTAGTAGTCAATTCTATGACAACTTCTGACCTTTGAGAAATACTGAAGGATAATAAACATATGAACCTGATATAAAAAGTACAGCTTTGGACGTTTTAATAAAATATAATCACTTGCAAAAAGAGCAACATCTGTTTGCACACTCTTACGACAGCTGGAAAAAGTAATGGAAGCCAGTAGTAGTCAATTCTATGACTAATTCTGACTATTGAGAAATACTGAAGAATAATAAACATATGAACCTGATATAAAAAGTACAGCTTTGGACGTTTTAATAAAATATAATCCCTTGAAAAAAGAGCAACATCTGTTTGCACACTCTTACGTCAGCTGGAAAAAGTAATGGTAGCCAGTAGTAGTCAATTCTATGACTAATTCTGACCTTTGAGAAATACTGAAGGATAATAAACATATGAACCTGATATAAAAAGTACAGCTTTGGACGTTTTAATAAAATATAATCACTTGCAAAAAGAGCAACATCTGTTTACACTCTTACGACAGCTGGAAAAAGTAATGGAAGCCAGTAGTAGTCAATTCTATGACAACTTCTGACCTTTGAGAAATACTGAAGGATAATAAACATATGAACCTGATATAAAAAGTACAGCTTTGGACGTTTTAATAAAATATAATCCCTTGCAAAAAGAGCAACATCTGTTTGCACACTCTTACGACAGCTGGAAAAAGTAATGGAAGCCAGTAGTAGTCATTCTATGACAACTTCTGACCTTTGAGAAATACTGAAGGATAATAAAACATATGAACCTGATATAAAAAGTACAGCTTTGGACGTTTTAATAAAATATAATCCCTTGCAAAAAGAGCAACATCTGTTTGCACACTCTTACGACAGCTGGAAAAAGTAATGGAAGCCAGTAGTAGTCAATTCTATGACAACTTCTGACCTTTGAGAAATACTGAAGGATAATAAACATATGAAACCTGATATAAAAAGTACAGCTTTGGGACGTTTTAATAAAATATAATCACTTGCAAAAAGAGCAACATCTGTTTGCACACTCTTACGACAGCTGGAAAAAGTTAATGGAAACCAGTAGTAGTCAATTTTATGACTAATTCTGACTATTGAGAAATACTGAAGAATAATAAACATATGAACCTGATATAAAAAGTACAGCTTTGGACGTTTTAATAAAATATAATCCCTTGCAAAAAGAGCAACATCTGTTTGCACACTCTTACGACAGCTGGAAAAAGTAATGGAAGCCAGTAGTAGTCAATTCTATGACAACTTCTGACCTTTGAGAAATACTGAAGGATAATAAACATATGAACCTGATATAAAAAGTACAGCTTTGGACGTTTTAATAAAATATAATCCCTTGCAAAAAGAGCAACATCTGTTTGCACACTCTTACGACAGCTGGAAAAAGTAATGGAAACCAGTAGTAGGCAATTTTATGACTACTTCTGACTATTGAGAAATACTGAAGAATAATAAACATATGAACCTGATATAAAAAGTACAGCTTTGGACGTTTTAATAAAATATAATCACTTGCAAAAAGAGCAACATCTGTTTGCACACTCTTACGACAGCTGGAAAAAGTAATGGAAGCCAGTAGTAGTCAATTCTATGACAACTTCTGACCTTTGAGAAATACTGAAGGATAATAAACATATGAACCTGATATAAAAAAGTACAGCTTTGGACGTTTTAATAAAATATAATCACTTGCAAAAAGAGCAACATCTGTTTGCACACTCTTACGACAGCTGGAAAAAGTAATGGAAACCAGTAGTAGGCAATTTTATGACTACTTCTGACTATTGAGAAATACTGAAGAAGAATAAAGATATGAACCTGATATAAAAAGTACAGCTTTGGACGTTTTAATAAAATATAATCCCTTGCAAAAAGAGCAACATCTGTTTGCACACTCTTACGACAGCTGGAAAAAGTAATGGAAGCCAGTAGTAGTCAATTCTATGACAACTTCTGACCTTTGAGAAATACTGAAGGATAATAAACATATGAACCTGATATAAAAAGTACAGCTTTGGACGTTTTAATAAAATATAATCACTTGCAAAAAGAGCAACATCTGTTTGCACACTCTTACGACAGCTGGAAAAAGTAATGGAAGCCAGTAGTAGTCAATTCTATGACTAATTCTGACTATTGAGAAATACTGAAGAATAATAAACATATGAACCTGATATAAAAAGTACAGATTTGGACGTTTTAATAAAATATAATCACTTGCAAAAAGAGCAACATCTGTTTGCACACTCTTACGACAGCCGGAAAAAGTGTTGGAAGCCAATAGTAGTCATAAAAAACTTCTGACCCTTAAGAAATACTGAAGGATAATAAACCATATGAACCTAATATAAAAAGTACAGTTTTTATCGTGTTAATACAATATAATCCCTTACAAAAAGAGCAACATCTGTTTACACACTCTTACGACAGCTGGAAAAAGTAATGGAAGCCAGTAGTAGTCAATTCTATGACTAATTCTGACTATTGAGAAATACTGAAGAATAATAAACATATGAACCTAATATAAAATGTACAGCTTTGGGAGTTTTTAAAAAAAATATATACACTTGCAAAAAGAGTAACATCTGTTTGCACACTCTTACGACAGCTGGAAAAAATGTTGGGAAGCCAATAGTAGTCATAAAAACTTCTGACCCTTGAGAAATACTGAAGGATAATAAACATATGAACCTAATATAAAAAGTACAGTTTTATCGTTTTAATAAATATAATCACTTGCAAAAAGAGCAACATCTGATTACACATTCTTACGACAGCTGAAAAAAAGTAATGGAAGCCAGTAGTAGTCAATTCTATGACTACTTCTGGCCCTTCAGAAAATACTGAAGAATAATAAACATATGAACCTGATATAAAAAGTACAGTCTTGGGAGTTTTAATAAAATATATTCACTTGCAAAAAAGAGCAACATCTGTTTGCACACTCTTACGACAGCTGGAAAAAGTAATGAGTAGTAGTCAATTCTATGACTAATTCTGACTATTGAGAAATACTGAAGAATAATAAACATAT
>CM063499.1:37142103-37144748 GCA_032207245.1 Pardosa pseudoannulata | reverse complement strand
ATATGTTTTATACTTTTTTTCATGTGAGAGCTAAATCATTTCATTTTTTTTTTTGTTTGCTTAAATCCCATGTAATGCAGAACTTGATATCTTGACCTAGGCAGTTCTGTAGTACCTCCAAACTGTGATCCTATGATCATGCCCTGGTAATTTTTTTCCTATCGAGTCGACTGTGAACTCGTTGGCTGATAGCGTCGGGAGAGTGACTGAGAGTGTCCTCCTCCCCATTTCTTTCTCTCTGTAACTGATTATTCGGAGCAGTGACGATTTGAAAGCTAATTCCTGTAATGATCTACAATTCACTGTACATATCATCATCATCATCATATCTGTGAACCTTTATGTATTTGTGCTTCTAATAAAGATCTTTAGTCTGTACGTAGGCCTCCGCTATTCTTTATCCAGCTCACTTAGAGTTATATGCAACAATAGTATGCAACACAGTATGCAACAATACCTCTGGAAGTGGCAGACCAAGATTGGTGGTGGGGGCTTCTCCTTCTAAATTATGATGAACCACTTTGTTTTGTCCCCTATTCAGGACAACTGTTCATTACCTATAATGTGATCCAAAGTAAAATAGCCAAAACATAACTGGGGCTTGGTTGTGGCGAATGCTAAGAAAAGCACGTTACCCTGTTTTTAAAATAATACTAATAAGAAAAAAAACCTATTTGTTCATTTTAAACCCAAGGCTACCCTGATTAACCCGGCTTAGCAGAAACCATGTCCTTGCCTTCGAAGGGTGTTTTAACACTGCTGTCATGTGACTATTTCTTTCTGAAATTGAAAGAACACTTCTCTGGGCAGTGCTGAGAAAAAAGCTGTCCTGTACTGGTAAAATGGGCAAGGACGTAATTTCTACTAAATTTGATTAATTTGGCCAAATTGGTCTTGCATTAACCAAAATGCCATGATAGGTTTGAAGAGTATGAGTAAAGTAATCAGAATGTAGCCTTATGTTCATTTTTTTTATTTGTAATCTATCATGTACTAAAAATCGTGGCTAAAAGGGGGAAGAGCTGAATTCTACCAAGCTTGATTAATTTGGTCAAATTGGTCTAGAAATAACAAGAATGTCTTCATAGGTTTGGAGAGTATGAGCAAAATAATCAGAATGTAGCCTTATCTTCCTTTTTGTATTTTTAATCTATCATTTACTAAAAGTCATAGCTAAAAGGGGGAAGAACATAATTCTACCAAGTTTGATTAATTTGGTCAAAGTGGTCTAGAAATAACAAAAATGTCTTCATAGGTTTGGAGAGTATGAGCAAAATAATCAGAATGTAGCCTTATCTTCCTTTTTGTATTTGTAATCTATCATTTACTAAAAGTCATAGCTAAAAGGGGGAAGAACATAATTCTACCAAGTTTGATTAATTTGGTCAAAGTGGTCTAGAAATAACAAAAATGTCTTCATAGGTTTGGAGAGTATGAGCAAAATAATCAGAATGTAGCCTTATATTCCTTTTTGTATTTGTAATCTATCATTTACTAAAAGTCATGGCTAAAAGGGGGGAAGAACATAATTCTACCAAGTTTGATTAATTTGGTCAAAGTGGTCTAGAAATAACAAAAATGTTGTGGCGGTTGTGCGAAGAAGATGCAGACTCCTATGCAAATTCCAGGCGTGATCGCCTGCGCATGCACGACTGCATATAAGCGGAGGAATTCCCTTCGTTTGGGAGAGCGTTGCTGGCTGGCTTGACTGACTTCTCGTGCCTGACCTTTGCGGAAGCTATGCAAATTCCAGGCGTGATCGCCTGCGCATGCACGACTGCATATAAGCGGAGGAATTCCCTTCGTTTGGGAGAGCGTTGCTGGCTGGCTTGACTGACTTCTCGTGCCTGACCTTTGCGGAAGGATCTCCTGGTCGAGTGCTGCTGAAGTGTTCGACGTTGTCTTCTCCCTGATTGCTGTGGCTCTGAATAAGGCTTCAGACCTTCGTCTTTGATGTCGTAAGCTACTCTCGCTAGCAACCCATAGATTCGAGGAAGGCCTTGCTGCTGATCCAGCGCAGGTATTGCACACCCAACTTCCGAACGCTGGCATATTACGTATTTCATTTTTGCAATTTATGTTTTAAACGCTCACACAAATTGTGGAAAAGTTGAGTATACTTGTATAGCGTAATAAATTGTGTATTTTTATCATACCTCAAGTTTTTTCCTGTTTTGGTATAGATTTTGTTAAGACAAGATTATACAGTTATCGGGTCACGAGTTAAGACTTGTGGTAGGTTCCGAACTGTTACTTAAGTTAAACTTTTAATAAATAGGCTGTAATATTCTCGGGGCCACCACAATGTCTTCATAGGTTTGGAGATTTTGAGAAAAATAATCAGAATGTAGCCTTATCTTCCTTTTTGTATTTGCAATCTATCATGTACAAGTAAAATGGGGAAGAACGTAATTTCTACCAAGTTTGATTAATTTGGACAAATTTGTCTAACGTTAACCAAAATGCCATGACAAATTTGGAGAATATGAGTAAGGTAATCAGAATGTAACCTTATGTTCATTTTTTTATTTGTAATCTATCATGTACTAAAAATCGTGGCTAAAAGGGGGAAAAGCTGAATTCTACCAAGCTTGATTAATTTGATCAAATTGGTCTAGAAATAACAATGTCTTCATAGGTTTGGA
>CM063499.1:37089603-37127103 GCA_032207245.1 Pardosa pseudoannulata | reverse complement strand
AAATTCAAAATCAAAATTGTTGTTTAGCATAGAAGTCCACGTTAAAAATACTCTTTTACATTTAGTAAACACAGTTTTGGATATGAACTCTTTTATACAGATATATACTGATTTTAAGCCTAGTTGTACAGCAAAGATTGATCCAATTTTCCGAGAAATATAAAATATGTTTTATGCTACACAGCATATTAAAAAGGGATTTTTCTTGAAAATTATGCATTTTGAAATCTAAACGCATGAATATCGGAGTCTCTTTTGGTCTTAACCAAGTATCTAATGATGCCCTTAATATGTGTTCTTTCCTGAACTTGTTTATTTATGGTATATAATAATTTGTAATTTCACCATAAAAAATTTCAGAAAATTTGAGTCTGTTAAATTCAAAATCAAAATTGTTGTTTAGCATAGAAGTACACTCTAAAAATACTCTTTTACACTTAGTAAACACAGTTTTGGATATGGATTCTTTTATACAGGTATACAGATATGATTTTAAGTCTAGTTGTACAGCAAAGTTTGATACGATTCTTAGAGAAATATTAAATATATATTATGTCACATAGGATATTAAAATATGATTTTTCTTGAAAACTATGCATTTTGCAATATAAACGCATGACTATCGGAATATCTTACGCCTTAACCAAGCATTTTAAGATGCCCTTGATATGTGTTCTTTCCTGAACTTGTTTATTTAGGGTCTATATGAATTTGGAGATTTCCTCACAGAAAATATTTTGGAAAACTTGAGTATGTTGAATTCAAAATCAAAATTGTTGTTTAGCAAAGAGGTGCACGCTAAAAATAGTCTTTTACACTTAGTAAACACAGTTTTTGAAATGAATGAGATTTTAAATCAAGTTTTACAGGAAAGTTTGATATGATTCTTCGAGAAATATTAAATATTTCATGCCACATAAGATATTAAAAAGGGATTTTTATTGAAAATTGTGCATTTTGCAATTTAAACGTATGAATATCGCAGTCTCTTATGGCCTTAACCAAACATTTTAAGATGCCCTTGATATGTGTTCTTTCCTCAACTTTTTTATGTAAGGTCTATAAGAATTTGTAAATTGCATCACAGACAAAATTTCGGAAAATTTGAGTCTGTTGAATTTAAAATCAAAACTGATTTACTGCAAAGAAGTACACTATAAAAATACTCTTTTATTCTTAATAAACACAGTTTTTATATGACTCTTATATGCTTGTACACTTAGTAAACACAGTTTTGGATATGAAATCTTTTATACAGATATACATTGATTTTAAACCTAGTTGTACAGCTAAGTTTCATCCGATTCTCCGAGAAATATCAAATATGTTTCATGCCACATAAAATATTAAAAAAAGGATTTTTCTTGAAAATTATGCATTTTGCATTCTAAACGCATGAATATCGGAGACTCTTATGGCCTTAAACAAGCATTTTAAGTCTGTCATATGGCTTTAAAATAATCATATTTAAATTTTTTTTAAATAGAAGAGGATTTGAAGAAGTTCCATTACTTTTTCGGAGTCTATGAGAATTTGTAAATTTTATCACAGAAAAATTTCAAAAAACTGGAGTCTGTTGAATTAAATATAAAAATTGTTGTACTGGAAAGACGTACACGATAAAAATACCCTTTTACACTTAGTAAATACTGTTTTTGATATGAACTCTTTTATAACGATATAAATTGATTTTAAATCTAGTTTTACACAAAGTTTAATCCGATTTTCCGAGAAATATTAAATATATTTCATGCCACATAAGATATTAAAAAGGGATTTTTCTTGAAAATTGTGCATTTTGCAATTTAAACGTATGAATATCGCAGTCTCTTACGCCTTAACCAAGCATTTTAAGATGCCCTTCATATGTGTTCTTTCCTGAACTTTTTTTATGTAAGGTCTATAAGAATTTGTAAATTACATCACAGAAAAAACTTCGGAAAATTTGAGTCTATTAAATTCAAAATCAAAATTGTTGTTTAGCATAGAAGTACACGCAAAAAATACTATTTTACACTTAGTAAACACAGTTTTGGATATGAACTTTTTTTACAGATATACACTGATTTTAAGCCTAGTTGTACAGCACAGTTTGATACGATTCTTAGAGAAATATCAAATATATATTATGTCACATAGGATATTAAAATGTTATTTTTCTCGAAAATTATGCATTTTGCAATATAAACGCATGAATATCGGAATCGCTTATGACTTTAACCAAGCATTTTAAGATGCCATTGATATGTGTTCTTTACTGAACTAAGTACTTAAGATCTATAAGAATTTGTAAATTTCATCACAGAAAATATTTCGGAAAACTTTAATCTGTTGAATTAAAAATCAAATTTGTTGTTTAGCAAAGATACGCACTCTAAAAATAGTCTTTTACACTTAGTAAACACAGTTTTTGAAATGAATGAGATTTTAAACCAAGTTTTACACGAAAGTTTGATATGATTCTTCGAGAAATATAAAATATTTCATGCCACATAAGATATTAAAAAGGGAATTTTCTTGAAAATTGTGCATTTTGCAATTTAGATGTGTGAATATCGGAGTCTCTTATGGCCTTAACCAAGCATTTTAAGATGCCCTTGATATGTGTTCTTTCCTGAACTTTTTTATGTAAGGTCTATAAGAATTTGTAAATTGCATCACATACAAAATTTCTGAAAATTTTAGTCTGTTGAATTTAAAATCAAAACTGTTTTACTGCAAAGAAGTACACTCTAAAAATACTCTTTTACACTTAATAAACACAGTTTTTATATGAACTCTTTTATACATATATACACTGATTTTAAACTTAGCTGTACAACTAAGTTTAAAATCAGATTTTGATCCGATTTTGCGAGAAATATCAAATACATTTTAAGCCACATAGGATATTAAAAAAGGAATTTTCTTTAAACTATGCATGTTGCAATCTAAACGCATAAATATCGTAGTCTCCAATGGCTTTAACCAAACATTTTCAATCTGTCATATGGTTTTAAATTAATCATTTTTGAATTTTTTTCATCTGAAGAAGCTTTATTCCTATTTTAGGGTATTTGTTGGCTACTGCAAAATTTTTTCCTTTAATCACTCTTACATATTTGACATTATATTTTAAAGTATCCTTTCCCAAAATTTTCATACATGAAATTGTGAAATTACCAGAATTTCCCCGTTCCATAATTTAATCAAGCATATAATTATCTTACAAGAAACTATCCAAAACTAATATTTCTTGCAACTACTGAAAACACCACTACAAACAAAAATGTAATTAAAAAATGAAACATATCTGTCTCACAAATTTATAACAAAAATCCTATAATTATACCAACTTTATTATAATTAACAAAATATAAGGAGAAAAATAATAATCATTCTAGTGACTTCACATTTTTTATTAGGAATTAAACTCACTCTATAAATACAACCCAATATATATATATATATATATATATATATATATATATATATATATATATATATATATATATATATATATATATATATATATATATATACATATATATATACATATATATATATATATATATATATATATACATATATATATACATATATATATATATATATATATATATATATATATATATATATATATATATACATATATATATACATATATATATATATATATATATACATATATATATATATATATATATATATATATACATATATATATATACATATATATATATACATATATATATATATATATATATATATATATATATATATATATATATATATATACATATATATATACATATATATATATATATATACATATATATATATATATATATATATATATATATATATATATACATATATATATATATATATATATATACATATATATATATATATATATATATATATATATATACATATATATATATATATATATACATATATATATACATATATATATATATACATATATATATACATATATATATATACATATATATATATATATATATATATATATATATATATATATATATATATATATATATATATATATATATATATATATATATATATATATATATATATATATATATATACTAAAGAAGAAATCACTTTAAAAATAAAATAAGAATAATAAAAGTAGTAATAATTAAACTTTCTATATAAATACAGCTTGAAATATTAATAAAAACAAAGACCAACATTTATACTTATAACTCTATGAAATAGGTAATTCTTATTTACATTCCACATAGGAAGCAGTAGAATGTTGCATTTATAAAGTATGTTAATAAATAATAGCCATACAAACTGTGGCATTGTAAATTAGATTTTTATGTAAAGCAGAGAAAATATTCCGGGCGGAAAAATCCTGAATTTCCGAAGTAGCCTAACACGAAGCGAATATGAGAATTTCATCTAGAAAACGCCCTATAAACTGCAAAATGTAAGCTTATCTAAACACAAAATCTCAGTCTCTATTCAAATCACGTTTAGTCTGTACCAGCATATCAGATCGGGACAGATGAAATTAAAGCATATGAACTAGTGTAAAGGTACTGCACATGTGAAAAGTTCTAACTGGCAAATATTATAATGAGTGTTTATATGATTTATTTTTCTATGGTATAATAAAAACCTAAGTTTGTAACAGATTAGGATTTTTTGGGATGCTTTTTCATTTATGGTTCTGGAAACCATCAATAATAGATGCGAAAATCCAGTTACATTAAGGGATCATGCCATTCTTAAAAGTCGAAAAATATAAGGTAATTATAATTTTTTATTCTTATAGCTTGAAAACTACCAGTTTTATAAACATAAATTTTTTAGTATAATTGGGACAAATAATTATATTTACACAAATATCTCATACATTTTTGAAATATAAAAATTATTATTTTTAGAAATCCTCTATATAATAATAGCCTAAGTTATTTGTCAGTCTGTCCTCGAATTTATGAAGCAGTGGGACCTGGAATGGATAGAGGCATCCATATTGGGTTCGTAATGATTTAGAGTTAGCAAAATTCAAAGCGAGTAAAGTTTACCTTCTCCTGTCGGTCCGATTTTAATATAAATTGTTATAAACATGCTTCATATTACAGCAAAATTACTATAGTCTTTAAAACGTTCGAAATCCACCCTTTCAAATTCCTAGCATTATGACGTCATTCCTTTAACGATCTAATTTAATCATTCCTTATTTTAAATTATTTAAATATCGTCTGTATTATTTTCATACGTTCTATCACTGAACTTAGATATTACGTAAATAAATTTCTTTTATATTTGGCTAAAATAATAGATTAGGTACATATGTGATAATTTTCAATTTAATCATCGATTATTTATTGTTGAAATGAAAATTTTATCACCGGTATTAACGACAAATTCTGTCTACCTCCAGGGTGTAGTGGAAATGAGAGTTTCATTCCTTTGCTTCAAATAATTACTGTGGAAGAACTTCAGGATATTTTACATAATAAAGAGGTAAAAATAGAGTTTTTTCTAAGCATTATGACGTAAATTTTATCTCTGTTATCAACAAAAAATTATATTTATAAAAGTCTACGAGTCTATTTCAAGAGCTAATAAATATCTAGAGTTTAAGTTATGTATCTTTAAAAATTAACAAGTTCGTTTGTTTGTTTGTTTTTTATACATAAGCATACGTTTTGACTCAATGAAATCAATGTGATTCTAAACTACAGTTACAGTATCGGAAGACTTCAGAGGAGTATGAGGATAAACACATTATTGAGCGTGTACGGTATGATTCTCAATCAAAGAACAAACCATTTTTTGCTTGCCTCATAGGGTAATTTATAGATCTCGAAAATTAAAAAATTACTGATCCCGTCATATGACGGGCCATATGCTAGTATCTACGGAAAAAATCCCTTTAAAAATAAAATAAGAATAAAAATAGTGATAATTAAACTTCCTACTATAAATAGAGTTTGAAATATTATTACAAACAAAGCACGACATTTATACTTATAACTCTATGATAAAGAAATACCTAATTTTTATTTACATTCTGCATAAGAGGAAGTAGAATGTCGCATTTATAAAGTATGTTATAAAAAATCGCTATACAAACTGTGGCATTGAAACTTCAATTTTTATGTAAAGTAGAGAAATTATTCTATTCCGAATAAAATAAATAAGAATGTCCAAAACTCATATTTCTTGAAACTACTAAAATATCACTACTAATAAAAATGTAACAAAAAACAAACGAAACTATATATTTCTCACAAATTTATAAATCAAATCCCATATTTACACCATATACATTACAATATTTAAAAAATATAAAGAAAAAAATAATAACCATTCTACAGATTTCACAATTTTTATTAGGAATTAAACTCACTATATAAATAAATACAACCCAAACATCTTTTAATGAAGCTAACAATATCTAAAGAAGAAATCACATTAAAAATAAAATAAGAATAAACAAAAATAGTAATAATTAAACTTTCTACTATAAATACAGTTTGAAATATTTTTACAAACAAAGCTCAATATTTATATTTATAACTCTATGATGAAGAAATACCTAATTTATATTTACATTCCGCATAGCGGACAATTCAATGTCGCATTTATAAAGTATGTTATTAAATAACAGCCATACAGACTGTGGCATAGAAAATTAGATTTTTATGTAAAGTAGAGAAAATATTCCGGGCGGAAAAATCCTGAATTTCCGAAGTAGCCTAACACGAAGCGAATATAAGAATTTCATCTAGAAAACGCCCTATAAACTGCAAAATGTAAGCTTATCTAAACACATAATCTCAGTCTGCATTCAAATCACGTGTAGCCTGAACCGACATATCAGATCGGGACAGATGAAATTAAAGCATATGAACTAGTGTAAAAGTACTGCACATGTGAAAAGTTCTAACTGACAAATATTATAATGAGTATTTATATATATTTTTCTATGGTATAGTAAAAGCCTAAGTTTGTAACAGATTAGGATATTTTTGGGATGTTTTTTCATTTATATTTCTGAAAACCATCCCCTATATAATAATAGCCTAAGTTATTTGTCCATCTGTCCTCGAGTTTATGAAGCGGTTGGACCTGGAATGGATAGAGGCAACCATTTTGGATTCTTGATGAGTTAGGGTTAGCAACGTACGAAATCCACCCCTTCCCCCTTTTCTAGCTTTTAATGCCATTATTCCAAGCCCTATTTTCTACTGTTAAGAGCAAGTGGTTACGTTTATCAATTTGTCACATAACAAATCTGTAAAAATAACATTTTTTCTAGCATTATAACGCCATTCATTAAACCATCTCATTTAATCATTTTTTATTTTAAATTATTTAAATATCGTGTGCATTATTTTCTTACATTTTATCACTGAACTTAGATATTACGTAAATAATTTTCTTTCGTATTTGGCTTAAATAATACATTAGGAACATATGTGATAATTTTAAATTGAATCATCGATTATTTTTTGTTGCAATGAAACTTTTATCACCGGTATTAACAACAAATTTATCTACCTCCAGGGTGTAGTGGAATTGATATTTTTATTCCTTTACTTCCACTAATTACTATGGCAAAAAATGGGAAGAACTTACAGATAATTTACATAACAAAGCGGTAAAAATAGAGTTTTTTCTAAGCATTATTACTTAAATTTTATCATCGTTACCAACAATAAATTTTTATTTATAAAAGTCTAGGAGTCTATTTTAAGGACTAATAAATATCTAGCGTTTAAGTTATACATCTTTGAAAATTAACAAGTTCGTTTGTGTGTTCACACAAAACCACATGGTTTGACTCAATGAATTCAACCTGATTCTAAACTGCAATTACAGTATCGGAAGACTTTAGAGGAGTATGAAGATAAACATATTAATGAGCGTGTACGAGATGATACTCAGCCAAAACACTAACTATTTTTTTACCTGCCTCATAGGGTACCTTACAGATCTGGAAAAAAAAAAATTACTGATCCCGTCATATGATGGGCCATATACTAGTATCTAAAGAAAAAATCACTTTAAAAATAAAATAAGAATAAAAATAGAATAATTACACTTCCCACTATAAATACAGGTTGAAATATTATTATAAACAAAGCTCAAAATTTATATTTATAACTCTATGATAAAGAAATACCGAAATTTTATTTACAATCTACATTACGGACAACAGAATGTCTTGTTTATAGAGAATGTTATTAAATATTCACCATACAAACTGTGGCAATGTAAATTAGATTTTTATGTAATGCACAGAACGTATTCCGGGCGGAAAATTCCGGAATTTTCAAAATAGCCTAACACGAATCGTATATGAGAATTTCAACTAGAAAACGCCCTATAAACTGCAAAATGTAAGCTTATCTAAACACATAATCTCAGTCTCCATTCAAATCACGTTTAGCCTAAACCGACATATCAGATCGGGACAGATGAAATTAAAGCATATGAACTAGTGTAAATTTACTGCACATGTGAAAAGTTCTTACTGACAAATATTATACTAAAACTGTTTCTATGATCTATTTTAATATGGTAAAATAAAAGCCTAAGTTTGTAATAGATTAGGAATTTTTGAGTTACTTTTTCACTTATATTTCTGGAAACCATCTCCTATATAATAATAGCCTAAGTTATTTGTCCGTCTGTCCTCGAATCTATGAAGAGGTTGGACCTGGAATGGATAGAGGAAATCATATTTGTTTCTTGAAGAGTTAGGGTTAGCATAGTTCGAAATCCACCACTCCTTCCTTTTCTAGCATTTAATGCCATTATTTCAAGACCTATTTTCCCCGGTTAAGTGCAGGCGATAAAATTTATCTATTTCCCACAGATTATATAAAATAACATTTTTTCTATCATTATGACGTCACTCCTTTCACTATCTCATTTAATCATTTCTTATTTTAAATTAGTTAAATATCGTCTGCATTTTTTAAACAATTTATCACTGAAATTAGATATTACGTAAATAATTTTCTTTTATATTTGGATTAAATAATAGATTAGATATATATGTGATAATTTTAAATTTAATCACCGATCACTTTTTATTGCAATGGAAATTTTATCACTGGTATTAACAACAAATTCTATCTACATCCAGGGTGTACTGGAAATGATATTTTCATTTCTTTACTTCCATTAATTACTGGTGCTAAACAAATGGGAAGAAATTAACGATAATTTCGACGTAGCTAAGAAAACTAACAGAAGGCTGTTAAGTTTATCACATAATAAAGCTGAAAAAAAGTATTTTTTTAGCATTATGACGTAATTTTTATCATCGTTATTAACACCAAATGATATTCAAAAAAGAGTAAGAATTTATTTCAAGGACTAATAAATATCTAGCGTTTAAGTTATATATCTTTGAAAATTAAGAAGTTTGTTTGTGTTTTCGTTTTTTATACATAACCACATGGTTTGACTCAGTGAATTCAACCTGATTCTAAACTGCATTTACAGTAGCGGAAAACTTTAGAGAGTATGAAGATAAGCAAATTATTGAGCATGTACCCGATAATTCTCAGCCAAAACACGAAACATTTTTTACCTGAATCATAGAGTACTTTACAGATCTGGAAATAAAAAAAAAAACATTAATCCTATCATATGACGGGCCATATGCTAATATCTAAAGAAGAAATTCTATTATAAATAAAATAAGAATAAACAGAAATAGTAATAATTAAATTTCCTACCATAAATATAGTTTGAAATATTATTACAAACAAATCTCAACATTTAAACTTATTACTCTATGATAAAAAAATACCTAATATTTATTTATATTCCGCATAGGAAGTAGTAGAATGTCGCATTTATAAAGTATATTATTAAATATTTGCCATACAAACTGTGGCATTGTAAATTAGATTTTTATATAAAGTAGAGAAAACATTCCGGGCGGAAAAGTCCGGAAATTTCGAAGTAGCATAATACGAAATGTATATGAGAATTTCAACTAGAAAACGCCCTATAAACTGCAAAATATAAGCTTATCTAAACACATAATCTCAGTCTGCATTCAAATCACGTTTAGCCTAAACCGACATATCAGATCGGGACAGATGAAATTAAAGCATATGAACTAGTGTAAAGGTACTGCACATGTGAAAAGTTCTTACTGACAAATATTTAATAAGTCTGTTTATATAATCTATTTTTCTATAGAAAAAATAGATTAGAATAATAGCCTAAGTTTGTAAAAAATTAGGATATTTTGGAATGCTTTTTCATTTATATTTCTGGAAAACATCCTCTGTATAATAATAGCCTAAGTTATTTGTCCGCCTGTCCTCGAATTTATGAAAAGATTGGACGTGGAATGGATAAATGCAACCATATTGGATTCTTGATGAGCTAGCTTTAACAACATGTGAAATGCACCACTTTCCCCTCTTTTCCAGCATTTAATGCCATTATTTCATATCTTATTTTCCCTGGTTAACAGAAGGCGATTAAATTTATCAATATGTCACGTAATATATATATAAAAATAATTTTTTTCTACCATTACGACGTCATTCCTTTCACAATCTCATTTAATCATTTCTTATTTTAAATATTATAAATATGGTCTGCATTATTGTTATATGTTTTATCAAAAAACTTAGATTTACTTAAATAATTTTCTTTTATATTTGGCTTAAATAATAGATTAGGTAATATGTGATAATTTTAAATTGAATCATCGATTATTTTTTGTTACAATGAAAATTTTGTCACCGGTATTAACAACAAGTTCTTTCCATAAAAGTCTAGGAGTCTAATTCATGGACTAAAAATATCTAGCATTTAAGTTATATATCTTTGAAAATTAACGAGTTCGTTTGTGTGTTTTTTTTTATGCATACCCACACGGTCTGACTCAATGAATTCAACCTGATTCTAAACTGCATTTATAGTATCAGAAGATTTTAGAAGAGAATGAAGATAAGCAAATTATTGAGCTTGTACCCGATAATTCTCAGCCAAAACACAAAAAAAATTTTATCTGCCTCATAGGGTACTTTACAGATCGGGAAAATAAAATAAAAATTATTGATCCCGTCACATGACGGGCTATATGCTAGTATCTAAAGATGAAATCTCTTTAGATATAAAATAAGAATAAACGAAAGTAGTAATAATTAAACTTCCTACCATAAATACAGTTTGAAAGATTACTATAAAAAAGCTCAATATTTTTACTTATAACTTTATGATAAAGAAATACCTAATTTTTATTTACATTCCGCATAGGAAGTAGTAGAATGTCACATTTATAAAGTATGTTATTAAATATTCGGCATACAAACTCTGGCATTGTAAATTAGATTTTTATGTAAAGTAGAGAAAATATTTCGGGCGGAAAATTCCTGAATTTTCAAAGTAGCGTAACACGAAGGCTTTATGAGAATTTCAACTAGAAAACGCCCTATAAACTGCAAAATGTAAGCTTATCTAAACACATAATCTCAGTCTGCATTCAAATCACGTTTAGCCTGAACCGACATATCAGATCGGGACAGAGGAAATTAAATTATATGTACTAGTGTAAAGGTACTGCGCATGTGAAAAATTCTTACTGACAAATATTATAATAAGACTGTTTATATGATCAGTTTTTCTATTGTACAATAAAAGCCTATATTTGTAACAGATTAGGATTTTTTTGGATGCTTTTTCTATTATATTTCTGGAAACCATCCCCTATGTAATAATAGCCTAAGTTATTTGTCAGTCTGTCCTCGAATTTATGATGCGGATGAATTCGGTATGGATAGAGGAAACCATATTAGATTCTTGAAGAGTTAGGAACGTTCTAAATCCACCAACTGCCCCCTTTTTTAGCATTTAATGACATTATGCCCTATTTTTCCATGTTAAGAGCAGACGATTAAATTTATCAACTCGTCACATAATAAATATATAAAAATAACATTTTTTCTAGCATTATGACGTCGTTCCTTTAACCATCACATTTAATCGTTTCTTAATTTAAGTTACTTCAATATCGTCTGCATTATTTTCATACGTTTTATTACTGAATTTGGATATTACGTAAATAATTTTCTTTTATATTTGGCTTAAACACTTAGGTACATATATCACTTAGGCATATATGTGATAATTTCAAATTTAATCATCGATTAATTTTTGTTCCAATAATAAGGTAATTTTTTTACCATAATTATAACAAATTCTTATAGTTACACATTCTTATATTACATCTCATTCATTTTTGCAATATAATAATTATTTTTTGGAAATCCTCTATATAATAATACCTAAGTTTTATGCTTTGTCCTGAAATTTTATGAAGAGTTGGATGAATATATATATATATATATAAGATATAAAAAAATTTTATCTGTATATACTATATATAAAATATTTATATATATATATATATATTAATATATATATATAAAATATATTTATATTATATAATAGTAATATATACATAAAAAGTATATTATATATTTATGATATATATTATATATATATATAATATATATAGTAGTATAATATATTATATAAGTATTTATATATATATATATATATATATATATATTTTATATATATATATTATATATATATTAAGTATATATATATATATATTATATATATTTATAGTATATTATATATATATATATATATATATATATATAAATATATATATATATATGTATATATAAACACATATATATATAAATATATATAGATATATATATATGTATATTAAAATATGTATATATATATATATATATATATATATATATATATATATTATATATCATATATATATATATATATATACATATTAGGATATATATGTATTTTTATATATATATATTATATATATCTATGTATATATATATATGTATATATATATATTTATATAATATATATATATACATATATATATATATGTATATATATATATATATATATATATATATATATGTATTTATATATATTTATATATGTATATTTATATTATGATATATTTATATTATATATATATTTATATATACATATATAATACATATATATATATATTATATATATATTATATATTTTTATTTATATATTATATATATATATATATATATATATATATATATATATATTATATCTATATATATATATATATATATATATATATATATATATACATATATATATATATATATATATATATATATATATACATATATATATATATTTTTATATATTATATATATATATTTATATATATATATATATATATATATATATATATATATATTTATATAATATATTTATATATATATATATATATATATATATATATATATTATACACTGAAATAAATAGAGGCATCCATATTGGATTCTTGATGAATTAGAGCGAGTAAATGATGAAAATTATATTGAATACAACCAGTAAAAATTTCATGAAAAATAAGAAAAAAAAATTGAGATAATATGCTTGTTATATGAAAAAAACACACGAAAATTTGAGAAAAAAAAGTGTAAGTTTTTTAGGTTAAATTTATTTACAGTAAACAGCTGACACGTTTCAATTTTCACGGTTTGTTTTAAAATATTTAGAAATAAATTCTTTTTTACATATATTTAAAAAAATTCTAGTATTTTGTCGATTTAACAGTCGTATGACTTCTTGATTGCCACAATGCCTTGAGACTCGAAGATATTTTAGGGTAAGCATATTCGAACATTCTTTCAAAAATTGCTTATTTACATTGCATGCTTAAAAGTTAATAAGTTGGAGCAGTGATTTCTGATAAGTTAGAAAGTGCAGTTAATTGCAGCTTTACACAACTGGTGTAAAGACTAAGCAATCTCATGGGGAAGAACGCTTAATTCCATTACTTTAGAGCTGTCAGATTACATTATCGGTTTCCAGGCAACACATCTAACAATCTGTAATCACTTTCTATTGAAAAGGAAAAGACCTCATATACTGATTTTTACGCAATTTACTTCTGTCTTTAATCCATTATCCCATTAGTTCATACAAAGTTTCGGTTCATAAAGCTTTTAGGTTGGATGTGAAAGTGGAGTTATGCATTGCTTCGAAACAAAGATTTTACAGATTTTTCTCATAAAATATATCATTTATTTTTGTAAAACAAGTATTATTTTAGCGAATGATTATTCATAAACATAGCTGAAGGAGATTCTTTTAACTGTAACATTATCAAAACTGTATCCTTTCAACCAAAATTCCTACGTTTTTCAATGTAAAAAATACACTGAAGAGCCAAAACATTATAATTACCCCTACATTTTGCAATGAAATGCCTGGATGACGTAGAAGGCACGTGATCAGGTGGAAGTGGTATTTAACTGATGCTGGAGAGTCTGAAGAATCATTCTTTCACTTCCAGGATCATGATGCTGAATTCCAGTTAATGTCCTGGCCGCCTAACTCACCGAGTATCAATCCGATAGAACACATTTGAGATGTCATGGGACCTCAGCTCTGAGTTCAAAGACCACCAATTCGAGATATCTCGGATTTGCGTAACCGTTGCTAAAACATCTGGTACAATCTGTCTCCGGCCATCTACCGAGGACTTGTGGTATCCATGCCAAAGAGGGTTGAATCTGTGTTGCGCGCCAAAGGTGGGCCAACTCGTTATTGACAACTGGTCATAATGTTTCGGATCTTGAGTAAACATCCAATTCAAAGAAAAAAATTAAACATATGAAAGTTTCAAAAAAGTCGATGTGGTTAGGTCCATATAAATGGATTCTGAAATTTTGTTTTATTCATTCAATAATTATCACTTATATAATATGTATGTAATATTTACAGTAAGTAATTTTTACAAAAAACGGTGTTATGTTAGAAACTTTGACATCTATTTTACGGAAGTTCAATAAAAGTTAAAGGCAAACTTATTGTTTTAAAACATACTACAATAGCTCAAAATAACTTTGAATTTAAATTTCTATGTCTTTTAGATACATATATATACTTTTAAAAAATATATTAAAAAAAATGAGTTTTTTCCGTAAAAGTTAAAAATTTATCATTGTAAAAAAAAGAAAAACAACAGATTTTGGGATATTCAAGAAAATTTAAATTCAATCGGATGAAAATTATATTGTATACAACCAGTAAAAAATTCCTGAAAGATATTCAAAGCTTTTTGAGATAACATGCACGTTACGTGAAAGAAAAAACAATTTAAGAAAAATCAAGTTAAATTTTGTAAGTTATATATTTTTACAGTAAACAGTTCACACGTTTTTATTCACCACTCATTTCAACATTGGAAATTTTTTAAGTGGATTGTTTTAAAATGTTCAAAACTGTATTCCTTTACAGATGCGATAGTTACTCTGAAATTTTTGAGATACGCGCAGACATGAATTTACAAAATAAAAATAAAGGTTTAATTTTAAAATACAAAGTATTTTAACACAGGAGACGATTTTTTACTGATTTACTTCAACTTGTTTAGCGTAGAATAAATTTTAAACAGAAGAGAAAATGGAGTTGATTGGAGAACATTTTCGCGCTATAATTTTCTACGACGTTAAAGCAGTATTAAATCAAGAAGAATGCTTTCAACGGTTGCAATTGGCATTTGGTGATGAATCTCCAGCTCGTGCTACTGTATTCTGATGGTTTGAAGAATTTAGCAGAGGTCACAATTTTCTTCAGGATTAAGAACACAAGGAAGGCCGCCGTCGGCAGTAAGCCCGGATAATGTGTCTGCCATACGAAAAATGTTAATGGATGATAATTGCTGTAGCTATCAAATTATACAAAAGGAACTTAACACTGGATCCTCAGCCACACACAAAATTATTAATGAAGAATTATATATGAAAAAAGAAGTTTGCCGTTGCGTTCGCCATAATCTAACTGAGCACCGAAAAGGGGAGCATGAAAGGACCAGTAAAGAAACTTTTAAATTGCTAAATGATGATAGCCACCATATCATTTCTAAAATTGTAAAGGGTGATGAAATGTACCTACGTTTTTTGACGTTCCAACACGTCAAGAAATCAAATTATGGGTCTTTGAAATGATTCCAAGCCGACAATGGCGAAAAGACAACGCGCACTGTAAAAAGTGATGTATGCCGTTTTCTTCAGAAGTACGGGATTGGTCAAAGCCATCCACTTGGACAGAAGACAGTAACAGCAAACTGGTATACCACTAAATGTCTTCCACAAATTCTACAAAATGTGAATGTTAGGGGACTAATGCTTCACCATGACAATGCATCTTCACATACAGCCGGATTAACAGTTGAGTTTCTTAAACAAAAACAAATTAAAGTGATAGAACATCTGCCGTATTGACCTGATCTATCTCTGTCGGACTTTTTGTTATTCTTTAATTTAAAAAAGAACTTCCTCGTGTTCCGGGAGAAAAAAGAACTCCCTCGTCCAACGTGGACCTCGTTTTCTTTCGGAAGAAGAGATTGATGTGGCTATAAATGCATTTTTCATCTATTCCAAAAAATGAATGGCTTGAAACATTTAATTTGTGAGAAATTCGTCTACAAAAGTGCATTGATGCTGGAGGAGACTACATAGAACACACCGAAAGATACTATACAATATTGCATGACATACAAAAATTTTCAAGCATCACAATAGGTCATATATTCCAAAATGTATAGTAAGTTTCTTGACAGTTTAATTAGTTAAACGTATCTTGATTTTTTTCCTGAGAAAAAGATACATTATTGCATGATATATTTCAAAAGTCTTCAAACTAGAACCTGAGGCGTATTCCAAAATGTATATTAAGTTTCATAAGAATTCAATTTATTGAACGCATTTGGATTTTTTTTTACAACAAAGATACATTATTGCATGATATATTACAAAAGTCTTCAAACTAGAACCTGAGGCGTATTCCAAAATATATATTATGTTTCATAAGAATTCAATTTGTTAAACGTATTTTGATATTTTTTCTGAGTAAAAGATACATTATTGCATGATATATTACAAAAAGTTTAAAACTTCACCCTAAGTGTATATTAAAAAATATATATTATGTTTCATAAGAATTCAATTTGTTAAACGTATTTTGATTTTTTTCTGAGTAAAAGATACGTTATTGCATGACCTATTACAAAAATATTCAAACTTTACCCTAAATCGTATATTTCAAAAAGTATATTAAGTTTCATAAGAATTCGATTCGTTCAAGCTATTTGACTTTTTTGTTTTTTTCTGCTCGAAAGATACGTTATTGCATGACATATAAAATTTTTCAAACTTAACCCTAAATCGTATATTCCAAAATGGATATTAAGTTTCATGAGAGTTCAGTTTGTTAATGTATCTTGATTATTTTTCTGAGCAAAAGATACATTATTGCATAATATGTAACAAAAGTCTTCAAACTTGAACCTGAGGCGTATTCCAAAATTTATATTAAGTTTCACAAGAGTTCAATTTGTTGAACGTATTTGGATTTTTTTTCTGAGCAAAAGATACATTATTGTATGACATATTACAAAAAATGTCAGACTTCACCCGAAGGTGTATATTCCAAGATGTATATTAAGTTTCATAATACTTCAATTCGTTCACCCAATTCTGAGTTTTTTCGCACGAAAGATACGTTATTGTAAGACATATTACAAAAGTATTCAAACTTTACCCTAAAGCGTATATTCCAAAATGTATATTATGTTTCATGAGAGTTCGATTTGTTAAATGTATCTTGATTTTTTTTCTGAGCAAAAGGTACATTATTACATAATATATTACAAAAGACTTCAAACTTGAACGTGAGGTGTATTCCGAAATGAATATTAAGTTTAATAAGAGTTCAATTAATTGAACTTCTTTAGATTTTTTTTCGCAAGAAAGATACATTATTGCATGGCATATTATAAAAATGTTGAAACTTCACCCTAAAGCACATCTTCCGAAATGTATATTAAGTTTCATGAAGATTCATCGCGTTGAAATTATTTGATTTTTTTCCCTAAATGATTTAATATTTTTCTACGCTTGTGGTTCCAAAAAGGCATATTCAATTTACAGCTTTAGATTCACAGTTGCTGACAAAATAAGGGTTTTCGAAAAAAGGTCACTTTGCTGGTAAGTGGGCTACAATGCAAATATTAGACACGAAGGCAAAAAGTGCTTTTTATAAGCCTTCAAATCGAAAAATCACATTTTCTTTCCAAAGTTCCCACCCTTTAAGAAAGATTTTGTGCCCTGAAAAAATTTTAAGTGAAACGTCAAAGAAAGTTGTTCGCAACAAAAATATTTTATTTCTCTTTTCTTTCCCTTCCTTCCATGAGACTTCACTATTTTTTCTATTTTTATTCCTTGATCTTTGACATTAATATGCGACAAAACTTATGAAACTTTATAATATCTTCTAGAAAAAGGAATTATATTTCACTGTCTAATTTCCGACTTTAGGAAGAATTTCTTTCAGTTGACGTCATGTGGCATGGGAGTTCCAAATTCTATTATGTCAGTGCAAGCGTTTTATCTTTCTTTTATTCTATTTGATACATTAAGTTTCCTTTACTTTTCTGTAGAACTAAACGTTACAACTTCTAAATGCAATCTCTATAAAACTTTTCAACTTTTAATAACTTTTTTTTTTATTTCACACTTAAATGTTTTAATTTTTTTTTGTAGAAATCTCATGTATATCTCTTTAATAAACTAAAACCTTAAATAATTTTAAAAATAATAAAAAATATTTTCAAAAATATAAATTTATAATTTGAATCTTTTGTTTCTGAGTATGTTGTTGCGAACATCAATGGTTTTAATATATGCTTTAAAAATCGTTTGTCATTAACTTTATTTTAATTTTTCTTTTGTGGTGTGGCAACTTTTGAAAAGAAAGAATAATAAGTTTTTCTGATGAAATTGAAGTATTATAAGATAACAGAAATCATATTTATGAAATTAATAAAAGAAAAGTTATCTTATTTCTGACGTATTCCATGAAATTGTCTATATTATGCAGTATTTGAATTAAAAACAAAATATGTAGAGCGTGCCAAGAAATATGTTGCACGCAAATGGTAAATTTTAAGATTTAATGAAGAACATAGTTCAAAAATAGATCCTATATACACAAACATAAGTTTAAGCACATTTTATATTTTTAAAACATGCTTAAAATTTTACCCTTTTTGCGGGTAATTTAGACACGTACATACCTCTATAAAACAAAAATATTACTCTCATAGTAATAATTTTAGTTCAGTTATAATGAAGAATCATTATTTTGAAATGCTGAAAATTTTGTGCATAAATATAAAACAGGTTTTGAGAAATCGTGAGGGCAACATTAAAAATTTACATTCTGAGAAAAATTAACTTAAAGTAATTACCTCTAATAAAAATTAACTGCCAAGTCCACTTCTAAGAACAAAAATCACACAAGTGTCTTTAATATGCTGAAAATTTTGTGCATAAATATAAAACAGGTTTTGAAAAACCGTGAGGGCAACATTAAAAATTTACATTCTGAGAAAAAATAACTTAATAAGTAATTACCTGTAAGAAAAATTAACTGTCAAGTCCACTTCTAAGCACAGAAATTACACAAGTGTCTTTAATATGCTTAAAATTTTCTGCATAAATATAAAACAGATTTTGAGAAATATTGCGCGCAATATTAAAAATTTACATTCTGAGAAAAATTAACTTAATCTAATTACCAGTAACAACAATTAGCTGTTAAGTCCACTTCTAAGAACAAAAATCACACAAGTGTCTTTAATATGCTGAAAATTTTGTGCATAAATATAAAACAGGTTTTGAGAAATCGTGAGCGCAACATTAAAAATTTACATTCTGAGAAAAATTAACTTAAAGTAATTACCTGTAAGAAAAATTAAATCTCAAGTCCACTTCGAGGCACAAAAATCCCACAAGTGTCTTTAATATGCTTAAAATTTTCTGCATAAATATAAAACAGATTTTGAGAAATACTGAGAACAATATTAAAAATTTAAATTCTGAAAAAAATTAACTTAAAATAATTACCTGTAAGAAAAATTAACTGTCAAGTCCACTTCTAAGCACAGAAATCACACAAGTTTCTTTAATATTTTTAATCAAAACTTTTAAACTAATCGGAACTAGTTATGCCTTTTTTAAAAATGTCTATAATTATAAACAGATATTTTTTGGATAATTTTGACATGTCATTATCTAAAATAATATTCTCATAGCAATAATTTTAGTTCACTTATAAGAAAACATCATTATATTTAAACTAGCATATAGTCCGTCATATGACGGAATCAGTAAAATTTTTAATTTTCCAGAATTGTAAAATACCCCATGAGGCAAATAAAAAAATTATTTGAAATTTGGCTGAGCATTATCTGTTACACGCTCAATAATTTGTTTACCTTCATACTCCTCTAAAGTCTCCTGATACTATGAATGTAGTTTAGAATCACGTTGAATTAATTTAGTCAAACCATGTGGATATGTATGAAAAAGAAACACACAAACGGACAAATTTCTTAATTTTCAAAGATATATAACTTAAAAGTTAGATATTTATTAGTCCATGAAATAGGCTCCTACACATTTATTAAACGTATTTGTTATTAACCCTTTGACAGTTTCATTTTTTTCCAGAATTCGGTCAAAAAAATGTCACATTTTTTTGTTCATTTTACATTTTTAAGTAAAGATATGTTATCAAAATTAACATTGCAACAACACATATTTTTAAGCATTTGTTACAACTTTTTTTCTTTCTATGAAAGCATCACAAAACTGAAGTTTACCTTTAGCCTAATCGATATCCCAGTTAATTTTTGGAATTCCAGTAAAAGCAAATCTAGGAGGCGGATCCTAAAGATTATCACAGTTAATTTAAAAAAAATTGTCTTGCTTGACTGATTCCATCTGTACTACTATCCAGGTCATCTAGTAAACTTTCGCTACTATCATTTACAGATAATTCAGTTTCTCATTCCGAGTCACAGTTCGAATCACAAGAAATTAGCTCCATACGCTCTGAATTATCCGTTATTTAAAAGTAAAAATATATTATTCAACTCTTACATCAATAAAATTATCAGGCGGTTAGTAAAATATAACCAGAAAGCTATACACTGAAAGATAACAATTAGTCTTCTGATACAAAACATGCGAAAAAACCCGCGCTTTTGAACCAATCAGAGTAGAAAATACAATAAACTGCAAACTATCATTTACTGGACATCTATACGAATAATTTGTTACTAAAATTGGAAAAAATACGGTCTAAAGAGTGCTAGCGAAATAGAAATCAGATTGCCCGTACGGAGTACGGGCAAATCAGTAAAGGCCTGAAAGCTGTGCCCGTACGGCGTACGGGCAAAACAGGGAAAGGGTTAATATCGGTGATAAAATTTTCATTGCATCAAATAATAATCGATGATTAAATTTAAAATTATCACATATGTACCTAATCTATTATTGAAGCCAAATATAAAGGAAAATTATTGACGTAATATCTAAATCCAGGGATAAAATATATGAAAATAATGCAGACGATATTTAAATAATTTAAGATGGTTAAAAGACTGATGTCATAATGCTGGAAAAAAATGTTATTTTTACCTATTTATTATGTGATAAATTGATAAATTTAATCGCTTGCTCTTAACCGGGGAAAATAGGGCTTGAAATAATGGCATTAAACGCTCGAAAAGGTGGGAAATGGTGTATTTCGAACGTTTTAAAGACTACAGTATTTTCCGCTGTGATGTGAAGCCTATTTATACCAATTTATTTTAGAATCGGATCGATAGTTTAGGAGAAGATAAACTTTCCTTGCTCGCTTTGTATGTTGTTAACCCTAACTCATCATGAATTAAATATGGATGTCTGTATCCACTCCAGGTCCAACCGCTTCATAAAATTTGAAGACAGACGGATAGATAGCTTTGGCTGTTATTATATAGGGTTACTGAAAATTTTGATAGCTGTTTAGAAATTCTGCACGTTACATTTAAATGTGTATTCCGAGAAAATTCAACTTAAAGTAATAAGTAAACAAATTACTGCCAAGTTTACTAGTAAGCAGAGAAATCATTAGTGTGTCATTTATATATCTGATAATAATTTTAAAAGTAAGAATAACTTTTTATGCTGTTTTTTTGTTTAAATACGTAGATATTTTAATTTATAAAATACATTTTTTTTTTAAATTGAGAACTGTGAGAGTTTAAGGGTATTGAGACGACTTAAAGTCATTTATTTATCATGAACATAAGTTAAATTTTAAAAAAAATGTTTAGACTGTTAAGAAATTTAGTAATTATTCTTATTAGGTAATATGAAGTACATTTGCACTGGTAGTTTTTATTTAATTTATTATTTTATTTTAATTATTTATTTATACTTATTTCTAACATTTTAAGTCATTTATTCATCGTGACTATAAGCTAAATTTTATATGAAGTTATATAAGTTATTGATATTGCTATTGTAAAAAATTAAGAAGCTATTTTGCACAGCGAAATTTTATTTATTCTTATTCCTTTTTTAATTTGTTTTAATATTTATTTATATTCATAATTTTTAGATCTTTAAATTATCGAAAGTCTTCATTTCCCTTTTAACTATTGGTGACCACGAGAACAGAAATTTCTGCTTAACCCCTTCAATGTTTGCTCGTATGGCATACCTGCACATCTTTCGGGTCTTTACTGATTTGCGTTCGGTGTAAATCTGATTTAATTTTCTTAGATGTTTCGACCGTAATTTTTCCATTTTAGTAACAGATTATTGTTGTTTAGTTTCCAGTAAATGATAGTTTGCAGTTATTGTATTTCTAATATGATTGGTTCAAAAGCGAGAGTTTTTTCATGTTTTGTGTCAGAGACGAATTGTATCTTTCAGTGTATAGCTTTCTGGTTATGTTTTACTAACACTGATAATTTTATTTATGTAAGAGTTGAATAATAGACTTTTACTTTTAAATAGTGGATAATTCAGATTATGGAGATAATTTCTTGTGATTCGAACTTACTAATCAGAAACTGAATTATCTGTAAAATATATAAAAATTTTTTAAATGACCTGAATAGTAGTGACTCTTATAGTAGTACAGATGGAATCAGTCAAACAAAACAATCTTTTTAAATTATTTGTGATAATCCTTCAGATCCGCCTCCCAGATTTGCTTTCACTGGAATTCCAAAAATTAACTTGGATATCGATGAGACTAAAGGTAAACTTCAGTTCTATGATGCTTTCATAGAAAGAAAAAAAGTTGTAATAAATGCTTAAAAATATTAGATTGTTATTTTAATAACATATTTTACTTAAAAATATAAAATGAACAAAAAAATGAATTAAAAAACGTAAAATGTTTTGACCGAATTCTGGAATAAAATGAAGTCAATGGGTTAGATAAAATTGACCAGAACTGTGCATTAATCTATAATAAAAATTAAATTGTTTTAAGTATAAGTCTATAATTTTTAAACTAGCTTGTGTGTATGTAAATCTTCAAACTGAACTTCAAAAATATTTATAGCAGCATAAAATAAGATTAGATTTATCATAGAGAATAAAATTAAGTATAATTTCATGCTAAGGAAAACAATTAAACAGTGCTCATGTTTTACAGTAGACGGTAATAATCAAACTGTCAAATTCATAAGACTCTATGGGAAAAGAAGACAGTGCTAATACCTCTCATTCTTCTATTGAAGAATTCTTTTAAGTGCTTCGGCTTATTAGGTCTGTATTAGCTAGTTCATCAAATAACTTTTCTAGTGTATACATATATAAATTTTTCATCGTATAATCTTAAACCAATTTGCAATTTAATTATTATATTAAGTATGTATTCAGTTATGTTATAATCTTGCAAACGTATTAAAGTTATGTTATTCTCTTGGAGAATAAAATCATTCAACACCTAAATAATACAAATTAGTTTTTGAAATTAAGTCTTTATTGAATTAAAACCTTACAGCTTCCTAAAAAAAGAAATGTCATTAAATTGAGGTTTGAAGTTAATTTCAACATATATTACACATAATCATATAAATGATCATAAATTTTTCATCGTATAATCTTAAACCAATTTGCAATTTAATTATTATATTAAGTATGTATTCAGTTATGTTATAATCTTGCAAACGTATTAAAGTTATGTTATTCTCTTGGGGAATAAAATCATTCAACACCTAAATAATACAAATTAGTTTTTGAAATTAAGTCTTTATTGACTTAAACTTCATATCTTCCTAAAAAGAAATGTCATAAATTGTTTATTTTTCAACATATAATACATTCTCAATAATATAAAATTTATTTTTTTTATTTATTTTTTATATATTATATAATTATTTCTTTTATATATAATTAGTTTTTTTTTTTCTTTTTTTATATAATTTATTTTAATTTTTTTTAACTTTATTTATTTTTTTTCTTTATTTAAATATATTTTTATTATATTTTTTTTTTTTTGTTTTATTATTGTTTCTCTCTTATATTTTTTTTTTTTTTATTTTAACATATTTCAAAATTTTATTTTTTTTTTACATTATATAATTATTTATTTTAAATTTTTATTTTTAATTATTTTATTTTTAATATATAAATATTTTATTTTTTGTTATTTGCATATATAAAATTATTTTTTTTCTTTTTATATTTTTCTTTATTTTTTTTTATTTTTTACTCTTTTATATATTTTTTAAATATGTTTTATAATAATTTTATATTCATAAATAGTTTTTAAACAATACTCGTATTCAGTAAAAGATAAAAATATTAGAAAAAGTATATATCACTTTGTTTTGTAAGATAACAGAGGCTATTTTTGCAATTTAGGAAAATTTTTTTATTATTTATGATGATTATATTCTTTAAAAAATAAGAATACACGATGAAATGCAATTAATTTTATGATTACAAAAAAAATATAAAATAAATTATAAAAGATAAAAAATGCATTTATTGAAAACACAATTTGTAACTAAAATCATTGCAATACAGTTTACTGAAATACAATTGTTTTTATTAAGTAATGTGTATATTTATTAAGCCTTTTTGTGGAGTACAAACTATTTCGATTTCTAGACAACATCAGTACATGAAAAAGTCACACCTAAATATTTCGATGACATATTAATTTATATTAAGTTGACTTGATGTTAATTCACTTTACAACAGCAGATAACACACAACTCCCCAAAATAATTACCTTATTTTGTAAATATTATTATTAGCACAAAAATACATATATATATATATGTATTTATATATATATATACATATATATATATATATATATATATATATATATTATTATATATTATATATATATACATATATATATATATTATATATATATGTATACATATATGTATATATATGTATATTATATGTATGTATACATACACACAATATATATATATATATATATATAATATATTATATATATATTTATATATTTATATATATATATATATATATATATATTATATATTATAACATATATATATATATGTATACATATATGTATATATATATATATATGTATGTGTTACATACATATTATATATATGTATATATATATGTATGTATATATATGTATACATATAATATATATACATATATATATATATATATATATATGTATAGTGTAATACCTCTTTCAATTATAAATTTCTTAAATTTCCCCTGGACTACAAGCGGCCCATATGTTTACTCTTCTTTTAGTGTTAATTGACTAAATTTAGTTTATATTTTATATATTTTGTAATGCACTGAAAGAATTGTATAACTGTATATCCATACATCTTAAAAAATAGGGTTTCATACTCTATGAAAACCTTCTTTTTCCTCTAATAACATACTTTAAAAATCTCTAATAACATACTTGAAATCCTTTTCTCGATAATACCTTTATTGAAATCTGCTATAAATCATATACTTCTAAAATTTAACCACTTTCTTCTCGTTATAGTGATTTACATGAGAAGTTACTTAATTTAGAATGTATTTCGAATCAATGAAACATATAATGTTTGATTCCGAGTGCTTCAGAACAAGTATTTCCTTCTTTTATTAGAAATTTCTTCTGACTATATCCTTCAGAGTATGTTATAAAAATTGTTTAATCGTCATTACATATATTCTATACTTCTCCGCTATAAATATCAATGATATCTTCTAATGTTAAACATAATGTAGAACGAAAACACAATTTACGTGTGTCGAAATGTCAGGCATAGAAATGTAACCAGCGATAAAAATAGTTCATAAATAGCAAAGTTTTTTTTTCGAGAATAAGTTTCGAATGGCAGTTCCAAAAATACATTTTCGAATACCTTTAGATAAGAGGATTCACTTGTAGTTTCGATGTGAACAGGAAACCTGAAATTAAATTAGAAATTTACTGCAAAATACGAAACTTTTATTTTCTACAAAGATATTTAAACTTTTCTAATCTTGAATAAGATACAATTATTAAATATCGAAGAATTTTTAGAAATTAGGATTTTTTTTCCTAGAACTATAGTTTTCAAAATTTTATCCTTGCAACTCTTTTATAAAATTTCAAATTTTGGTACTTTTATTTTGGACACGAATTTACCTTTGTTTGCATTGTTTTTTATTTCGAAACTAGCATATAGCCCGTCATGTGAAGGGATCAGTAAAAGTTTTAATTTTCCAAAACTGTAAACTAACCTATAAGGCGGGTAAAAAAATGGTTTGTTTTTTGGCTGAGAATTATCTGGTATTATTTTTGTTTGTTACTATTTATTAGCTTTCTATTTTTTTTTAGTTTCCAATTTATGAAGCTGATGTTCGTCTCATTCTATCCATCTCTTGTAATGCTTCATTATTGCAAGAAACCTTTCCAGTGATTTTTGAGCAGTCCAGTTCTTCAATTAATAGTCGATCTACTAATTTATATAATACCCGTGAAAAAACTTTCATTGCAACAAAAAATAATCGATGATTAAATTTAAAATTATCACATATGTACCTAACCTATTAATTAAGCCAAATATATAATAAAATTATTCAAGTAATATCTAAGTTCAGTGATAAAACTTACGAAAATCCTACAGACGATATTTAAATAATTTAAAATAAGAAATGATTGAATAAGATGGTTAAAGGAATGACGGTAAAAAATGATTTGTTCTTTGTCTGAGAATTATCTGGTACACCCTCAATAATTTGTTTATCTTCATACTTCTCTAAAGTACCTCGATACTGTGAATGTAATTTAAAACCACGTTGAATTCATTTAGAAAGATAATTTAAATTTTTCTTAGCTACGTCGAATTTATTGTTAAGTTCTTCCCACTTTTTTTGTCACAGTAATTAATGGAAGTAAAAGATTGAAAATATATGCCTTGTTTAAAATCGGAATATAATCACTCCTTCTTAGAAATAGGCAGTTATAGATTTGAGACTGTAAAGCAGTTTATATACCTAGGTTCGGAAGTTAATACACAAAATAATATATCTGTTGAAATTCATAGCAGAATTACTGCTGCTAATCGATGTTTGTTTGGATTAAAGAAATATTTAAAGTCTAAGTACATTAAAAGATTGACTAAAATAATATTGTATAAATGCCTAATAAGACCTGTTTTGACTTACTCAGCTGAAACCTGGGCATTGACAGAAAGAGACGAGGAAACCCTAGCAGTTTTTGAGAGAAAAATATATTGAGATGTATTTTTGCGGGAATTAATGTAAATGGTATATGGAAAAGAGGAACAAATATTGAATTATACAGAACATATAATAAGAGATTTGAAAAAAAATTTTCAATTTTACAACTCCTCTTCAACCTCTACTCAAAATACAGAATCAAAATTAAATTAATTTTACAATTTACACTAAATCACAAATTTGTGATGAAAATCACACTCAGTTTATTTAATTTGTGATTAAGTGAATGTTTCAGTCTATTTAGTATGAATGTTATGTGTTTCCTTTGTGTTTTCTTTGTTAATTCAATTAGATTTTAAATATTCAATTTTTGTAAAATTTTTCCTGAAAATGTTGTTTTTGTTTATGTATCAATTTGTTGAGTTACGATCCCCTCGCCAGATTTCAAACGCCACGCTGCAAGCACGCCAATTTCGCCAAATGTGGTTGAAGCACCAACAAGATCCATGATTAGAAACAGGAGAGTGGGCTAAGAAGAGGAGTTGAAAAACCCAGATATAATTAATTTTATTATCTTACAAAGATTAAAATTGACCGGTTACCTAGTTCGACTTAATGACAATAGATCCCCAAAAAATTTTTTTACGGCCAAACCAATAGGAACCCGAATGAGAGGACGACCAAAACTTAGATGGTTAGACTGCATTGAGAAAGACATAAGATCCTTGAAAATTTCAAATTGGAAATCCAGAGCCAAAGATAGGACTGCCTGGTATGGAATTCTAGAGAAGGTTAAGGTCCATCATGATCTGTCATGCCACTGAGGAAGGAAGGAAAAGATTGAAACTATCATTTC
Organism: Pardosa pseudoannulata; assembly: GCA_032207245.1. Classification (NCBI taxonomy): domain Eukaryota; kingdom Metazoa; phylum Arthropoda; class Arachnida; order Araneae; family Lycosidae; genus Pardosa; species Pardosa pseudoannulata. The sequence goes on along the minus strand of CM063499.1, from coordinate 37,098,609 downwards.
CACTACACCCTGGAGGTAGATAAAATTTGTTGTTAATACCAATCATAAAATTTTCATTGCAACAAAAAATAATCGATGATTAAACTTAAAATTACCACATATGTACCTAATCTATTATTTAAGCCAAATATAAAAGAATATTATTCACGTAATATCTAAGTACAGTCATAAAATGTATGAAAATAATGCAGACGATATTTAAATAAATTAAAATAAGAAAAGATTAAATGAGATGATTAAAGGAATGACACCATAATGCTAGAAATAAATGTTATTTTACTTATAATGTGATAAATTGGTGAATTTAATGGCCTGATTTAACCGGTTAATATGGGGTTTGAAATAATGGCAGTAAACGATCGAAAAGTGGGGAAGGAGTGGATTAACCCATCCACCGACCACCCTCCCCACCTTTTTCCCTTTCAAAACAGTCACCCCTTTCGTAAATTCCAGACGGAACTTACCGTACCATACTAGAGTTGCCGGTTTAAAAGTTGTCAGGCTACTTTTAAGTTATTTTCCCTTCAAGGTAAAGGAGTTCCGTTACGCAAGATTAGTTTCTTTCATTTATTATCGCTTTGTAATATTTTTTTTCCTCAAAAGTGTGCGATACGAGTTATACGAGCGCGAACGTGAAGGGTTCGACAGGTCCGTTTTCGAACAGGAATTCGCTGTCGAACCCCGGTCGACGCGTCCGTTCAGTGGGTTAATAGCGTAATAAGAGATTTGAAAAAAAATTTCAATTTTACAACTCCTCTTCAACCTCCACTCAAAATACAGTTTCTTTTAAGTCAAAGAGTTTAAATTAATTTTACAATTTACACTAAATCACAAATTTGTGATGAAAATCACACTCAGTTTATTTAATTTGTGATTAAGTGAATGTTTCAGTCTATTTAGTATGAATGTTATGTGTTTCCTTTGTGTTTTCTTTGTTAATTCAATTAGATTTTAAATATTCAATTTTTGTAAAAATTTTCCTTAAAATGTTGTTTTTGTTTATGTATCAATTTGTTGAGTTACGATCCCCTCGCCAGATTTCAAACGCCACGCTGCAAGCCCGCCACGCACGCAAGCTGCAAGCACGCCAATTTCGCCAAATGTGGTTGAAGCACCAACAAGATCCATGATTAGAAACAGGAGAGTGGGCTAAGAAGAGGAGTTGAACTAACAAGAACTCATCAAGAATGCAACATATGCCTCTAACCATTCTAGGTACAACCGCTTCATAAATTCGATGGCATACAACTTGGCTATTATTATATAAGGGATTCTGAATTACGAAAAGCAACTATATTTATAGCGAATACTTACAGCAAGTACTATGTATTACTAGCATGTAACCCGTCATATGACGGGACCAGTAAATTTTTTTTTAATTTTTCTCAATTGTAAAGTACCCTATGAGGATCGTAAAAAAATGGTTTATTTGTTGTCTGAGATTTATCTGGTACACGCTTAAAAATTTGTTTATCTTCATACTCTTCTAAAGTCTCCCGATGTTGTGAATGCATTTTAGAATCACATTGAATTCATTTAGTGAAATCGTGTCATTATATATAAAAAACAAACACACAAACGAACAAACCTCTTAATAGAATATTCTAAAGAAGTATAACTTATACGCTGATCCATTTTTTATGCGCTCTCGCTGGACAATGTAAATGTATGATAGCCAGAGCGAATTACTTACTCTTGTCAAACGGCGATATACAGCAAGTAGTCAGTTGAGTTTAGGAGTTTGCATAGATTAGCAGTTTGCTAACCTTGAGCGTATCTAATAACACACACGTATTATTTGTTAGTGTGTGATCGCATTTCGAATAGACAACGCGTAGACCGTGCATTTAAAACTACCAAGTAATCCGAAATAATTCTTTTCTTTCAAAACCCTCCATGGATAAATGTAAAAGAAAAAGAACATATTATTTTAACGATGAATGGGAACATCTATATTGTTTCGTTGATTACAAAGGGAAGTGTATTTGTTTGTTGTGTAATAACAGTGTTGCGATTCCCAAGAAAAGTAATATTGAACGACATTTTAAGGCCGTTCATACCAATTTTGATAGTGACTATCCAATGAACTCTAAAATTAGAAGAAAAAAAAATATTTCTTTAAAATCTTCTATAACTAACCAGCAAATTTTTTTACTAAACCACTTACATAAGGCACCAACGATCGTGTCATATAAAATATCGCATTTGCTAGCTAAGAATAAAAAAAACATTTACAGATGGAGAAATAGTGAAAGAAACCATGTTAGAAGCTGCTGATTCACTTTTTGAAGAATTTAAAAATAAAAAGAAATAGTTTCAGCTATAAACACGTTGCAATCCTCAATTATAAGAAATTAGAAGGAAATATGGACACCCAAGTTTCACACTGAATTATATGTATCATTATGTATTCCACCAACAAAATAAAGTTATAAAAAATCTGTTTTTTTATGCCTATTTATACCTGTTGATTATCTGTAAAATATGCGCCCTCGGTGATTTTCAAATTTAGTATTGCGCCCTTAAGGACAAACAGGTTGGCGACCCCTGCGCTAGATATTTATTAGTAAGCGAAATAGATTCCTAAACTTTTATGAAAGAATTTCTTGTTAATACAGGTGAAAAATTTGTCATTACAACATAAAATAATAGACGATTTAATTTAAAATTATTACTTATGTACCTAATCTATTATTTAAACCAAATATAAAAGAAAATGATTTTCGTAATATCTAAGTTCAGTGACAAAACGATGTTTAAATAATTTAAAATAAGAAATGTTTAAATGAGATGGTTTGCAATAATGGCATTAAACTCTCGGGTGGGTTTTAAACGTTTTAAAGACGACAGTATTTTTTGCGGTGATATGAAGCATATTTATACCATTTTTTTAAGAATTGGATGGATAGTTTAGGAGAAGATACACTTTACACGCTTTGAATATTTCTAAGCCTAATTCATCAAGAATCCAATCTGGATGCCTCTATCCATTCCAGGTCCAACAGCTTCATAAATTCGAGGACAGGCTAACAGATAACTTAGGCTATTATTATATAGGGGATTACAAGGCTTAGAAGTTATCAAATGGATATAAATTTACCCTATTATACCTAAACGAAATGATTAAGAAACATTTATAGTAAAGCTACCTTTAATAAACTATAAATTTTGAAATTAGCAACATTTGCCCTTGAAATTGTAAACACATTCATATAAAAACATTTTTGACATAAAATTTTCTTGCAGATTGGCCTAAAACAAAATTAATTTGGAAATTAGTAAGATTTGCTATTGAAATTGCAAACACATTCCCGTAAAAATATTGCTGACATAAAATTTTCAAGCACATTGGTCTAAAATAAAATAAGTTTTGAAATTAGTAACATTTGCCCTTGAAATTGTAATCACATTCACATAAAAATATTGCTGATATAAAATTTTCAAGCACATTGGTCTGAAACAAAATAAATTTTCAAATTAGTAAGATTTGCTCTTGAAATTGTAATCACATTCCCTTAGAAATATTTTTGACATAAAATATTGAATCAGATTGGTCTAAAACAAAATTGATTTTTAAATTACTAAGATTTGATCTTGAAACTGTAATCACATAAAAATATTGCTGCCATAAAGTTTTCAAACAGATTGCTCTAAAATGAAACAAGTTTTGAAATTAGTAAGATTTGTCCTTGAAATTGTAATCACATTCACATAAAAGTATTGCTGATATAAAATTTTCAAGCAGATTGGTCTAAAACAAAATTAATTTTTAAATTACTAAGATTTGCCTTTGAAATTGTAATCACATTCACATAAAAATATTACTAATTTAAAATTTTCAAGCAGAATGGTCAAAAGCAAATTTAATTTTGAAATTAGTAAGATTTGCCCTTGAAATTGTAATCACATTCACATAAAAATATTGATGACATAAAATTTTCAAGCAGATTGATCTAAAGCAAAATTAATTTTAAAATTAGTAAGACTTGTCCTTGAAATATTAAATATATTCACAAAAAACTTATTTTTGGCATACACTTTTCAAGTAGATTGGTCTAAAACAAAATAAATTTGGAAATGAGTAAGATTTGCCCTTGAAATTGTAAATAAATTCACGTAAAAATATTTTTGACATAAAATTTTCAAGCAGATTGGTCTAACACAAAATTAATTTTGAAATCAGTAAGATTTGGCCTTGAAATTGTAATCACATTCAGATAAAAATATTGCTGATATAAAATTTTCAAGCAGATTGGTCTAAAACAAAATTAATTTTCAAATTACTAAGATTTGCCTTTGAAATTGTAATCACATTCATATAAAAATATTACTAATTTAAAATTTTCAAGCAGATGGGTAAAAAAAAATTAATTTTTAAATGAGTAAGATTTTTCCTTGAAATTGTAAACATATTCACATTTGAATATTGATGACATAAAATTTTCAAGCAGATTGGTCTAAAGCAAAATTAATTTGGAAATGAGTAAGATTTGCCCTTGAAATTGTAAATAAATTCACGTAAAAATATTTTTGACATAAAATTTTCTTGCAGATTGGTCTAACACAAAATTAATTTTGAAATCAGTAAGATTTGCCTTTGAAATTGTAATCACATTCACTTAAAAATATTACTGATTTAAAATTTTCAAGCAGATTGGTGAAAAAAATTAATTTTGAAATTAGTAACATTTTTCCTTGAAATTGTAATCATATTCACATAAAAATATTGATGGCATAAAATTTCCAAGCAGATTGGTCTAAACACAAAATTAATTTTTAAATTAGTAAAAGAATTGTCCTTGAAATTGTAAACACATACACATAAAAATATTGCTGACATAAAATTTTCAAGCAGATGGGTAAAAAAATTAATTTTTAAATTAGTAAGATTTTTCCTTGAAATTGTAATCATATTCACATAAAAATATTGATGACATAAAATTTTCAAGCAGATTGGTCTAAAGCAAAATTAATTTTAAAATCAGTAAGATTTGTCCTTGAAATATTAAATATATTCACAAAAAACCTATTTTTGGCATAAAATTTTCAAGTAGATTGGTCTAAAAGAAAATAAATTTGGAAATTAGTAAGATTTGCCCTTGAAATTGTAAATACATTCACGTAAAAATATTTTTGACATAAAATTTTCAAGCAGATTGATCTAACACAAAATTAATTTTGAAATCAGTAAGATTTGGCCTTGCAATTGTAATCACATTCACATAAAAAATATTGCTGATTTAAAATTTTCAAGCAGATTGGTCTAATACAAAATTAATTTTCAAATTACTAAGATTTGCCTTTGAAATTGTAATCACATTCATATAAAAATATTACTAATTTAAAATTTTCAAGCAGATGGGTAAAAAAAAATTAATTTGTAAATGAGTAAGATTTTTCCTTGAAATTGTAATCATATTCACATTTGAATATTGATGACATAAAATTTTCAAGCAGATTGGTCTAAAGCAAAATTAATTTTAAAATTAGTAAGATTTGTCCTTGAAATATTAAATATATTCACAAAAAACTTATTTTTGGCATAAAATTTTCAAGTAGATTGGTCTAAAAGAAAATAAATTTGGAAATGAGTAAGATTTGCCCTTGAAATTGTAAATACATTCACGTAAAAATATTTTTGACATATAATTTTCAAGCAGATTGATCTAACACAAAATTAATTTTGAAATCAGTAAGATTTGGCCTTGCAATTGTATTCACATTCACATAAAAAATATTGCTGATTTAAAATTTTCAAGCAGATTGGTCTAATACAAAATTAATTTTTAAATTACTAAGATTTGCCTTTGAAATTGTAATCACATTCACATAAAAATATTGACTAATTTAAAATTTTCAAGCAGATTGTTTGAAAACAAAATTAATTTTCAAATTAGTAAGATTTTTTCTTGAAATTGTAATCATATTCACATAAAAATATTGATGACATAAAATTTTCAAGCAGATTGATCTAAAGCAAAATTAATTTTAAAATTAGTAAGACTTGTCCTTGAAATATTAAATATATTCACAAAAAACTTATTTTTGGCATACACTTTTCAAGTAGATTGGTCTAAAACAAAATAAATTTAAAATGAGTAAGATTTGCCCTTGAAATTGTAAAATACATTCACAAAAATATTTTTGACATTAAAATTTTCAAGCATAGATTGGTCTAAAACAAAATAAATTTTGGAAATCAGTAAGATTTGCCTTGAAATTGTAAACACATACACATAAAAATTTTGCTGACATAAAATTTCAAGCGGACTGGTCTAAAACAAAATTAATTTTGAAATTAGTAAGATTTTTCCTTGAAATTGTAATCACATTCACATAAAAATATTACTAATTTAAAATTTTCAAGCAGATGGGTAAAAAAATTAGTTGTTAAATTAGTAAGATTTTTCCTTGAAATTGTAAACATATTCACATTTGAATATTGATGACATAAAATTTTCAAGCAGATTGGTCTAAAGCGAAATTAATTTTAAAATTAGTAAAATTTGTCCTTGAAATATTAAATATATTCACAAAAAACTTATTTTTGGCATAAAACTTTCAAGTAGATTGGTCTAAAACAAAATAAATTTGGAAATGAGTAAGATTTGCCCTTGAAATTGTAAATACATTAACGTAAAAATATTTTTGACATAAAATTTTCAATCAGATTGGTCTAACACAAAATTAATTTTGAAATCAGTAAGATTTGGCCTTGCAATTGTAATCACATTCACATAAAAATATTACTGATTTAAAATTTTCAAGCAGATTGGTGAAAAAAAATTAATTTTTAAATTAGTAAGATTTTTCCTTGAAATTGTAATCACATTCAGATAAAAATATTGCTGATATAAAATTTTCAAGCAGATTGGTCTAAAACAAAATTAATTTTCAAATTACTAAGATTTGCCTTTGAAATTGTAATCACATTCACATAAAAATATTGCTGCCATAAAATTTTCAAGCAGATTGGTCTAAAGCAAAATTAATTTTAAAATTAGTAAGATTTTTTCCTTGAATATTAAATATATTCACAAAAAAACTTATTTTTGGAATAAAATTTTCAAGTAGATTGGTCTAAAGAAAACAAATTTGGAAATGAGTAAGATTTGCCCTTGAAATTGTAATCACATTCACTTAAAAATATTTTTGACATAAAATATTCAAGCAGATTAGTCTAAAACAAAACTAATTTTTAAATGAATAAGATTTGCTCTTGAAATTGTTGTCATATTCACATAAAAATTTTGCTGACATAAAATTTCAAGCGGACTGGTCTAAAACAAAATTAATTTTGAAATTAGTAAGATTTTTCCTTGAAATTGTAATCACATTCACATAAAAATATTACTAATTTAAAATTTTCAAGCAGATGGGTAAAAAAATTAATTTTTCAATTAGTAAGATTTTTCCTTGAAATTGTAATCATATTCACATAAAAATATTGATGACATAATATTTTCAAGCAGATTGGTCTAAAGCAAAATTAATTTTAAAATTAGAAAGATTTGTCCTTGAAATATTAAATATATTCACAAAACACTTATTTTTGGCATAAAATTTTCAAGTAGATTGGTCTAAAACAAAATAAATTTGGGAATGAGTAAGATTTGCCCTTGAAATTGTAAATACATTCACGTAAAAATATTTTTTGACATAAAATTTCCAAGCAGATTGGTCTAAACACAAAATTAATTTTTAAATTAGTAAAAGAATTGTCCTTGAAATTGTAAACACATACACATAAAAATATTGCTGATATAAAATTTTCAAGCAGATTGGTCTAAAACAAAATTAATTTTTAAATTACTAAGATTTGCCTTTGAAATTGTAATCACATTCACATAAAAATATTACTAATTTAAAATTTTCAAGCAGATGGGTGAAAAAAAATTAATTTTTAAATTAGTAAGATTTTTCCTTGAAATTGTAATCATATTCACATTTGAATATTGATGACATAAAATTTTCAAGCAGATTGGTCTAAAGCAAAATTAATTTTAAAATCAGTAAGATTTGTCCTTGAAATATTAAATATATTCACAAAAAACCTATTTTTGGCATAAAATTTTCAAGTAGATTGGTCTAAAACAAAATAAATTTGGAAATGAGTAAGATTTGCCCTTGAAATTGTAAATACATTCACGTAAAAATATTTTTGACATAAAATTTTCAAGCAGATTAGTCTAAAACAAAATTAATTTTTAAATGAGTAAGATTTTTCCTTGAAATTGTAATCACATTCACATAAAAATGTTGCTGACATAAAATTTTCAAGCAGATTGGTCTAAAACAAAATTAATTTTCAAATTAGTAAGATTTGCCCTTGAAATTGTAATCACATTCACATAAAAATATTACTAATTTAAAATTTTCAAGCAGATGGGTGAAAAAAAATTAATTTTTAAATTAGTAAGATTTTTCCTTGAAATTGTAATCATATTCACATAAAAATATTGATGACATAAAATTTTCAAGCAGATTGGTCTAAAGCAAAATTAATTTTAAAATTAGAAAGATTTGTCCTTGAAATATTAAATATATTCACAAAAAACTTATTTTTGGCATAAAATTTTCAAGTAGATTGGTCTAAAACAAAATAAATTTGGGAATGAGTAAGATTTGCCCTTGAAATTGTAAATACATTCACGTAAAAATATTTTTGACATAAAATTTTCAAGCATATTGGTCTAACACAAAATTAATTTTGAAATCAGTAAGATTTGGCCTTGCAATCGTAAATTCACATAAAAAATATTGCTGATTTAAAATTTTCAAGCAGAATGATCAAAAGCAAATTTAATTTTGAAATTACTAAGATTTGCGTTTGAAATTGTAATCACATTCACATAAAAATATTACTAATTTAAAATTTTCAAGCAGATGGGTGAAAAAAAATTAATTTTTAAATTAGTAAGATTTTTCCTTGAAATTGTAATCATATTCACATAAAAATATTGATGACATAAAATTTTCAAGTACATTGGTCTAAAGCGAAATTAA
>CM063499.1:37059603-37082103 GCA_032207245.1 Pardosa pseudoannulata | reverse complement strand
CTCAGGGACAGAATAGTGTAAACAAGGCATGAAAATGTGTAAAATACGAGAATGCACAAAAATGTACACAAACGATTTCAGGATCTTAAAATAACTATAATTACCATTAACTAAAAAATAGAATTACTAGAAAACATGAAAAGCATTTCCAGATGTGATAATCAAGACAAAAATAAAACACTTTTGAATAATGAAAGCAGCATAGAAATTTTGCTTCTGTGCAAAGTTTATATAAGCCGTTGATTTTCTGTCTTCTCGTCTGCTTTTAATGTCATTGAGTTCCACGTATACATAATGCATCGTGCTCCAAGCTGTAAAACAGCTCTCTGTGTTCAGTCTTTTACTTTATGTCTTACTTAGACAGATGACTGCTTCGGCACGAGGTTTATGTAAACCGTTGATTTTCTGTCTCCATACTAGTCTGCTTTTAATACCATTGAGTTCGAAGTATACATAATGCATCGTGTTCCAAGCTGCAAAACAGCTGCTTGTATTCAGTCTTTTATTTTGTGTCTTACTTACCCTGACGACTTTGAATTTATGACTACAAATTGCAAATCTAATTTTACTTTGATTTTTTCTTACCTTAATTGTTGCTATGTTTGGTTTAATACAGTCATGGGTAATTTCCCAATAAATGAATAATACATATATATCATTTAAACAATAGAAATTTAACATGAAATCGGTAAAAACATGAGAAAGATAAAAGATATATTGAAAAACATTTCTTTGGAAAATGAAAATGACAATTATTCTTTTGAAAGGTTCTTCATATCAGATTTTAAAGATTTTCCATTGCAACATAACCATAAATAATGGAAATACTTACCTTACGTCAATTCTGGAGTATTTTAGGTCCATCAAATTTAAATAAGACCATCCTTCACCACATTTTCTAAGGAATATTTTGAATAATTGATTAGTTGAGTCATCTTGTAACTTAAAATTCAGAATAAGAATTAAATATTTAGAAGATAGAAAGTTTAATACTTTATGCATTTGCATAAACGATTTCCTCAAATTGGTCAATAGAACAGACATTAAAAATTTTTCAGACTAATATTTTTGTCTTAATTTAATTTCCGCAGATCGTAAAAGCACTTTAAAGAACATATACTTTTCTGCTATTATGTTAAAAGAGTATTTACAAACTTAAGACTACATAGAATATTTCCAGACGAAAAGAATTTTCATAAAATCTTTACGATTTATCATAAAATTTGAAGTTCCATTCAATTTTCAGTTCTTAATAAGACTCTAACATAAAAAATACTCATGTTAGGTTGAAAAATGCATTAAAAAATAAAGCATTTACACCAAGAAAAAAAGGGTAAAATTATTAAATGACAAGAAAATTTTGAAATTGCATTTTAGAAGATATTAAACTAAATTGAAACTAATACCATTTTACACTGTAAATTGAAAGCTTAAATAAATTAAACTTTTAATTTTTAAGCTCAAATAATAACTTCCGATACCTAAATTTTTTTACAATAGATCGATTACTTTGAAAATAAAATGTTTTCTCTTTAGAAGAAAGCATTTGCAAAATATTAAGTAATGATCTATATTTAAAAATATTACTTCGTTCTAAGTAGAGGGTTCTTGCCATCATATGTTGTATATTTTTAAAAACATTATAGAACAAAATACGTCAAATGAATAAACATTTAAACTCACTTAAGCAAGATAACTATTGAAATATTTATATTTATCTCTCTCTCTGTATATATATATATATATATATATATATATATATATATATATATATATATATATATATATATATATATATATATATATATATATATATATATATATATATATATATATATATATATATATATATATATATATATATATATATATATATATATATATATATATATATATATATATATATATATATATAGAAAGTCTATTACAAAATCGTGTTTTTCCAAGAAACACGATTCGTGTTCATCCAAGAAAGTCACCAAGTCGCCAAATTTGGCGATAAATCGCCAAACTCGGCGCCAAAAATTAGTCGCCAAAAACATCACCTACGAGCCAATATCTCGCCAAATACACGATTTACCCATTATAATACACAGTATAAGGCAAAAATACATGCCAACTTGCGAAATTCGTAACAATATATATACATATACATATATATATTGTAGCGTCTTCCGCTCTAATTGAGCTGGAAAAATGATAGCGGAGGCCTAAGTGCTGTCTAAAGATCTTTATTTGAAAACACAATGTTGAAGTTATGATGAAAGATGAAAACGATGAAAATCTGGAAATGAAATGATGATCTTTAGTGGAATTAGCTTCTTAATCGTTTGGAGAGAAAAAAGGGCGGGAACACTCTCAATTGCTCGTATCAACTCTCTCAGCCGATGAATTCACAAGAGACTCGATTGGTCAAAAAATTCACCCTAGGCCATGAACTCTGGTCTTTTTTTATTGTCATCTGACCGCAAATGTCCATCTCAGACATTTTCATAAATCTGATATGGGACATCTCAACAAGTAGTGCATCTCAATTACTTGGACTTTCAAATTAATCAATATAACAAATAATGAATATATCATTTTATCAATATTAATAAACAATCATTCTCTCTGATATGTTTATAAATCCAAAATGCTACACCTCAAGTAGTAATGCACCTCAAGTGTTTAGACCTTCAAATTAATCAATACATTAATTGATGAATATTAATAAACAATCATTCTCTCTGGCATGTTTATAAATCTCAAATGGAATATCTTAACAAATATTGCACCTCAAGTGTTTCGACTTTCAAATTAATCAATACAGCAATTGATCAATATTAATAAACAATGATTCTCTCTGACTTGGTTAAAAATCTAAAATGCGACACCTCAAGTGTTTAAACCTTCAAATTAATCAATACATTAATTGATCAATATTAATAAACAATCATTCTCTCTGACATGTTTATAAATCTCAAATGGAGCAACTTAACAAACATTGTACCTCAAGTGATTCGACCTACAAATTAATCAATATATCAGTTAATCTATATTAATAAACAATAATTCTCTCTGATATGTTTATAAATCTCAAATGGGACATTTCACGTAGTAATGCACCTCAAGTGTTTCGAACTTGAAATTAATTAATACATTATTTGATCAATATTTATAAACAATCATTCTCTCTGACATGTTTATAAATCTCAAATGGGACATCTCAAAATGTAATGCGCCTCAAGTGTTTCGACCTTCAAATTAATCAATACATTAATTGATCAATATTAATAAATAATCATTCTCTCTGGCATATTTATAAATTTAAATCGGATATCTTAACCAATATTGCATCTCAAGCGTTTCTCTTTTCAAATTAATCAATACATCAATTAATCAATATTAATAAACAATAATTATCTCTGACATGCTTATAAATCTGATATGGGGCATCTCAACAAGTAATGCATCTGAATTATTTGGACTTTCAAATTAATCAATATAACAAATAATGAATATATCATTTGATCAATATTAATAAACAATTATTCTCTCTGATATTTGTATAAATATAAAATGCGACAACTCAAGTAGTAATGCACCTCACGTATTTAGACCTTCAAATTAATCAATACATTAATTGTTGAATATTAATAAAAAATCATTATCTCTGACAAGTTTATAAATCTCAAATGGAACATCTTAACAAATATTGCACCTAAAGTGTTTCGACTGTAAAATTAATCAATATATCAGTTGATCTATATTAATAAACAATCATTCTCTCTAACATGTTTATAAATCTCAAATGGGATATCTCAAGTAACAATGCACCTCCAGTGTTTCGACCTTCAAATTAATCAATATATTAATTGATCAATATTAATAAACAATAATTCTCTCTGACATGTTTAAAAATCTGGAATGGGACATCTGAAGTAGTAATGCACCTCAAGTGTTTAGACCTTCAAATTAATCAACACATTAATTGATCAATATTAATAAACAATAATTCTCGCTGAATGTTTAAAAATTTGAAATGGGACATCTCAACAAGTAATGGACCTCAATTGTTTCGACTTTCAAATTAACCAATATAACAATCAAATATATATTGATCAATATTAATAAACATTCATTCTCTCTGATATGTTTATAAATCTCAAATGGGACATCTCAACAAGTAATGCAAATCAACTGTTTGAACTTTCAAATTAATCAATATAACAATTAATCAATATATAAATTGCTCAATATTAATAAACAATCATTCTCTCTGATATGTTTATAAATCTAAAATGGGACATCTCAAGTAGTAATGCACCTCAAATGTTTCGACCTTTATATTAATCAATATAACAATTAATCAATATATAAATTGCTCAATATTAATAAACAATCATTCTCTCTGACATATTTACAAATTTCAAATGGGACATCTCAAGTAGTAATGCACCTCAAGTGTTTTGACTTACAAATTAATCAATATATTAATTGCTCTAAATTAATAAACAGTCATTCTCTCTGACATGTTTATGAATCTCAAATGGGACATCTCAAGTTGTAATGCACCTCAATTGTTTTGACTTACAAATTAATCAATATATCAATTGTTCTAAATTAATAAACAATCATTCTCTCTGACATGTTTATAAATCTGCAGTGGGACATCTCAACAGGTATTGCACCTAATTTGTTTTAAATATTCACAAAAGCAAACACATTTTTATTACAAAATCTTTAATCCTTTATATTAAAAATAATTGTAATTTTAGGTAATAATTTTGAGTATTATATGATGAAGAAAGATAACACAAAATCTCTTTCATTCACATTCTTAGTTAAATTTAATGATTTTTCATGTATAAATATTACATTTTGAATTAAATTTTGTCTACATGAAATTCCTCTGTTCCCAGAAAAATTAAAAAATTATAAATAAAAATCTGTTATAATAATAGCAAAATGCATAATCTGAAACCTAACTATGTTTTAAAATATAATTATAGTAACTATAATATATTTTGATGAGTTATAAAAATATATAAAATATATTTCTTTTATTTATACAAAATTAAGAGTGGTATTTTTTCAATAGATATAATGTAGCTAAAAAAATCAAAACATTCATTTTGAAAGTCGCAAATTTTTCTTAATGTATTTTGTACGCATTAAATAAGTATAAAAGATATTTAAACGTGTTAATAAATCACGAAAAGAAATTTCGTTGTAAATAATATTTTATTTAAACATATTTTATGATGCCTAGTCATTTGTTTTTTAATGTGGCGTGAAATACTGTAATACATTTTTTACTGTTTTATGTGATTAATATGTTTATTAACGTGTTTTTTTAAATGTCTTTTCAGAATTACCAGAGGCACAACCAGTGGATGAAAAACAGAAACATGGAAGATAATAAATAATTTAAATACAACAGTTTTGTTTCAACGAGTTGAAAAAATGGAAATCCTAAATATAGATTAAGTAAAAAAAACAAAGATTGCTCTCGTGAGAGAAGTAAAATTTATACAAAAAACATAAATAATTAAACTGTGTAAAGAATTCCTCGAGAATTATAAAAAAAATATTTCATTGCACTTGAGAATATTTTTGTTTAGCATAAATATCTTAATTTTGAAAACGGAAAACATGTTTTTATGGTAAAACTTACTAATATTTATGCATTTATATTTATTTTACATTCAAAATATATAGATATTCTTGAGTAAAGATTTTTTTATTGTCAGAGAATATAAATATAAAAACTTAAAGACAGCAAAGGAATTTAAATAATGTAATGATTTTTATTAAGTAAGATAATTCAGAGATACAGTGATTCTTTAATATGGAAATATAGTAAAAGCATGGTTTAAGTTATCTTTGAATATCAAACTATTGCCCATGAGACTTAATTTATTCAATATATGTACCTCATTCTATCCCATCATATTTTTGTCTAATAATGAATCATGACAGAAAATATTTGTGTTGATAAAAATTTTCTTTTGAACATTTCACTTAAATTTTCATTAATAAGACAGCTTGAAGTAATTTAAACGTTGTTTGGAAGGAAATATATAGCCTATCAAATATTTCATAGTAAATCAAATATTTGAAGTTTTGATTATAAGCAGAAGTCATTTGAGACTAGTAGAGACGCAGATATAATAATATGTGCAATGAGAAATGATTATAAAGAAAGCGAAATTTTATAAAGTAATAGATGATAAAATAAAGCTTTCTTTCTAAGCAAAAGCATCTGTTTATAAAAGAGTCCCATATTAATGTCAAGAGAATTATATAGTGTGCAAAAATCTATATTTATATTTAGAAGTTATTTCACTTTAACTGAAGAAAATAGATTAGACTATTTAATCTGATATCTTGGGAAAATAAATAATATTTTTGGAAACGTGCATAAATTTTATTGAGTAGTCTTGTAGAAAATTTCTTATATATAACAATTAAATATATTTACATATCTATAGATATATTTGCAATTTATAAATGTGACGTTACACAGATTGAAAATTCAAGTTTGAAAGAATTTTCAATATTGAATAATATTGAATATTAATTCAATTTTCAACTTGTCATATTAATCATTTGTGCATATTTTACAAAAGAAAGGATTGATGCAGCAAATATTATTATAAAGAAAGTTATATTTATCTTAAGCAGACATGAAAACTTAACTTTGTCTTGTGCTTCCCCACAAGTAAAAAATATTTTGCCCAAAATACCTGTTGATATATTGAAAGGTATAGAAAAGATTAGATTTTCCATTGAGATAGAATAAATCACACCAGAACCAGAAAGGGATAATTCCTTTCATCATCATCAAATTCCACTTATTTCAAAAGAAGTCAATCTCATTAATTGAAACATGATGCATCATCGTTCGACAAGACACCACAAAAGTACCATACTCAGAAGCACACCGGACTTAACAGCTGATTCGAAATCTGACAAATCTCCAAGGAACAGTTGGCGGACGCATAGCGCTATCGTTCCTCATAAATCTTCGAATTCAGAGACCAGGGGGCATCTCACTGAAACCTCCCTATGTGCTGAAGACCATAGTGCTTGCAGTCCGGGACGTAGACCCAGAAATGTGAGTCCTCACCACAATAGGTCTCTGTCCTTCAGGACCATGAAGAGACCAACTCCCCACCAGATACAATGCGAAGAAACTGGTTGTATCGGTACCACAACAGGGTTTAGGCCCAGAGGGTCCACCATGCCATCTGACAGTGCTAGTTACTACTTGGCTCGTCGGAGGATGAGGTAAGAATCTTGATATTTTAAACTTTATAAAATATGTGACATCCAACAGCAGAAAAGAGACTCTGGCACTCTTTGGTACCACAACAAGCTTTAGGCTAAGTGGTTTGACCATTCCATCAGAGAGCACTACTTTTTACCTCGTAGAAAAATGAGATAAGATACTTGATTTTTTATTTTTTTATTGAAATATGTGATATAAAACAGCATAAAAGACATACTGTCATCCATACAATTTACTGATCTACAGACAGACATTATGTTTAAAATGATGAACATTCACTCAGTAATGGTTAAAATAAATATTTTGGTGAAGTTTGTACCTTAAAATGTACCTTGATTACAATAATTCCTTTACTTTGTACAAAGAAATAAAAATATTAAGAATATATTTTTAGAATTTTAAACAAATAAACGAAGCTAAATAAATATTATATTACAGCAAACAAGTTCCACTGAACATCCAAGTATAGTCCCCGATTTTTCATTCAATATTCAAATGACATTTTAGAGTATTGTATAATTTTAAAATATAACTGTATAGTTGAAAAAAGATTTCCCCATAATCATTATTCTATTTCATCAAAATTTCTCATTTCTACGAAGAATTTCTCTTAAGCATTATAAATAATTAAACAAAACTACATAAATATTAAAGCATAAAAGTTTCTCTGAGTATCCAATCCGGTCGACGATTTCCCAATTAATATTCAAATGACATTTTAGAGTACTGCATAATTTTAAAATTCTGATACAAAAGATTTCCCTATAATCATACTTTTATTTCTTCATACTTTCTCTTTTCTACGAAGATTTTCCCTTTAGTATTTTAAGTAAATAAACAAAACTACATATATAATACAGCATAAAAGTTTCTCTGAGTATCCAATCAGGTCGACGATTTCCCAATTAATATTCAAATGACGTTTTAGAGTACTGTATAATTTTAAAATTCTGATACAAAAGATTTCCCTATAATCATACTTTTATTTCTTCATACTTTCTTTTTTCTACGAAGATTTTCTCTTTAGTATTTTAAGTAAATAAACAAAACTACATATATAATACAGCATAAAAGTTTCTCTGAGTATCCAATCAGTTCGACGACTTCCCAATCAATATACAAATGATGTATTAGAGTACTGTATAATGTGTAAATCCTGTTACAAATTTTCCCATAATCATAATTTTATTTCTTCATACTTTTTCTTGTCGACGAAGAATTTCCCTTTAGCATTATAAATAAATAAACAAAACTAGATACATATTACAGGATAAAAGTCTCTCTGAGTATTCAATAAGGTCAACGACTTCCCAATCAATATCCAAATGCTATATTAGACTACTGTAAAATGTCTAAATCATGTTACAAATGATTGTCCCATATTCATAATTTTATTTCTTCATACTTTTTCTTTTCTATGAATAATCTCTCTTTAGCATTATAAATAATTAAACAAAACTACATATATATTACAGCATAAAAGTTTCCCTGAGTATCCAATCAGGTCGACGACTTTCCAATCAATATCCAAATGACATTTTAGAGTACTGTATAATTTCAAAATCCTAATGTAAAAGATTGCATCATAATCATAATTTTATTTATTCATACTTTCTCTTTTTTACGAAGAATTTCCCTTTAGTATTATAAATAAATAAACAAAACTATGTATATATTACAACATAAAAGTTTCTCTGAGTATTCAATCAGGTCGAGACTTCCCAATCAATATCCAAATGATATATTAGAGTACTGTATAATGTCTAAATCCTGTTAAAAAGGATTTTCCGATATTCAGAATTTTATTTCATTATACTTTTTCTTTTCCACTAAGAATTTTCCTTTAGCATTATAAATAGTTAAACAAAACTACATAAATATTAAAACATAAAAGTTTCTCTGAGTATCCAATCCGGTCGACGATTTACAAATCAATATTCAAATGACATTTCAGAATAATGTATAAATTCAAAATCATGATAAAAAACATTTCCCTATAATCATAATTTATTTCTTCATGCATTCTTTTTTCTACGAAGAATTTCCCGTTAGTATTATAAAAAATAAACAAAATTACATATATATTACAGCATAAAAGTTTCTCTGAGTATCCAATCAGGTAGATGACTTTCCAATCAATATCCAAATGATATATTAGAGTACTGTATAATTTCTAAATCTTATTACAAAGGATTTTCCCTTATTCGTAATTTTATTTCTTCATGTTTTTTCTTTCTACAAAGAATTTCTCTTTACCTATATAAATAATTTAACAAAAATACAAAAATATTACAGCATAAAAGTTTCTCTGAGTATTCAACAAGGTCGACGATTTCCCAAACAATATTCAAATGACATTTTAGAGTACTGTATAATTTCGAAATCCTGATCCAAAAGATTTCCCCATAATCATAATTTTATTTCTTTATACTTTCTCTTTTCTAAGATGAATCCCTTTAGCATTATAAATAGATAATCAAAATTAGATAAATATTACAGAATAAAAGTTTCTCTGAGTATCCAATCAGGTCGACGACTTCCCAATCAATATCCAATTTATATAATAGAGTACTATATAAAGTCTAAATCCTGTTACAAAGGATTTTCCCATATTCATAATTTTATTTCTTTATAGTTTTTCTTGTCTACTATGAATTTTCCTCTAGTATTATAAATAAATAAACAAAACTACATATATATTACAGCATAAAAGTTTCTCTGAGTATCCAATCAGGTCGACGACTTCCCAATCAATATCCAATTTATATAATAGAGTACTATATAAAGTCTAAATCCTGTTACAAAGGATTTTCCCCTATTCATAATTTTATTTCTTTATAGTTTTTCTTGTCTACTATGAATTTTCCTCTAGTATTATAAATAAATAAACAAAACTACATATATATTACAGCATAAAAGTTTATCTGAGTATCCAATCAGGTCGACGACTTCCCAATCAATATCCAATTTATATAATAGAGTACTATATAAAGTCTAAATCCTGTTACAAAGGATTTTCCCATATTCATAATTTTATTTCTTTATAGTTTTTCTTGTCTACTATGAATTTTCCTCTAGTATTATAAATAAATAAACAAAACTACATATATATTACAGCATAAAAGTTTCCCTGAGTATCCAATCAGGTCGACGACTTCCCATTCAAAATCCAAATGACATATTAGAGTATTGTATAATGTCTAAATCCTGTTACAAAGGACTCTCCTTATTCCTAACTTTTATACTAATGCTTTTTATAGTTAAAATAATATTTATAAAAAATTTATATTTAGTGTTTATTAAGATTCTATAAAAATATTTTTAAATAACGAAAAAAAATGCAAAATTTGTCTTTGCGCTGTGTTACAATTTTGTAGAAAAATTTTAAATTTAGGGAATGACAATTACAAAACAGCCATGTCATAATCTCCATTTATTTTGGCGACATTTCAGAAAATCGTGTATAAGATTCTCTAAAATGTTTTTAAATAACGAAATAAATGCAAAAATTGTGTTTGTGCTGTCTTACATTTTGTACAAAAATATGTTAAGCATGTTGAATAGTTATTACAAAACAGTCATGTCATGACCTCCATGTATACTGGCGAAATTTAAGAAAAACGTATATTAAGATTCTATAAAAAAGTTTTTAAATAACGAAAAAATGCAAAATTTGTGTCTGTTGTGTGTTACATTTTATAGAAAAATTTTTAAGTTTAGTGAATGACAATTACAAAATAGCCATAGACCTCTTTGTTTTTTGGCGATATTTCATAAAACGTATATTAAGATTCTATAAAAAAATTTTTCAATAACTGAAAAATGCAAAATTTGTGTTTGTGCTATATTACATTTTGGAAAATAATGTTAAGTTTGGTGAAGAAAAATTACAAAACAGCCATGTCATGACCTCCTTGTTATTTGGTGATATTTCATAAAACATATATTAAGATTCTATAAAAAATTTTAAATAACGAAAACAAATGCAAAATTTGTTTTTGTGCTGTGTGTCATTTTGTAGAAAAGTTTTAAGTTTAGTGAATAACAATTTCAAAACAGCCATATCATGACCTCCTTGTCTTTTGGCGATATTTGATAAATCGTATATTAAGATTAAAAAAAACATGCAAAAATTGTATCTTTGCTGTATTACATTTTGTAGAAAAATGTTAAGTTTGGTGAATGACAATTACAAAACAGCCATATTATAACCTGCTTGTTTTATGGCTATGTTTTATAAAACGTATATTAAGATTCTTTAAAACGTTTTTAAATAATGAACAAAATGCAAAATATGTCTTTGTACTGCATTAGAGTTTGTAAAAAAAATACTCAGTTTGGTGAACAACAATCACAAAACAACCATGTTATGATCTCCATGAATTTTGGCGATATATCATGAAGCGTATATTAAGATTATATAAAAAAAAGCTTGTAAAGAACGAAAAAAATCCAAAAATTTTGTTTGTGCTGAGAAAACTGTTAAGTTTGATGAATAACAAATAAAAATCAGCCATATCATGACCTCCTTGCTTTTTGGCATATTTCAAGAAACGTATATTAAGGTTCTATAAAAATTTTTAAATAACGAAAGATTGTAAAAAAATTGTGTTTATGTTGTGTTACATTTTGTAGAAAATGTTAACTTTGATGAATAACAATTGCTAAACAGGCATGTCATGACCTCTATGTATTTTTGGCGATATTTCAAATGACGTATATTAAGATTCTACGAAAAAGCTTTTAAATCATGAAAAAAAATCCAAAAATTGAGTTTGTGCTGTGTTACATTCTGAGAAAAACGTTAAGTTTGATTAATAGCAATTACAAAAGAGCCATATCATGACCTCCTTGTTTTTTGGAGATATTTCATGAAACGTATATTAAGATTGTATATAAAAGTTTTTAAATAACTAAAAAAATGCAAAATTTGCTTTTGTTCTGTGTTACATTTTGTAGAAAAATTTTAAAGTTAATGAATGACAATTAAAAAACAGCCATGTCATTATCTCAATATGTTTGGTGATATTTCCTAAAACGTATAAAGATTATATAATTTTTTTTTAAATAAGAAAAATCTGCATAAATTGTGTTTGTATTGTGTTACATTTTGTAGAAAAATGTTAAGTTTGGTGAATAACAATTACAAAACAGCCATGTCATGACCTCCGTTTTTTTTTGTGTTTCATAATATACGTTTTATGATTAAGATTTAAGATTCTATAAAAAAAGTTTTTAAATAACGAAAAAAAATGCAAAAATTGTGTTTGTGCTGTGTTACGTTTTGTAGAAAAATGTTAAGTTTGATGAATGGAAATTACAATACAGCCATATTATGACCTTATTTTTTGGGGGAGGATATTTCTTAAAGCTTATATTAAGTTTTTTAAAAAAAGGCAAAAATTGTAATTGTGCTGTATTACATTTTGTAGAAAAACGTTAAGTTTTGTGATTAACAATTACAAAACAGGCATGTCATAACCTGCATGTTTTTTGTCGATATTTCAGAAAAACCTGTATTAAGAGTATATCAAAACGTTTTTAAAGAACGAAAAAAATTCGAAAATTGTGTTTGTGCCGTGATACGTTTTGTAGAAAAATGTTAAGAATGATAATTAACAATTACAAAACAGGCATGTCATAACCTCCGTGATTTTTTGGTGATAATTAAGAAAACTCCTATGTTTGAAGGTCGCCTCCCCGTTCCTGAAAAAAAAACATGGCTGACGTGCCAGGTGTGTTTAATGTTCTTATTCTATTACAACATACAAATTGCTTTGAGCACTAATCACATTCTCCGACTTTTCAGTAAATATCCGAATGACATTTAATAGTACTATAGAATTTCCAAATCCTGTAACAAAAGGTTTCCACATATTAATAGATTTTCTACTTTGAATATTTCCTTGTGCATTCTACATGAAATGCCATTTAATAGAAACAATTTAAACACCCACGTGAATTTAATTTCAAAAATGGTTTGAATTTACTCCCACGATATATAGTATTATTAGTAATTTGCAAACATTACCCAGTTTCAACATTAATTTTACTACTTAAAATAGAAATTTCCAGAAAAAGCATTAAACACAGCTTCTTGATTATGTTCTTGATTTTACCCGAAGATTATTTTCTTTCACATAGATAAATCTCGTATAGTTTAATCAGGTTTTATCGTCTTAATATCAGGTTATATATTTATATATAATTCTTCTATCCATGTATTTGCAATAGAACTCCTCCTAAACGGCTGGACGGATTTTGATGAAATTTTGTGTAGGTATTTAAGTTGATTCGAGAATGGTTTAGATTCACAATTTAATGCAACAGAAAATGTTTTTTTTATTAAAAATCCAGAATTGCTCTCTTATTGAGATTATTATAATGTCGCTTGAAACCCTTCACATCCAACAAATCTGTGGCACTGTGGTCGGCGCAACGGGCTTCAGTACGAGAAGCCCCAGGATCGAATCCCTGTACAGGCGATGTGGGAATTTTAATTTAATCTAATTTCGTTTGTGATGACTGCATGTGTGGGGCCGTCAAGTATTTTCAAAATATTTTTTTTCCTTACTTTTCCATCAAAACGGTCCAATTTATCATTTATTTAAAAATATCTTACAATTTTTCGATTTATAGCGTTAAAACAAGACAACATATGTCGGGTCGTCTAGTTATTACATAAAATATTCTGTTAAAAATATTTTTCGTGATCATTTATAAGAGTTTTAAGTTTATAAAAAAGTTATATGGTTTAGTTATAGCAGGCAATAAATATATTAAATATCATAAAATCAATCATCACGTTAAATAAAATGGAAATCAAACTGCTAAATAAATAACTTTTGAAATCTGGAGATTACACATTAATATTTTTGTTGAATAAAGGATATTTATCCTTTAGATCTCAAAATATCTAATTTAGTATCACGAGTAATATGGTTTATTTTATGCCACGGTAAAGTCTAATGTTTCATAACTTTCATTTTCTTAACAGTGTTTTATTTTTTCATTTTAAAATGTTACACATGTCTAAGCATTACAAAATAACCAGATATTTAAGTTCAAATGGTGAAGGAAGTTTGGCTTTTATGTCAATTTTTAAATGAGTAGCATATTTTATTCTCTAACATAAATTATTCTTTTAAAAATCAAAAATTTTTGTCAAATAAAGGATATTTATCTTTTTGGTCTGTAAATCCTTAATTTAGTAAAACAAGCAATATGGTTTATTTTGTATAAAGTCTAATGTTTTATAACTTTTATTTTCTTTACGGTTTTTTATTTTTTTCATTTTAAAATGTTAAATATGTCTAAACATTAAAAATAACCAGATATTTTAATTCAAATGGTGAAGCAAATTTAATTTGTATGTCATTGTTTTAAATACTTAGAATATTTTAATCTATAACATAAATTACTCTTTTAAAATCCAGCATTTTTGTCAAATAAAGGATATTTATCCTTTTGGTCCATAAATCCCTAATTTAGTAATACGAGCAATATGGTTTATTTTATATGTTAGAGTGCAATGTTTCATAACTTATTTTCTTATCAGTTTTTGATTTTTTTTCATTTTAAAATGTTAGATATGTTAAACATTACAAAACAACCAGATATTTTAGTTCAAATGGTAAAGAAAATTTAATTTTTATGCCATTTTTTAATGCGTAGAATATTTTAATCTATAACATAAATTATTCTTTCAAAAATCAAAAATTTTTGTCAAATAAAGGATATTTATCTTTTTGATCTGTAAATCCCTAATTTAGCAAAGCAAGCAATATGGTTTATTTTATATAAAGTCTAATGTATTATAACTTTCATTTTCTTAACCGTTTTTTATTGTTTTCATTTTAAAAGGTTAAATATGTCTAAACATAAAAAATAACCAGATATTTTAATTCAAATGATGAAGCGAATTGTTTTATGCTGGTTTTTAAAAGCGTAGAATATTTCAATCTATAACATAAATTATTCTTTCCAAAATCAAAAACTTTTGTCACATAAAGGATATTTATCCTTTTGGTCTGTAAATCCCTAATTTAGTAACACGAGCAATATGGTTTATTTTATATATTAAAGTCTAATATTTTATAAGTTTTATTTTCTTATCAGTAATTGATTTTTTTTAAATTTTAAAATGTTATAAATGTCTAAACATTACAAAACAACCAGATATTTTAAATTAAAATGGTGAAGCAAATTTAATGTTTATGCAATATTTTATTAGCGTAGAATATTTTAATCTATAACATAAATCATTCTTTTAAATATCAAAAATGTTTGTCAAATAAAGGATATTTATATTTTGGTCTGTAAATCCCTAATTTAGTAACACGATCAATATGGTTTATTTTATATATTAAAGTTTAATGTTTTATAACTTTTATTTTCTTAACAGTTTTTGTTTTGTTTTTCATTTTAAAATATTAGATAATTCTAAACATTACAAAAAAACCGGATATTTTAATTCAAATGGTAAAGCAAATTTAATTTTTATGCTGTTTTTTATATGCGTGGAATATTTCAACTTATAATATAAACTTTGTTTTGAGAAATTAAAAATTTTTGTCAAATAAAGGATATTTATCTTTTTGGTCTGTAAATCCTTAATTTAGTAAAACAAGCAATATGGTTTATTTTGTATAAAGTCTAATGTTTTATAACTTTTATTTTCTTTACGGTTTTTTATTTTTTTCATTTTAAAATGTTAAATATGTCTAAACATTAAAAATAACCAGATATTTTAATTCAAATGGTGAAGCAAATTTAATTTGTATGTCATTGTTTTAAATACTTAGAATATTTTAATCTATAACATAAATTACTCTTTTAAAATCAAGCATTTTTGTCAAATAAAGGATATTTATCCTTTTGGTCCATAAATCCCTAATTTAGTAATACGAGCAATATGGTTTATTTTATATGTTAGAGTGCAATGTTTCATAACTTATTTTCTTATCAGTTTTTGATTTTTTTTTTTCATTTTAAAATGTTAGATATGTTAAACATTACAAAACAACCAGATATTTTAGTTCAAATGGTGAAGAAAATTTAATTTTTATGCCATTTTTCAATGCGTAGAATATTTCAATCTATAACATAAATTATTCTTTCAAAAATCAAAAATTTTTGTCAAATAAAGGATATTTATCTTTTTGATATGTAAATCCCTAATTTAGCAAAGCAAGCAATATGGTTTATTTTATATAAAGTCTAATGTATTATAACTTTCATTTTCTTAACCGTTTTTTATTTTTTTCATTTTAAAAGGTTAAATATGTCTAAACATAAAAAATAACCAGATATTTTAATTCAAATGATGAAGCGAATTGTTTTATGCTGGTTTTTAAAAGCGTAGAATATTTCAATCTATAACATAAATTATTCTTTCCAAAATCAAAAACTTTTGTCACATAAAGGATATTTATCCTTTTGGTCTGTAAATCCCTAATTTAGTAACACGAGCAATATGGTTTATTTTATATATTAAAGTCTAATATTTTATAAGTTTTATTTTCTTATCAGTATTTGATTTTTTTTAAATTTTAAAATGTTATAAATGTCTAAACATTACAAAACAACCAGATATTTTAAATTAAAATGGTGAAGCAAATTTAATGTTTATGCAATATTTTATTAGCGTAGAATATTTTAATCTATAACATAAATCATTCTTTTAAATATCAAAAATGTTTGTCAAATAAAGGATATTTATATTTTGGTCTGTAAATCCCTAATTTAGTAACACGATCAATATGGTTTATTTTATATATTAAAGTTTAATGTTTTATAACTTTTATTTTCTTAACAGTTTTTTTTGTTTTTCATTTTAAAATATTAGATAATTCTAAACATTACAAAAAAAACCGGATATTTTAATTCAAATGGTAAAGCAAATTTAATTTTTATGCTGTTTTTTATATGCGTGGAATATTTCAACTTATAATATAAACTTTGTTTTGAGAAATTAAAAATTTTGAACACTTTAGGGTTCTCTTCATATCATTCGCTGTCTCAAAATATTGAATTAAAAAAATCTAAAGTGCTTATCATTAAATATTAAACATTTTTCAAATTTTTTCTTCTAGTAATCAATTAAATCTAGTAACGCACAAGGAGTATTTTAGTAAGCACTAAATTGCAATTAAAAATACGAAATGGTACTTTTTATAACCATTTCATTTTCTAATAATAACAATCTATGTTATCTGCCCGTCTGTCCTCGAATTTATGAAGCAGTTTTATCTGGAATGGATAAAGGCATCCCAATAGGATTTTTGATGAGTTAGGGTTAGCAAAATTCTAAACGAGTAAAACGTTCGAAATCTACCCCTTTCAACCTTTTCGAGTGTTTAATACCATTATTTCAAGCTATATTTTCGCCTGTTAAGAACATTTATCACATAATAAATAGGTAAAAATAACATTTCTTTCTAGCATTATGACGTCATTCCTTTAACCTCCCCTTTTAATCATTTTTTATTTTAAACTATTTAAATATCGTCTGCATTATTTTCATAAGTTTTATAACTGAACTTAGATATTACTAACTAATTTTCTATTATATTTGGCTTAAATAATAGATTAGGTATATATTTGATAATTTTAAATTTAATCATTGATTATTGTTTGTTGCAATGAAAATTTTACTACCGGTTTTAACATCAAATTCTTTTCATAAAAGTCTACGAGTCTATTTCACTTACTAATAAATATCTAGCATTTAAGTTATATATCTTTCAAAATTAAGAATTTTGTTCGTTTACAAATTTATCACGTAATTAGTAATTAAAAGTAACATTTTTTCTAGCATTATGACGTAATTTCTTTTAACGTTCCATTTAATCATTTCTTATATTAAATTATTTAAAAATCGTCTGCATTTTTTCATACAATTTATCACTGAATACTACATAATATTACGTAATAATCAATATTACGTAAATAATTTACTTTTTTATTTGGCTTAAATATTAGATTAGGTACATGTGTGATAATTTAAAATTTAATCTTGGATTATTTTTTGTTTCAAGATAATACTCAACAAGGAAACAAACCATTTTTTTACCTGCATAATATGGTACTTTACAATTCTAGAAAAATAAAAATTTTACAGATCCCGTCATGTGACGGGCTATATACTAGTAGATAGTCATCTTACAGTCAAAACCTTTTATTAACAGCATTTTTTCAGTAAATGTTTTAACCAACATTTCAAATTATAAAGCATAAGTTATAATTTTCAATATACATAATTTCTACCGAATTACATTTTTATTATTATATTTGAAAATAGTAGTTGTTAAAATGTATTTTCATAGAATAAATTACAAAAAGAATTTCAGGATTCTGACGACTTTTTGATTAAATTTCTTAGTACTGAGAAAATATTTCCCATGTTTAATTAATCAAAATTTTCTCATTACTAAAAAATTTCACATTTTCGTTTGATAATGGTATATGCATACTTCTATTAATTATATTTCTTTCAAAAGTATAACATAACATTGAATGTATAGTATATTAATTTATGTTATCAGAATTATTAGTTTCCGAAACGTTTATTTTAATACATTTTAATTTAAAATGACGACTATCACAATTTAAGTGAAAACGATGTTATATTAACGAAGGTTGGTTTTTCTGTTTCTTTTCTTATAAAAATATTTTTCACATATTACATATGAAGTTAAAATCTAAAATATTAAACCTCATTAATCATATCTCTCTACGTTGACTAAATTTCATCATTGGACTTATATATTGCAAAAATAATTTTCTTTTACATTTGGCTTAAACAATAGATTAGGTTCATATCCAATAATTTTTAATTTAATCATCGATTATTACCTGTCCCAATGAAAATTTTACCACCTTTATTAACAACAAATTCTTTTTATAAAAGTCTAGGAGTCTATAAATATCTAGCGTTTGATTTGTACATCTTTGAAAATTAAGAAGTTTGTTAGTTTGTGTGTTTGTTTTCTATACAAATCCGAACGGTTTGACTTAATAAATTCAACGTGATTCTAAACTGCATTCACAGTATCAAGAGACTGTAGAGGAATTTAAAAATAAACAAATTATTGAGCTTGTACCAGATAATTCTCAACCAAAAAACAAATCATTTTCTTGCCTGCCCCATAGGGTACTTTACAATTTTGAAAAATTAAAAATTTAAACAATTTTATGTTTAAAAATTTTAAAAATTTTCATATAAATATTCATATAGTATTTATATGAAGACATTATTTAAATTTACTTTTTAATATAGTTTCCACCAATATACAGCATTTCCGAATCGTAAAAAGAACTTTTGAATTCCATAAGTATTAAAAACATGTTCTTAATATGTTAAGAGTTTTGTGACATACTTTAACCAAAAAAGTTATTAAAATATGTGATGCTCATTGTTTGTAATGATTAAAGATTTAATCTGCTTGCAATGTTTCAACAAAAAACCAAACAAAACTTTCTAAACAGTTTATCTTTATAAAATGACCTGGAAAAGATAATGGAAGTATATATTGTTTTTAGGTCACTAAATATTTTAATCGTTTCTTTAATAAGCAAAATTTAAATATGCTATTTTTAGATAGATTAGCCTTATTTTTGGACCTAAACAATTGAAAAATAGGGTGAGCTTATTATATCAGGTCTTTAAATAGTTTAGCTGTACGTGCTCTTTTAGAAATCAAATAAAAATAGCTTTTTAATACAGCGTTGCAAAATAGTTTTCTCTTTGACTGCCTTGGGAAAAATTAAAAATATGATGAAATCCTAAATAGATAATAGTTTATTTTTATTTACACTATCTTTAAATACAATTTATTTATATCCTGCAGCCGGCACGATATAAATAAATTGTATCTAAGGCAGAGGTGGGCAAAAGCTGGTTCTTTTGCTTATCCGACCCGTTGAAAAATCCTGCATGCAATTTTTTTAATCCCTTATATGCGATTTTGTTGAAATCAAGAGTATTTATATGCGTAGTGTACAACATATATTTGTGAAAGAACATTTTCTATTATGATTTACACGAAAAATAAATATCGATCACAAATTACTGACGAAAATCTACACTCGGTATTAAGGATTGTTACAAGTGATTTGGATTTAAATTTTGAAGAAATAATATCCAATGAACATACCAGATTTCACGTTTCGCTTTAACTAAAACTATTCTATTTTAACGTTTTATGTTTGTCTTTTCTTTTTATAATTCTATTTACTGTTATATTTACAAAATGTAATATAAATATAAAAATGTAATAACTATAAATAAATATCAAAATAATATCTTTCGTTAACGGATTTATTTAATGACCATTCATTTAATATAATGGATATATTTCTTTAAAAATGACGTGACATATTTTACTAGGCACAAATTGTTTGCATATACACCTAAGTAAGACAATTTATTATTACTATCATCTTTTATTAACTGTCAAATTTCTCTGTCCAAATGCTTTAAAATGATACTTATAGTGTTTTTGTCAAAAACATTTCTTGGGCAAAATTACGTGACATATTTTACTGGGCACAAATTGTTTGCATATACACCTAAGTAAGACAATTTATTATTACTATTATCTTTTATTAACTGTCAAATTTCTCTGTCCAAATGCTTTAAATGATACTATAGTGTTTTGTCAAAAACATTTCTTGGGCAAAATTACGTGACATATTTTACTGGGCACAAATTGTTTGCATATACACCTAAGTAAGACAATTTATTATTACTATTATCTTTTATTAACTGTCAAATTTCTCTGTCCAAATGCTTTAAAATGATACTTATAGTGTTTTTGTCAAAAACATTTCTTGGGCAAAATTACGTGACATATTTTACTGGGCACAAATTGTTTGCATATACACCTAAGTAAGACAATTTATTATTACTATTATCTTTTATTAACTGTCAAATTTCTCTGTCCAAATGCTTTAAAATGATACTTATAGTGTTTTTGTCAAAAACATTTCTTGGGCAAAATTACGTGACATATTTTATTGGGCACAAATTGTTTGCATGTACACCTAAGTAAGACAATTTATTATTACTATTATATTTTATTAACTGTCAAATTTCTCTGTCCAAAGGCTTTAAAATGATACTTATAGTGGTTTTGTGATAAACATTTCTTGGCAAAATTACGTGACATATTTTACTGGCACAAATTGTTTGCATATACACCTAAGTAAGACAATTTATTATTACTATTATTTATTAACTGTCAAATTTCTCTGTAATGCTTTAAAATATACTTATAGTGTTTTTGTCAAAAACATTTCTTGGGCAAAATTACGTGACATTTTACTCACAAATTGTTTGCATATACACCTAAGTACAATTTATTATTACTATTATCTTTTATTAACTGTCAAATTTCTCTGTCCAAATGCTTTAAAATGATAATTATATTGTTTTTGTCAAAAACATTTCTTGATTATGACATATTTTATCACAAATTGTTGCATATATAGTAAGACAATTTATTATTACTATTATCTTTTATTAACTGTCAAATTTCTCTGTCAATGCTTTAAAATGATACTTATAGTGTTTTTGTCAAAACATTTCTTAAAAATTACGTGACATATTTTACTGGGCACAAATTGTTTGCATATACACCTAAGTAAGACAATTTATTATTACTGTTATCTTTATTAACTGTCAAATTTCTCTGTCCAAATGCTTTAAAATGATACTTATAGTGTTTTTTGTTAAAACATTTCTTACAGGGAAAAAAATGACAAAACATTTTTGTATATTAAATTTGAAAATTTATTTTCGGCTTAAAAGTATTTGCTATTCTAAATATAGAAATTCTGTAATGGCTATAAACAAAACTTGGATTGTTTATGTATTTAGCCAGTGTTCTTTTTTTTGTATCTCTATTCATTTAGTTTTATTACTTTGTGTTCTGAAACAATTAAGAAAATTATGAAAAACTCTATATTTTTGCTCATTTCGAGATTTAGCTATATTCTATATCTCACAGAAAATATAAAAATATATTTTCAGGTTACTTCTCATTTTTGATTATATTCATTCCTTAAAAATATATTAAACTAGGAAATTATATTTTCTCTTTGTATTAAATTTAGCAGTACTCACAATATATTTGCAATCGGCTAAAATTTTAGCTTTATTTGCTGTCCTGTTATAGTAAAATATATAATTATTCCTGATTCACTAAAATTATTATGTAATC
>CM063499.1:37044603-37047103 GCA_032207245.1 Pardosa pseudoannulata | reverse complement strand
TCAAATTTCATAACAGTTGTAAGTAATTGTGGTCGAAGTTGCATCATGACTTCAAGTGGCATAAGAAAATCGTCCGAAATCATAAAGTGAAAGAGAAGCGCAAAACGATATTTAAACGATAAAATTAAATTTGTGTAATGCTGTAATGCCTGTATCCCATTAAACGTTAAAACGGTGGCAAAAAAAAAATCAAAATTTATAGCAATTGTAAGCAATTGTGGTCGAAAGTACATCAAACCTTCACGTGGCAAAAGAAAATGTTCCGAAATCGTTAAATATAATAGAACAACTAATTAAATCATTATCCCCTTAACAATTTGATTTTTTCACGAATTCGACCTCAAAAATGTCACATTTTTTATTGCATATTTTTGTTCATGTTACATTGGTAAACTAGAAAATGTTATTAAAAGCAATATTTCTAATTATTTTAAACATATATAACAACTGTTTTACAGGAAATAATTTTTTTCCTGGAAGCTGATTTTTCTGTCTCGTGTACCCCAGAAAGGGGAGTTAGGCTTATAGTTTTGCATATAAAATTAAAAATATTTTCGATTACAATTACTACACAATTCTTTTCGAATGCAAATATGTTTATATAACCTATTTTTTCAAAGATCAGATTTAGTGCTATAAATCTTGAAAGACGGTAAGAGGCATAGTCCAACGTCACAGTCCGGACAAAAATAACTAGACTTTTTTTTAATTCTTCTGTATATGTTGTAGGTTTTAAGACATCTAAATCGGAGTGAGCATAGGGTAGCAAAATAAACATCCACTTAGCCAGGAGTAAAAATATTTTTATTAGTAGAATTTTAACACGCCCCCAGCGGGCTAACATTTTCGGCTGGTTTATATATCCGTAAGCGAATGCGGTTACCGCAGCGACGCCACAGGGCTCCCCAACGCAGTCTGGAAGACGGTCAAAAGGAAAATCTGACATGGCGTAACTTCACTTCAGACAGTTGAAAAGCTGGTTTTAATCTATCAACGCCTACAGTCTGCTTGCGAGTTCTTTTTCAACTGGATCGCTAGATTTGGTGTTCCTGCGAGGCTGACAACAGATCAGGGAAGACAATTCGAGAGTAACCTATTCAGAGAATTATCGAATCTTCTTGGCATTAAACTTATACATACTACACCTTATCATCCTCAATCAAATGGATTGGTTGAGACACTACATAGGCAGCTTAAAAGTGCTATTCGCTCTCATTCAACAGATAGGTGGACAACAGTTTTGCCTTCGATATTGCTAGGCATTCGTGCAGCTGTAAAGGATCCCTTACAGTGTTCTGTTGCGGAGATGGTATATGGTACACCCTATGCTCACTCCGATTTAGATGGCTTAGAACCTACACGTGGTGACCTGGACGTGATTTGAACACGCAACCTTCTGACATTTTCGGCTGGTTTATATATCCGTAAACGAATGCGGTTACCGCAGCGCCGCCACATATGTCCTATGTCTTCAGTGAACACACATAGAACTAGTTTCCAGGTCTTAATTTTCATCTGTAGGCGGAATTGCTACTAAAATATCTCTTTTGGTCAGTATCCCAAAACCTCAAGCCAAAAACTCTAAAAGCTCGCGGAGTAAAGCAAAACCTATCAGAAACTAAATACATTTCAAAAATTAACATCTTGTGGACATATATTGGACTAATTTGACATTAAAAATACAAAACTTACTGCTAAAACAGTGAGAATTACAAAGAAATCAGATTGCCCGTACGCTGTACGGGCAAATCATTAAACGCACGATAGCAGCGCCCGTACGGTGTACGTTCAAAACAGGCAAGGGGTTAAATTAAATTTGTGTAATGCTGGAATGCAAGAATTCTCGTAAACATTAGATTATGACTAAAAAAAATCAAATTTTATAGTAATTGTAAGCAATTGCGATCGAAGGTGCATTATGACTTCATGTGGCATAAGAAAATCGCCCAAAATCATAAAATATGATAGCACAACAACAAATAAACTACAAAATTAAATTTGTGTGATGAGGAATTATACGTATCCTCGTGAACATTAGATCGGTTGCGAAACAGTCAGTTTTATAGCAACCGTCCTAATAAAAAGAGATTGTTTACGGAAGATATAAAAGAAAGACTAGCATGGAAAGATACATGCAGAGACTTTAGTTGCATGACTTGAGAAAGGCTTGATATATATTTATCTTATTCCTAAATTTAAATGTAAAAAATTTACACTATCTTTCTTGATGACTAGTTTTGTCGCAGTGATGAGATTTCAGATTATGCCCCAGAGAAATAACTCATTACGTAAAAAGAAAACCAGGCTAGAAAGCCCTGTTAGAATGTATGATGAAAAGATTTAAACATACTTCAAAAGCATAATCTAGTAGTTTTGTATTGAAGAATTTTATAAATCATAAAAGGTATAATGCATCAAAAGCAGTAGGTGACGGCTTTGAAAGCGTAAACCTCCTTCTCTTCTAACTAGAAAATGGTTAGTGGTTTGAAATTACGCTCTT
>CM063499.1:36992103-37032103 GCA_032207245.1 Pardosa pseudoannulata | reverse complement strand
ATATATATATATATATATATATATATATATATATATATATATATATATATATATATATATATATATATATATATATATAGATATATATATATATATAGATATATATATATATATATATATATATATATATATATATATATATATATATATATTTATTTATTTATTTATATATATATACATATACATATATATACATATAGATATATATAGATATATATACATATACATATATATACATAGATAGATAGATATATATAGATATAGATATATATATATATATATATATATATATATATATATATATATATATATATATATATATTTATATATGTATATATTTTTATATGTTTATATGTTTTATATATATATATTTATATATGTATATATTTTTATATGTTTATATGTTTTATATATATATATTTATATATGTTTTAAAAACTCGTTTAAATAAAATACACTGAAGAGTAAAGAATCTGTGGTAACCAGTTTTTGTGCTGAACTGTTTGAAATTACTTTCACAGTAATTGATAATTCAATGATCTAATAAGCTAGTTTTTTAATGGTTTTTGTTATTTATCATTTTTATGCGGCCTATGACTTCCTAAGTTATTGAGGATATTTAGTTCCTTTAAAAAATATTGGATTTTATTATTAAAATGCATATGATTAATAGTTCGAATATGATATTCTCCTGTAAATAATATTTAAATTAAAACTTAATATTAAAATGTCACATTTGGAAGAAGATATGCAAACAAATACAAATGAGAAAATCAATTTTAATTTTAGAAATTCGTTTGAATATTATGCTTTAAGGAACCAAGACAGTTTTTGTTCTTCTGTATCATAAATAACTTTCCCAATGGTTTTTTGAATGAAAACAAGTGACACTAATAAACTAGTTTTTGAATGAATTTCGTCATTAATCATTTTTACCCAATCGTCTTCTTTTATTTAAATGTTTTGGCTGCAAAGTATATGACGTACCGGCATGAAATATCCTGTTTCCCATATACGTGTACACACGATATTTAAAAAAAGAAACTAGTGGACAAATACCGCCTGCATACCTGTATAGCCCTACACAAAGAAACAGAGTTAGCTATTGGGAAGTTAGAGGACTTATTTAGTGATAATCTTTGGATATTTGAACTACTTCTGCACTGCTCTTTTTTACTGTTTCACGATGTTACTACAGCTGTCATTCATTTTCCTTGTTTTAACCCTTTGACAGTTTCATTTTTTTCCAAAATTCGGTCAAAAATGTCACATTCTTTTATTGCATTTTTTGTTCATGTTACATTTTTAAGTAAAGATATGTTATTAAAATTAACATTTCTAATATTTTTAAGCATTTATTACAACTTTTATTCTTTCTATGAAAGCATCATAGAACTGAAGTTTACCTTTAGTCTCATCGATATCCAAGTTAATTTTTGGAATTCCAGTGAAAGCAAATCTAGGAGGAGGATCCGAAGGATTATCACAATTAATTCCAAAAAATTCTCTTGCTTGACTGATTCCATCTGTATTACTATCAGAGTCACTAATACACTGGTCATCTAGTAAACTTTCGCTACTATCATTTACAGATAATTCTTTTTCTGATTCCGAGTCACAGTTCGAATCACAAGAAATTAGCTCCATACGCTCTGATTTATCCTTTATTTAAAAGTAAAAATAAATTATTCAACTCTTGCATCAATAAAATTATCTGGCGGTTAGTAAAATATAACCAGAAAGCTATACGCTGAAAGATAACAATTCGTCTTTTGATACAAAATATGCGTAAGAACCCAGGCGCTTTTGAACCAATCAGAGTAGAAAATACAATAAACTGCAAACTATCTTTTACTGAACGAATAATTAGTTACTAAAATTGAAAAAAATACGGCCAAAACGGTGCAAGTGGAATAGAATTGCCCGTTCGCCTTACTGACAAATCAGTAAAGACCCGAAAGCTGTGCCAGTACGGCGTACGGGCAAAACAGGGAAGGGGTTAAAAACAAACTGGTGGACAAATACCGTCTCCACACCTTTATAGTCGTCCTCTATGAAAAAAATAAACAGAGTGATAAAGGTATTGGAAAGGGAGAGGATTTAGTGACAATGTTTGGATATTTAAATACTTCTGCAGTACTTTCTTTTAATGTTTTACGATGTTACTTTAGCTTTCATTTCTTTTCCTTGTTTTTATTCTTGTTCATAAACCCAACTATTGGAAATGAAAAAGGATTATCAGTAGGTCCTATCTAAGACTGTATGGAGTAATTGTTTAAGAACTCCAAATTTATCGTTAAATGTTTAATGCAATTTAATGTTAGGCATGGACAATGTCATAAAGATTAATTTCACTGCTTTCGTCTTTTTTCGTCCACCAGATCCAAGCACCGTTATGACACGAACAACCTCACTCCAAGTCCTCCGATTCACGAGCCGGGCGACGACGAGGACGACGAGTACTACCTTCTTCGAAGCTTCAGCATCAACTCGAAAGGGGCGATCGTGAACCGGGGCGACTTCATCCGACAGAGGTCTAGGAGCAACAACAGCGTCGCCTCCACGGCATCCAGTCTGAACGCTGGGGCAGGGACCAACAACACTTCTTGTGCGACATCCTACTCCTCGGGAGGTCAGTCGTCCAAGGGACCCACTTCCAAAGTGCAGATACTCGGAGCGTCGGACGTCGGGAAGACGACGCTCGTGGACCAGTTTATGACCTCCGAGTACATGAATTCATACGAATCGACACAAGGTGAGCAAGCATCTTCAAATGATGTGATTTCATATATATATATATATATATATATATATATATATATATATATATATATATATATATATATATATATATATATATATATATATATGACACGTTGTACTAAACGACACTGGAGTCATGACATCCTCTTCACATCTTTATTCAAATCTCAAACCACACTACTAGATAATCATCTTTAATGGCGTCCCACATTGGCGCCCAACTTTACGTGTATACTGATTTGGCTTTGTAATTACAAAATTCACATTTAATAATTTTTTAACAATATTATATGGACCTGAATATGGTGGATCTATTTTTTTTTTAATTTGAATATTTAAATTCTTCAAAAATTACCAAATCTCCAATTTAAAAAATTTTTTTACATACAACTCAATAGAAAGCAAAAAGTCTAGTTAAATATAACAAATGAGTATAAATATGACACATAAATATCAGAATAGTATTTTCTTTGTCGAAAAGGAGATCTTTCCCGCGCAGGTTCGAATCCTGCCGACTCGTGACACGTTGCACTAAACGACACTGGAATCATGACATCCTCTTCACATCTTTATTCAAATCTCAAACCACACTACTCGACAATCCTCTTTAATGGCGTCTCACATTGGCACCCAACTTCTAACAAAGGCAGGCTTAACTGCCACGGGTAACAGCAACACAGACCGGGGAATGTGCACACTGCTCTCTGCCCAGATCATTGCGCGTGAGCCGTATTTATGTGGCTAACTCCTCACGCCGCGTCACTCTCAATAAAAGAATCCCTAATTAAAATCTCTTAAAACTAATCCACATTTTAAATCCTGACTGACACACACACACACACACACACACATATATATATATTGTAGCGTACTGGGGCTCTAAGTGAACCCGAAAAAGGATAGCGGAAGCCTACGTACAGACTAAGATATTTATTAAGAAAACAATATTGAAGTGATGAGAAGATACAGATGAACGATGAATATCTACAATGAAAAAGATAAATCGATGCAAGACATCAGCTTCCTAAGAAAAAAAAAGGGGGGGAGGACTCTCTCAGTCACTCCCTCGACGTTCTAGCCGATGAGTTCACAGCTACTCGATCGGTCAAATAATCCTCCTCTGGACCTCGAACTCTCTCCTCTTATATAGTCGTCTCCGCAAGAATGTCCATATCAGCTGCTCGGACAGCTGGTGGATGACGTGGTTGCCGAAACCTGGTGCAATCTGGCCGATCCATTAATCAACGTCCATAGACAATCTCTTGGAGAACAAAATAGTAAGGTATTGTTGTTTCCTTACAATGTAGAGGCCATTCACTATGTAAAGAAGAGCTCACTTCAAGTGTCCACAATAGGCACGTTTGCTATTCTTCTAGGTTAGGCTGGTTTTTCTCACGGTTTTAGTTCAGTCTCTATCCGGAATTCAATTTAACGTGAATTCGTTACAATATATATATATATATACATATATTACATATACACATATACATATATATACATATATATATATATATATATATGTGTGTGTATGTGTATAGTATAGTATATGTCCCGTCATACGAGGGAATCAGTAAAATTTTTAATTTTCCAGAATTGTAAATTACTCTAAGTTAAGTTTTCTTAGTTAAGTAGAAATTATCGTTAAGTTCGTCACATTTTTTTTTGCCACAGTAATTAATGGAAGTAAAGGAATGAAATTATCATTTCCACTACACCCTGGAGATAAATAGAATTTGTTGTTAATACCGGTGATGAAATTTTCAATGCAACAAAAAAATGATCGATGACTGAATTTAAAATTATCACATTGTGTTCTTAATATATTATTTAAGCCAAATATA
This sequence comes from Pardosa pseudoannulata, assembly GCA_032207245.1. Lineage (NCBI taxonomy): Eukaryota > Metazoa > Arthropoda > Arachnida > Araneae > Lycosidae > Pardosa > Pardosa pseudoannulata. The sequence goes on along the minus strand of CM063499.1, from coordinate 37,027,499 downwards.
AAAGAAAATTATTTACGTACTATATAAGTTGAATGATAAAACGTATGAAGGAAAGAAGTCATAATGCTAGAAAAAATGTTCTTTAACCTATTTATTATGTCATAAATTGATAAATGTAATCTCCTACTCTTAACCATTGAATATAGGGCAAAAAATAATTGCATGAAACGCTCGAAAAGAGTGGGAAGGGGTAGAAATTTGAACGTTTTAGGAAGACAGCATTTTGTGCTATGATATGAAGCATATTTATACGAATTTATTTCAGAATCTTATCGATATTTTAGGAGAAGATAATCTTAACTTTCTTTGAATTTTACTAAACCTACTCATCAAGAATACAATATGGATGCTTCTTTCCATTTAAGGTCCAACTGCTTCATACATTCTAGGACAGACTGACAGATAAATTAGGCTGTTAATATATTGGGGATATAAGTGGAGGTATAAAAGATTTCTATTCGGTTACAACAGAAAAGAATCTTGAAATTCAAGAATAATATGTTTCAAAGTCAAAGCAGGTCTTAAATACCTCTTAAAATGTATGATCAGTTAAAACAAACAAACTTCAAACATGAAGATAAATATACTTATAGTATATGAAATAATTTAAATTATAATAGATTACAATTAAAAGAATTAAAAAAAAATAAAACGTAATGTGCTCAGAGTCAAAAAATAGGTTTCGAATATCTTACAAAAGTTTATATAGAATTATTAATTAAACCAAAATTTATAATTGATCAAAGCAGATAGGATTTTAGCATCCATTACGATATAATTATAAGATATGAGTCCATTTATACTTAATACTAAACTCCAATCCCAATTTTATTAATCCCGGATTAATGAAATGATGCAATGTATCAATGAATACTATGAGTTAAAAAATATGTTAAATATCTCAAAGATTTTTATAATTTTCTTCATGGGACCAAATATTATGATAGATCAACATGAACAAACATTTCAGCATCACTGAGATAGCATTAAAAGGTATGAAAAAGTTTAAAATATAATAAATTTCAATCCAGTTATTACATAAATACCGTGTGATCCAAAAGTCAGGACGAACTTAAAAAATGAATAATTAGAAAGATACAAAGATACGGTTTGCACCAAACGGATGGAAAAGAAACCGGATTTTGTATGTCAACGAAAACAAAATAGTTATGTTGGTTATCACCAGATGGCGCTGTAGTGTTGTATTGCAACAAAACACGATTTACAAATGAAAAAATATTGACAACTTACGTGTCAACTTAATTACAGTTAACTAGTACTACAGTATTAGTTCAATGTGCTGTTCATGATTCAGAACTACAGCTGTGAGACGAGTCACCACACTGTTCACAGCATTTAGTAGCATTTATTTCTTTATTCGCAGTATGACACTTCTATCCGTCTCGAAACTTCTCGAGCACTGCACTTCCCATATGCAGCAACCGCCGACACGGATTGCACCATCTGCTCCACTGTCGTAGCAACAGCAGCGGCTGTTGAGGGACGTCCACTTCTTTGACGTGACGCCAAAGAACCTGTAGCTTCAAATTTCTTCATCCTTTTGTTAAATGCAGAAGACGTTATTGGCCCTTTGCCATTTCGCATACCCTTTATGTGACGATATGCCACATAAAGTGTTACAGTTTAACTTAGATGGCTTTCTCAACTATGGACAGAATTTCGATGCATACAAGCTTTTATTACCATTACCTGTTGAAGTTGCTACTTTTTATATCGTTTTTTTTTTTTTTTTTTTTTTTTTTTTTTTTTTTTTTTTTTTTTTTTTTTTGCGTTTCATAATCAGACATCAGCGCCATCTGTTGGATGCAAACAGAACTATTTTTTTTTTTTTTTGAAATGCAAAGTCCGATATCTTTTCCATCCGATTGGTGCAATCCGTATCTCTGTATCTTCATTCCTTTTCGAATTATTCATTTTCAAAGTTCGTCCTGATTTTTGGATCATCCGTTATATTATTAAATCAAAGAATACTATGTTTGAGATCCGAAAGAGACCAAAATATCTTACATAAGTTATTATAGTATTATTCAATGAACCTAAATTTATGAGTGATCAAAACAAGCATTTTTAAGCATATACTAAAATATCATTGTATAATATGAGACCATTTAAATTATAAAAAAAAATCCATTCCAAAGAAAAGAATCAAGTGTTTAGTTTTGGATTTACAGCACTACGCAGGACCGTAGTCAGAAATTGTGTTCCGGGGGGAGGGGACCAAAGATAAAAGTCATAGTTGTTTGTGAATGATACTTCAGTAAAACAAATTTAAGATATAAAGGCATTAAAATAATATGGTATAAAGGCAAAATTAAGGTATAAAGGTCACCAAAAATCTCCCATACTAATTCTAAGACTAGTTATATTTAACTGATAAGAAGACAATTATCCATTTTTTAATCAAATGATTAAAAAAATGATGACAAAGGAGAAAAGGTGAAAAATTATGAGAAGAGACAAATATAGCAGAATATAGAGAAAATGTTAAATTTTCGGCCAGCTGCTTGGCAAAACATTAGAAAATATGATACCGTTTAAAATATAATAGATTCCAAACCAGTGATTTAAAAAAATCGGTGGATCAAATAATACTGTTTTTCAATAAATATATGATATAAGCTAACAAACTTCTTAATTTTCAAAGCTATATAACTTAAACGTTAGATATTTATAGACTCATTGACTTTTATTAAAAGAATTTTTTCTTAATACCGGGGATAAAATTTTCACTGCAACAAATAATAATCGATGATTTAATTTAAAATTATCGGATATGTACCTAATTTATTATTCAAGCAAAATATAAAAGAAAATTATTTACGCAATATATAATACCAGTGGTAAAACGTAGGAAAATAATGCAGATGATTTTTAAATAATTTAAAATAAGAAATGATTCAATGAGATGGTTAAAATAATGATGTCATAATGCTAGAAAAAATGCTAAATTTACCTATTTATTATGCGATAAATTGATAAATTTAATAGCTTGCTCTTAACCGAGAAAAATAGCGCTTGAAATAATGGCATTAAACACTTGAAAAGTTGACAGGAGTGTGGATTTCGAACGTTTTAAAGACTATAGTATATTACACTGTCATATGAAGCATATTTATAGAAATTTATTTTAGATAAACTTTACTCGCTTTGAATTTTTCTACCCCTAACTCATGAAGAATTCAATATGGATGACTTTATCCATTCCAGGTCCATTCACTTCATAAATTTGAGAATAGAAGGAACAATAACATAGGTTCTTATTATATAGGGGATTTAAAGAATATTATATTTTACATTCGAAACAGGTAAAAAAACTTACAAAATTTGTTACAGTATTATTAAATAAACAAAAAATTAGGATTCATCAAAACTGGCATTTTACGGCATACACTAAGATATGATTCTAAGATTTGAAGCCATTTAAATCAGAATAAACTCTGTTCCAAAAAAAAATCGAGTTTTTGGCTTTCGATGTGCAGAACTATGATTAACAGTTCATTTACAAGAGGGATAAAGATAGCTGGACTAACTTCTGAATAGCTACGAACATCCATGAAAACAGCGTGATTCGAACCGCAGAGAAACAGTTTAACCTTCGGATATCGTTTGGTAAAAGAATCAAGGAATTAAGTAATTTTATCAGATATAAATTAGATTTTAAATATCTCACAAAACTTATATAATTTTATTAAGTAAGCTAAAACTTATGATCGATAAAACACTCACTATTTGAACATGCACCAAATAGCATTAGAAAATATGAGACCGTTTAAAATGTAATAGATTCCAAACCAGTGATTTAAAAAAAAATCAGTGGATCAAATAATACTGTATTTCGATAGATATGTGATTCTTTCCATAATCTCTCCGGTATGTCTTAAAAACCAAAATGGAAAAAAATAATAACATAAAAACAATTGTTTGTATGATGCCTCAAAACTTTTGTTGCGTTTCCAAAGTGAAACGAGAAACTGCCAGAGACATACAGTTCAAACAAAATGGAAAAAAGAGACACATGCTGTTATGCCTCAAAATGAAAAGGATAGCATTTCTTGCCATTCCGTTTCGAAAAAAATGATGTGGAAAGTTATCTTTCAAACATACTCGTATATAGATGAGTTAGGATTATTCAATATGAAGTGAAATATTTTCTATGACGTCCTGTCGATTTGTGTTTGGGAATTTCGTCAATGCTGAGAAACTCAATTCAGTTTGCTGGATAATGAAACAGGCTGATATTTATTAATAACTAGTATATAACCAGTCATATGACGGGATGGATAAGGTTTTTAATTTTCCAGACTTGTAAAGTACTCTATGAGGCAGGTGATAAATGGTTTGTCTTTTGGTTGAGAATTATCTAGTACACACTCAATATTTTGTTTATTTTTAATGGCCGCATGTTAGTTGCCAACTTTAATTTATCTTATCATATTACGGGATAGGATGAACAGTAGATGTTTTAATATTGACAATGATTATTTGAGGGTATATATGAATGATGTCCAAAATTTAGCGAAATGATTGCAAACAGTGTGGTTATGTATAAAAAACAAACACACAAACGAACAAAATTCCTAATTTTCAAAGATATATGACTTAAACGCTAGATATTTAAAGACTCCTGCACTTTATAAAACAATTTCTTGCTAATACTGGTGATGAAAGTTTCATTGCTACAAATGATAATCGATGATTAAATTTAAAACTGTCGGATATGTACCTAATCTATTATTTAAGCTAAATATAAACGAAAATTATTTATGTAACATATAAGTAAAGTGGTTAAACTTAAGAAAATAATGCAGACGATTTTTAAACAATTAAAAATAAGACATGATTAAATGAGATGGTTAAATGAATGACGTCATAATGCTAGAAAGAAATGTTATTTATACCTACTTATTATGTGATAAATTGATAAATTCAATCGCCTGCTCTTAATTCAGAAAATATGGCTCGAAATAAAGGAATTAAACGGTGAAAAAAGGGGCAGAAGTGGATTTCGAACGTTTTAAAGACGATAATATTTTTCGCTGTGATATAAAGCATATGTATTCAAATTTACTTTAGATAAACTTTACTCGCTTTGAGTTTTGCTAACCCTAATTCATTAAGAAATTAATATAGATGCCTCTATCCATTCCAGGTCTAACCGCTTCATAAATTTGAAAAGAGATGGGCAGTTAATTTAGGTTATTATTATATAAGGGATTTAAAGAATATTATGTTTTGGATTCGGAACAGATCAAAATATCTTACATAAGTTTTTATAGTATTATTAAATTATTCCAAAATTTATGATTGATCAAACCAGGCATTTTTAACATACATTAATATATTATTGTAAAATTTGAGACCATTTAAATCATGATAAATTCCATTCCAAAAGAAAAAAAAAGAATCTAGTGTTTTGTTATTCGATTTGCAGCACTACGGTGCACAGTTACACGAGGGAAAATAATAGCGGGACAAACTTCTAAATAGCTAAGAACATCCATGCCATCAGCGTGATTCGAACCGCAGAGAAACCGTCTACCTTTCGGATATCGTTCTGTATAAAAGAATCAAGGAATAAGGTAATTTTTATCAGATTTAAATTAGATGTTAAATATATCACAAAACTTTTATAATTTTATAAAGTACGCTAAAATTTATGATTGATTAAACAATCACTATTTGCACATGCATCAAATAGCATTAGAAAATATGAGACCGTTTAAAATATAATAGATTCCAAACCAGTGATTTAAAAAAATCACTGGATCAAATAATACTGTATTTCAATAGATATAAAGTACGCTAAAATTTATGATTGATTAAACAATTATTTGCACATGCATCAAATAGAATTTGAAATTATGAGACCGTTTAAAATATAATAGATTCCAAACCAGTGCTTTAAAAGAAAAATCAGTGGATCAAATAATGCTATTTTTCAATAGATATAAAGTACGCTAAAATTTATGATTGATTAAACAATCACTATTTGCACATGCATCAAATAGCATTAGAAAATATGAGACCGTTTAAAATATAATAGATTCCAACCCAGTGATTTAAAAGAAGAATCAGTGATTCAAATAATACTGTATTTCAATAGATATAAAGTACGCTAAAAATTTATGATTGATTAAACAATCGCTATTTGAGCATGCATCAAATAGAATTTGAAATTATGAGACCGTTTAAAATATAATAGATTCCAAACCAGTGATTTAAAAGAAAAATCAGTGGATCAAATAATGCTATTTTTCAATAGATATAAAGTACGCTAAAATTTATGATTGATTAAACAATCACTATTTGCAACATTAATAATAGCATTAGTAAAATTTGAGACCGTTTAGATATAATAGATTCCAACCCAGTGAAAAAAGAAGAATCTAGTGAGATTCAAATAATACTGTATTTCAATAGATATAAAATAGCTAAAATTTATGATTGATTAAACAATCCCTATTTGCACATGCATCCAATAGCATTAGAAATATGAACCGTTTAAGATATAATAGATTCCAATCGTGATTTAAAAGAAAAAATAAGTGATTTCAAATAATTAGTATTTCACAATAGATATAAAGTAAGCTAAAATGTATGATTGGTTAAACAATCACTATTTGCACATGTATCCAATAGCATTAGAAAATATGAGACCGTTTAAGATATAATAGATTCCAACCCAGTGATTTAAAAGAAGAATCAGTGATTCAAATAATACTGTATTTCAATAGATATAAAGTACGCTAAAATTTATGATTGATTAAACAATCGCTATTTGAGCATGCATCAAATAGAATTTGAAATTATGAGACCGTTTAAAATATAATAGATTCCAAACCAGTGATTTAAAAGAAAAATCAGTGGATCAAATAATGCTATTTTTCAATAGATATAAAGTACGCTAAAATTTATGATTGATTAAACAATCCCTATTTGCACATTCATCCAATAGCATTAGAAAATATGAGACCGTTTAAAATATAATAGATTCCAAACCAGTGATTTAAAAGAAAAATCAGTGGATCAAATAATGCTATTTTTCAATAGATATAAAGTACGCTAAAATTTATGATTGATTAAACAATCACTATTTGCACATGCATCCAATAGCATTAGAAAATATGAGACCGTTTAAGATATAATAGATTCCAAACCAGTGATTTAAAAAAAAAAATCTTTGGCCCTTACTCTGGGAGTTGCGGTTCGTACCGCAAGTGCGGTATGACGTAGTCGCGGAAACTTGGCCTAACGATACCTAGTTGCCGCAACTAAGCTCAAACCGTACTCTGGGAGCACGGAAACGAAGGTGCGGGAACTAGCTTACTATCGAGTTTGAGAAATAAATCCCGCCTTTGGGCTGGGCTTATTTTAGAGGCGGAGTTTAATGGGATCTTCTACTTTGCACCATTTAAACCAATCAGAAATTTAGAATTATAATTCTGATTTTCAGTTTCGGCAACAGCAATGTTTGTAAATATAAACAAATAAATAATTCGTATTTTTCTTTGCATGCGTACGGTATTGATAAAAGTGGCATCCAAATCTCGAGAGTTTAAATCGAAGAGATTGTCTCACGGAAACTTTTACCCATGATTAGTTTTATGGAGCATTATTATATACAGTATGGAATTTTATTAAGCATATAGAGGCGCTTTCCATAGGTTTGGTTTGGAGTGCTACGGTCTACTTTTTGCAACACGAGTGCTAATGAGACCGGGACCTGCAGTTGAATTTTCTGGGTTTCTGCAAGTTACATTCTCTTACAGATATATTTTATACATTACAATTATGATGGAATGCATAAAAATGATGTAACTGATGAATATTATGATGTAAATATTACTGCATTGAGATCATTGATAAAAAAACTTGATAAAAAGTTATATTTGTACTGAAAAAACTGTAAAACGATAGTTATTCCATCAAAATTTATCATATTACTACTATATATCAATACCTAAAATCTAAACATCAATGTTTTGTTTTGAACACAGTTATTAAAATATATAAAAATGCAAGAAATTAAAATTTGAAAATCACAATATGAAAATTATGGTTATGATGAAAATAAAAGATATAAATATGATGAAAATAAAAGATAAATAATATTTAAATCATACTTTGATAGTATTTTAAAAACAGTTTTATTATATGTAAACACAAATTTTGGGTTCAGACTAACATTACAGGTATCCATGAAGATTGTAAATTTTGTGCTTAAAATATATAAAATAAAAGCCGAAAGTTATAAAGGCTTCGATCTTTTTATTACTTAGCATTGTTAACAAGATTTCTACTAGTATGAAAAACATAAAATATAAGATCAAAACTGAAGATACACAATATTTACATCATACTTTTATACTGCTCTAAATTCAGCATTAATATATTTAAAAACAACTTTTTAGTTCATACTTTTAATATCAGTGGTATCCGTGGAGATGGCATGGAATTTTCTACATTTTGGCAAAACAGGCATACTTTTCCTAACTGATCTATATATTCGTAACTCAAATAAGCCGCCATGTTTTCTTACTATCGGGAAGTTTCCGCAACCTGCAGCTATCGGTAACTTTCCGCATGTAACCCCAGAGTACCGAAGTATCGTTTGCTCTCAAAATTTCCGCGAGCTGACGTCAACGTGACGTCATACCGCACTTGCGGTACGAACCGCAACTCCCAGAGTAAGGCCCAGTGATTCAAATAATACTGTATTTCAATAGATATAAAGTACGCTAAAATTTATGATTGATTAAACAATCACTATTTGCACATGCATCAAATAGCATTAGAAAATATGAGACCGTTTAAAATATAATAGATTCCAAACCAGTGATTTAAAAAAATCACTGGATCAAATAATACTGTATTTCAATAGATATATGATTCTTTCTCTACTCTCTCTGCTATGTCTTGAAAACCAGAATGGAAAAAAATAATATCATAGAAACATTTGTTTGTATGATAAATAGAATTTGAAATTATGAGACCGTTTAAAATATAATAGATTCCAAACCAGTGATTTAAAAGAAAAATCAGTGGATCAAATAATGCTATTTTTCAATAGATATTTGATTCTTTCCCTACTCTCTCCTCTATGTCTTGAAAACCAGAATGGCGAAAAAATAAAATCATAGAAACATTTGTTTGTATGATGCCTCAAAACTTTTGTTGCGTTTCCAAAGTGAAACCAGAAACTGCCAGAGACATACAGCTCAAACAAAATGGAAAAAAGAGAAACATGCTGTTATGCCTCAAAATGAAAAGGATAGCATTTCTTGCTATTCCGTTTCGATAGAAAAAAAGATGTGGAAAGGTATCTTTCAAACATACCTGTATAGAGATGAGTTAGGAATGTGTATGAAGTGAAAAATTTTCTATGACGTCCTGTCGATTTGTGTTTGGGAATTTCGTCAATGCAGAAAAAGTGTATTCAATCTGTTGGATAATGAAACAGCCTGATATTTATTAATAACTAGTATATAGCCCGTCATATGAGGGGATCGATAAATTCTTTAATTTTACAGAATTGTAAAGTACTCTATGAGGCCGGTAAATAGAAGTTTCTTTTTTGGCTGAGAATATCTATTACCCGCTAAATATTTTATTTTTCTTTACTGATCGCATGTTAGTTGCCAACTTTAACATATCTTGCAATATTACGTGATAGGATGAAAAGTAGAGGTTTAAATATCGATAATGATTATTTGGCTGTATGCATGAATGATGTCCAAAATTTAGCGAGTCGATTACAAATCGTGTGATTATGTATCAAAAACAAACACACAAACGAACAAACTTCTTAATTTTCAAAGATATTTAAGTCAAACGCTTGTTATTTATAGACTCCTAGACTTTTATGTAAAATATTTGTTGTTAATACAGGTAATAAAATTTTCATTGTGACAGGTAATAATCCATGATTAAATTAAAAATTATTGGATATGTACCTAATCTATTGTTTAAGCCAAATGTAAAAGAAAATTATTTATGTAATATATAATTCCAGTGATAAAACGTACGAAAATAATGCAGATGGTTTTTAAATAATTTAAAATAAAAATGATTAAGTGAGATTTTTAAAGGAATGATGTCGTAATGTTAGAAAAAATTTTAATATTACCTATTTATTATAGGAGATTTCTGTTTGGAAATTTCGTGAACAGCCTAATATTCATTAATAATTAGCTTATAGCCCGTCATGTTTACGGGATCGGTAAAAGTTTTAATTTTTGAGAATTGTAAAGTGCCCTATGAGGCAGGTGAAAAAAAGTTTTTTTGGCTGAGAATTATCTTGCAATAACAAATAATCCAAGATTAAATTTAAAATTATAACATCTGTACCTAATGTACTATTTAAGTTAAATATAAAAGAAAAATTATTTACGTAATATCATTGATTGGTATGAATTCATTAAATCAAACTCTGCGGTTATGTATAAAAAACAAACGAACAAACGAACAAACTTCTTAATTTTTAAAGATATATAACTTAAACGATAGATATTTATTAGTCCTTTAGACTCCTAGACTTTTATACAAATAATTTGTTGTTAATACCGTTGTTAAAAGTTTCTTGCAATAAAAAGTAATCGATGATAAAATTTAAAATTATCAGATATGTACCTAATCCATTATTTAAGCCAAAAATAAAAGAAAATTATTTACATCAAATATAAGTTCAGTGATAAAACGTACAAAAATAATGCAGAAGATATTTAAACAATTTGAAATAAGATATGATTAAATGAGATGGCTAAAGGAATGACTTCATAATGCTAGAATTTTTTTTTTATTTTTAGCTATTTATTATGTGATAAATTGATAAATTTAATCGCCTGCTCTTAAAATTTGATATGATGGCATTAAAGACACGAAAAATGTGTAAGTGGTGATTTTGTACGTTTTAAGGACGATAGTGCTTTTCACTGTAATATGAAGCATATTTATATCAATTTAATTTAGAGTGGGATCGATAGTTTAGGAGATGATAAATTTACTCGAACTGAATTTTGCTAACACTAACTCATCAAGAATCCAATATGGATGCCTCTATCAATTCCAGTCCCAAATGATTCATAAATTCGAGGACAGACGGATAGATAACTTAGGCTATTACTTTTTAGGGGTTGGATAGTGGAAAAGAAGTAAAATTTGAAAATGATTTTAAATAAATGCAAGAAATATTAGTTTATGTAACATTTAGAAAAGTGGGAACGTGTTTTAGGATAAAGAAATATTTTGATAAAATGACAGTGAAAAATAATTTATAAAGTTTATTTACAATGTAAACTTTTCAATTTTATTAATATTTGGCTTTTACTATGGATATAAATTTAGTGTACTTTTGAAAATACATTGTGAATGTGTATGAACTGAAATCGTTTCTGTGACACATTGTCAATTTCTGTCCGTTTCCTCAATGCACAGACGTGTATTTTGTATGTTTGATAATGAAAGAATCTAACATTTACCAATAGTGAAAGAGATGTGTTGTTTGAAATAAATTTTTAGATGATTATAACAAATATTTGAACTTAGACGAGTTGAAACGTGGTTTAAGATAAAAAATAAAGTAAATGGTACTGAAAGAATAATAAATTAAAGTGTATTTAGTTTGTTAGATAACGAAAAATCTGACATTTAATGGAAAATAAGTATACTTTTGAAAAGAATTTTTAAATCAGTGTAACACATATTTATACTGTCTAACACTTAGACAAGTTGAAACGAGGTTTAGAATAAAATATAGTTGAATTTAAATGGTACTGAAAAAATAATTTATAAAAAAAGTGTATTCAGTTTGGTTCAGAATGAAAATTCTGACAAAAAATAATAGTGGAAAAAAGGAATCTTTGGAATTGAATTTTGAAGTAAATGTATTAAATATTTGTATTTTATGACACTTTGGCAAGTTAAAACGTAGTTTTGTATGAAGAAATATTTTGATAAATTAACTTTGAAAATAAATTTGTAAAAGGTATTTATAATGTATTCTATTCAATTTTATTAATATTTGGCTTTTATTATGAATATAAATTTGGAGTACTTTTGAAAATACATTGTGAATGTGTATGAAGTGAAATACTTTCTATGACATATTCTCAACTTTTGTGAGTCTCCCCAATGCCCAGAAGTGTATTTTGCATGTTTGTTCATGAAAGAATCTAACATTTATAAATAGTGGAAGAGGGGTATCTTTAGAAATAAATTTTTAAACGAATCTAACAAATATTTGAACTTTCTAACACTTAGGCAAGTTGAAACGTGGTTTAAGATAAACAAAAATGAAAGTAAATGGTACTGAAAAAATAATTTTAAAAAAAGTGCATTTAGTTTGGTTGTTAACGAAAAATCTGACATTTATTAATAGTGGAAAAAAAGTATACTTTTGAAATGATTATTTAATTTAGTGTAACAAATATATATATTGTCTAACATTTAGATAAGTTGAAACGTGGTTTAGGATAAAATTAAATGAAATTAAATGGCACTGAAAAAATAATTTATAGAAAAGGTGTATTTAGTTTCGTTAAAAATAAAATTCTGACATTATTAATAGAGGAAAAGAAGTATACTTTTGAAATGAATTTTTAAATCAGTGCAATATTTATATTTTCAAACAGTTAGACAAGTTGAAACATTTTTTAGGTTAAAAATATTTGAAATTAAATTGTACTGAAAAAATAATTTATAAGAAAAGTGTGTTTGGTTCCGTTGATAATGAAAAATCTGACAATTATTAATAGTGGAAAAAATGTATTTTTGAAATTAAATTCAGTAATCAGTGTAAAAAAAAAATTTGTATTTTATGAGTCTTTGACAAGTTGAAACGCAGTTTTGGATGAAGAAATATTTTAATAAAATAGCATTGAAAAATAATTTATCAGTCATATTAATAATGTAATCTATTCAATTTTATTAATATTTGGCTTCTATTATGGATATAAATTTAGAGTACTTTTGAAAATACATTGGGAATGTGTATAAAGGGAAATATTATCTATGACATATTCTCAACTTCTGTGAGTTTCCTGAATACACAGATGTGTATTTTGCATGTTTAATAATGAAAGAATGTAACATTTATTAATAATGGGAGAGAGGTACCTTTTCAAATAAATTTGTAAATCAATGTAACAAATATTTGAATTTTCTAACACTTAGACAAGTTGAAACGTGGTTTAAGATAAACAAAAATGAAAGTAAATGGTACTGAAAAAATAATTATGAAAAAGTATATTTACTTTGGTTGATAATGAAAAATCTGACATTTATAAATAGTGGAAAAATGTATGTTTAGAACTGAATTTTCAAATGAGTGTAACAAATATTTGTATTTTACAACACTGACAAGTTGAAACGTAGTTTAGAATAAAAATAATGGTACTGGAAAAAAAATATATAAAAAAAGTGTATTTAGTTTGGTTGATATTTTAATTTCTGTCATTTATTAATAGTCTAAAAGATAATAGTCTAATCTTTTGAAATGATTTTCAAATCAATGTAACAAATATTTCAATTTTCTAACACTTAGGGAAGTTGAAACGTTGTTTAGGATAACAATAATTGATTTGAAATGATACTGAAAAAATAATTTATAAAAAAAGTATATTTATTTTGATGAGAAAAAAAATCAGACAATTATTAATAGTGAAAAAAAGGAATCTTTGAAATTTAATTTTATAATAAATGTAATAAATATTTGTATTTTATGATACTTTGACAAGTTGAAACGAAGTTTTGTATGAAGAGATATTTTGATAAAATGGCATTTAAAAACAACTTATAAAGCTTATTTATAATGTAATCTATTCAATTTTATTAATATTTGGATTTTACTAAGGTTATAAATTCATTTAGACAAGTTGAAACTTGGTTTAGGATAAAAATAATTAAAATTAAATGGTACTGGAAAAATAATTTATAAAAAAAGTGTATTCAATTTGGTTGATAATTATAAATCTGACATTTATTAATAGTGGAGAAAAGGTATCCTTTCAAATAAATTTTTAAGTCAGCGTAAGAATATTTGAACTCTCTAAAACTTAGACAAGTTGAAACGTGGTTTAAGATAGAAACAATTGAAAGTAAATGGTACTGAAAAAAATAACAAAGAAAAAATTGACAAAGAAAAATCTGACATTTATTAATAGTGGAAAACAAGAATATTTTTGAAATGAATTTTTATATCAGTATAATAAATATTTATGTTTTCTAACACTTAGAGGAGCTGAAATGTTCTTTAGGATAATTGAAATTATATGGTACTGAAAAATAATTTATAAAAAAAGTGTATTTAGTTTGGTTGATAATGAAAAGTCTGACATTTATTAATAGTGGAAAGAGTCATTTTTGAAATAAAATTTTTAAATCAGTGTAAAATATATTTGTAACTTAGAAGAGTTGAAACTTCGTTTTGGATAAAAAAAAATAATTGAAATTAAATGGTGCTGGAAAAAAATTTACAATAAAAGTGTATCTAGTTTGCTTGATAATAAAAAATCTGACATTTATTAATTGTGGAAAAGAGGTATCTTTTGAAATGAATTTTTTAATCAATGTAACAAACATTTATATTTTCTAACACTTAGAGAAGTTTAAACGTGGTTTTAGAAAAAAAAATAAATGAAATTAAATGGAACTAAAAATCACTTTTGCTTATAATATGCCCTAAATTCAAGAGAAATCTTTCTTTTTACTTGTATATGATTGTATTTCGCATACGACATCAAGTATCATGAGAGTTTGAGAGTAAATATCTATTTTTATCTTGCCGTAGAATAAATATTCTTTAGCTATCCGAATTAGATTAATACTACCGTTTTGATTTATTGTATTTTACTATCAGATCTACATCATATGGATAAATTGCTAAAATTTATTCTAAACGTATTCTCCAGTATTTTTTACATTCTCTAAGTTTCTAAACTTCTAATTATATTGTTATGTGAAATTCACTTGTTATATTTCTAATTATAAAATGTTTTATTTATAGACGAAGATCTAGAGAAATGTGTGTCCGTTCTACTGGATGGAATTGAATATGAGTTGATTTTCTTAGATGATCCACTACCTAGTGAAAATATGGTATGTTTGTACATATATGACTTACTTTAAATTAATGTTTAAGCCACTGAAATCAGTTCATTGTAAGATTTCGTTGTTTTCAAATTGTCTTATCAGTTAAAGCACGTAAATTTTGAAATATATAACGTAATTAATGCCCAGCGTATCATTTTAGATGCCAGCAAAAAATAGCTTGTTGAATTTGTATGTTTTCTAAGAACGAGTTTCCTTTTTAAGACTAGGTAGAGGGTAATCTTATAAATAATATACGAAATTGATGTTTAAGCCACTGAAGTCAGTTCATCGTCACATCTAGTTGATTTCAAATTGTCTGACAATTAAACCACGTACATTTTCAAACGTATAGCATAATTAATGCCCAGAGTCTCATTTTAGATGACGGCAAAGAAATGGCTTGTAGAATTTGTATGTTCTCTAAGAACGAGTTTTCTTTTTGAGACTAGGTAGAGGGTATTCTTATAAACAATCTACAAAATTGGTGTATAAGTCGCTGCAATCAGTTCCCCGTCAAATCTAGTGGATTTCAAATTGTCTGTCAATTAAAGCACGTACATTTTAAAACGTATATCATAATTAATGCACAGTGTCTCAGTTTAGATATCGGCCATGAAATAACTTATATTTTCATAGAACGAGTTTCCCGTTTGAGACTAGGTAGAGAAAAATCTTATAAACAATCTACAAAATTGATGTATAGGCCACTTCAATCAGTTCACCGTCAAATCTAGTTGATTTTAAATTGGCTATTAATTCAAGCATGTATATTTTCAAACGTGTAGCATAATTAATGCCTAGCGTCTCATTTTAGAAGACAGCAAAGAAATAGTTTCCTTTTGAGACTAGGTAGTGGTTAATCTTATAAATAATCTACAAAATTGATGTATAGGCCACTGCAATGAGTTCACCGTCAAATCTACTTGATTTCAAACTGTCTATCAATTAAAGCACATTCATTTCCAAACGGTTAACACAATTAATACCCAACGTCTCAGTTTAGATACCGGCCATGAAATAACTTGTAAAGTTTTTATATGTTCTTAGAATGAGTTTCCCTTTTCAGATGAGGTAGAGAAAAATTTTATAAACAATCTACAAAATTGATATATATTCCACTTCAATCAGTTCACCTTCAAATCTAGTTGATTTAAAATTGTCTATTAATTAAAGCACGTACATTTTCAAACGCATACCCTAATTAATGCTCAGCGTCTCATTTTAGAGTCCGGTAAAGTAATAGCTTGTAGAATTTGTATGTATTCTTAGGACGAGTTTCCCGTTTGAGACTAGGATGAGGTTAATCTTATAAACAATTTACAAAATGGGTGTATAAACCACTGCAATCTGTTCACCTTAGAATCTAGTTGATTTTAAATTGTATATCAATTAAATCACGTACGTTTTTCAAAAGATGGGATAATAAATGCACAGGGTCTCATTTTAGATACCGTCCATGAAATAACTTGTAAACTTTTTATATTTTCTTAGAACGAGTTTCCCTTTCCAGACTAGGTACAGAGTTTGGGTTTAGTTTAGAGCGCTACGGTCTACACTTTTGCACACGAGGGCTAATAAGATCGAGAACTACTGCTTTAAGCCGATTCCGAACGGCTACGAACATCCATACCAGGGAAGGATTCAAACCCACGAACTCCGGAAGCTTAGGGCACAGATGATCAGTGCCCTAACCAATCAGCCAGCGTTCGACAGAGACTAGGTAGAGAAGAATCTTGTAAACAATCTAGAAAATTGATGTATAGGCCATTGGAATAATTTTCATTCTCAAATCTAGTTGATTTTAAATTGTCTATTAGTTAAATCATGTACATATTCAAAATTATAGAATAATTAATGCCTAGCTTTCTCATTTTAGATACCAGCAAAGAAATAGCTTGTAGAATTTGTATCTTTTCATAGAACGAGTTTCTCTTTTGTGACTGGGTAGAGGGTAATTTTATACATAATCTACAAAATTAACGTATACGCCACTGCATTTAGTTCACCGTCAAATCTAGTTGATTTCAAATTCTCTATCAATTGAAGCAAGTACATTCTAAAACGTATAGCATCTAAAACGTATAGCATAATGTCCGGTGTGTCATGTTAGATGCCGACAAAGAAATAGATTGTAGAATTTAAGTTTTCTTAGAACGAGTTTCCCGTTTGAGAGTAGGAAGAGGTTAATCTTATAGACAATCTAAAAAATTGGTGTACAACCCACTGCAATCCGTTCACCGTCGAATCTAGTTGATTTTAAATTGTCTATCAATTAAAGCACGTACACATTCAAAGGAAATTCTTAATTAATGCCCAGCGTCTCATTTAGATGCCGACAAAGAAATCGATTATAGAATTTGTATGTTGTCTTAGAACGAGTTTTCCTTTTGAAACTAGGTAGCTGGTAATCTTATAAATAATCTACAAATTTGATGTATAAGCGACTGCAATCCGTTAACCGTTAAATCTTATTGATTTCAAATTGTCTATCAGTTAAAGCACGTACATTTTAAAAAGTATAGCATACTTAATGTCCAGCGTCTCATTTTAGATACAATCCATGAAATAACTTGTAAAATTTTTATATTTTCTTAGAACGAATTTCCCTTTTGAGACTAGGTAAAGAAAAATCTTATAAATAATCTACAAAATTGATGTATAAGTCGCTGCAATCAGTTCACCGTCAAATCTAGTTCATTTTAAATTTCCTATTAATTAAAGCACACACATTTTCAAACGTATAGCCTAATTAATGCCCAGCGTCTCATTTTAGATGTTGGCAATAAAATGACTTGTAGAATTTGTATGTTTTCTAAGAACGAGTTCCTTTTTGAGACTAGGTAGAAGGTAATCTTATAAATAATCTAAACAATTGTTGTATAGGCCATTGCAATCAGTTCACTGTCAAATCTAGTTGATTTTAAATTGTCTATTAATTAAAGCACATACATATTCAAACGTATAACATAATTAATGCCTATCGTCTCATTTTAGATGAAGACAAAGAAATAGCTGGTACAATTTGTATGTTTTCTTAGAACAAGTTTCCCTTTTGAGACTAGGTAGCGGGTAATCTTATAAATAATCTGCAAAATTGGTTTATAAGCCACTGCAATCAGTTCACTGTAGAATATAGTTGATTTCAAATTGTCTATCAATTATAGTACGTACGTTTTTAAACGTATAGCATATTTAATGCACAGAGTCTCATTGAGATGCGGGCAGAGAAATAGGTTGTAAAATTTTTATATTTTTTTAGAACGAATTTCCCTTTTGAGACTAGGTAGAAAAAAATCTTATAAACAATCTACAAAATTTACTTATAGGCCTCTGCAATCAGTTCACCGTATAATCTAGTTCATTTCAAATTGTCTGTCGATTGAAGTACTTACATTTTCAATCGTATAGCGTAATTAATCCACAGTGTCCCATTTTAGATGCCGGCAAAGAAAAAGCTTGTAGAATTTGTATGCTTTCTAAGAACGAGTTCCCTTTTTGAAACTAGGTAGAACGTAATCTTATAAATAATCTAAAAATTGATGTATAAGTCAGTGCAATCAGTTCACCGTCATGTCTAGTTGATTTTAAATTGTCTATTAATTAAAGCACATACATATTCAAATGTATAACATAATTAATGCCTAGTGTCTCATTTTAGATTCCAGCAAAGAAATACCTTGTACAATCTGTATATTTTCTTAGAACGAGTTTCCCTTTTGAGACTAGCTAGAGAGTAGTATTATAAATAATCTACAAAATTGGGGTATAAACCACTGCAATCAGTTCACCTTCGCACCTATTTGATTTCAAATTGTCTATCAATTAAAGCACGTATGTTTTCAAACTTATAGTATAATTAGTGCACATTGTCTCATTTTAGATACAGGAAAGAAATAGCTTGTAGTATTTGTATATTTTCTTAGAATGAGTTTCCCGTTTGAGACAAGGTAGAGAAAAATCTTATAAACAATCTACAAAATTCATGTATAGGCCACTGCAATCAGTTCACAATCAAGTCTAATTGATTTTAAATTGCCATTCAAACAAAGCACATACATATTCAAATTTATAACATAATTAATGCTCAGCGGCTCACTTTAGATGATGGCCATAATATAACTTGTAAAATTTTTATATTTTCGTAGAACGAGTTTCCCTTTTGACACTAGGTAGTGAAAAAACCTAAACAATCTACAAAATGGATGTATAGGCCATTACAATCAGTTCAAAGTCAAATCTAGTTGATCTTATATTGTCTATTAATTAAAGCAAGTAATATTCAAACTTATGGTATAATTAATGCCTAGAGTCTCATTTTAGATGTCAGCAAAGAAATTGTTTGTAGAATTTGTATGTTTTCTTAGAACGAGTTTCCCTTTTGAGACTAGGTAGTGGTTAATCTTATACATATTCTACAAACGTGAGCCACTGCAGTCAGTTCACTGTCAAATCTAGTTGATTTTAAATTGTTTATTAATTAAAGCACATACATATTCAAACGTATAACATAATTAATACCTAGTATCTCATTTTAGATTCCAGCAAAGAAATAGTTTGTAGAATTTATATGTTTTCTTTGAACGAGTTTCCCTTTCGAGACTAGGTAGCGGTAATTTTATATCTTATATTCTAGCGGTTATCTGATGTATAAGTCACTACCATCAGTTCACCGTCAAATCTAGTTGATTTTAAATTGTCTATTAATAAAAGCATGTATGTTTTCAAATGTATAGCATGATTAATGCTTAGAGTCTCATTTTAATTTCCAGCAAAGAAATGGCTTGTACAATTTGTATGATTTCTTAGAATGAGTTTAACTTTTGAGACTACCTAGGGAGAAATATTATAAACAATCTACAAAATTGTCGTATAAACCACTGCAATCAGTTTACCTTCGCGCCTAGTTGATTTCAAATTGTCTATCAATTAAAGCACGTATGTTTTCAAACGTATTGTATAATTAATGCACACCGTCTCATTTTAGATACCGGAAAGAAATAGCTTATAGTATTTGTATATTTTCTTAGAATGAGTTTCCTTTTTGAGACTAGGTAGAGAAAAATCTTATAAACAATCTACAAAATTCATGTATAGGCCACTGCAATCAGTTCACCATCAAGTCTAGTTGATTTTAAATTGCCATTCAATCAAAGCACATACATATTCAAATTTATAACATAATTAATGCTCAGCGGCTCATTTTAGATGATGGCCATAAAATAACTTGTAAAATTTTTATATTTTCGTAGAACGAGTTTCCCTTTTGACACTAGGTAGAGAAAAATCTTATAAACAATCTACAAAATGGATGTATAGGCCATTGCAATCAGTTCAAAGTCAAATCTAGTTGATATTAAATTGTCTATTAATAAAGCACTTAATAATCAAACTTATGGTATAATTAATGCCTAGCGTCTCATTTTAGATGTCAGCAAAGAAATTGCTTGTAGATTTTGTATGTTTTCTTAGAACGAATTTCCCTTTTGAGACTAAAGTAGCAGTTAATCTTATAAATAATCTACATAACTGATGTATAGGAAACTGCAATGAGTTCACCGTCAAATTTAGTTGATTTCAAATTCTCTATCAATTAAAGCACTACGTTTTAAAACGTATAGCCTAATTAATGCACAACGTCTCATTTTAGAGACCAGAGGTGAAATAACTTGTCAAATTTTTATATTTTCTGAGAAAGAGTTTCCCTTTTGAGACTAGGTAGCGGGAAATCTTATAAATAATCTACAAAATTAATGTATAGGCCACTGCAATCAGTTCACCGTCAAGTGTACTTGATTTGAAACTGTTTATCAATTAAAGCTTTTACATATTCAAAGGTATTTCTTAATTAACGCCAGCGTCTCATTTTAGATGCCAACAGAGAAATAGTTTGTAGAATTTGCATGTTTTCATAGAACAAGTTTCTCTTCTGAGACTATGTAAAAGGTAATCTTATGAATAATCTACAAAAATTTCAAGGAATTTCTATCATTTATAATTTTTCCAATACTGTCGATAGTTTATGATTTTTCAAACAGCGCACACAAATTTATTTTTCCAACAGGTATATGGATTGATATTATGATAAATTGCTTTATCTATAATAAAAATCCATTTTACAGTACTATTTTACCTGTTATACCACATAAATCTTTTCTAACGAAAATATTTTTCGTTTTCACCAGTGGCATTGGATGATGTTTAAATTGATAGCTGATCATTAATGTGACGTTCTGCAGTATTCAAAGTTCTTTAAATTTGATATTTATTTTATTATGTTCCATAATAATTTATTTTAAGATATGCATCGGTATGTAATCGGCAGGAATAACTCGGCCATGAAAGGGATATCGTATAAAATGGCAAATATAAATATATTGCGTTTTACTTTGAAATCAAAATTAAATGGTAAACAAATGGTTGTAAGGAATATAAATCAATCTATCTTTATTTTCACTTACTCTGAAGTAGTGTTTCCATATGTATCTGAATTTCTAATTCAATACTAAAATTTATAAATGTCAATAGCAAAGAATTAATAGTATTAAATTAATAAATGTCCTCTAGGCAATTTTAAATGAAAGTAATTTTCCTTATTTTTCGACTTATCATATCTTAGTTATTTATTATAGTAAGTACAGGAGATTTTCAGTATATGTTCTCTTTTCCTTTTGATTTAGCGTTGCTGAATTTAATTTGTTTCTAAAAAATTAAAACTTTTTATAAAAACTAGAAAAATGACAGTTTTATTAAAAAATGTTTAACTTTTCTGGCACAGTGTTCGGAAACTTAATTTTCCAACAATCTTCATCAAAATTTTTTTTCTTTAATTGATTAAACGATTCTAAAATATTTACGAAGATATTATTCAAAATAAGAATTTGTAAATGACAATAGCTTAATACATTGTTAATACTATTCACTGAAATTATAAGAACTTTACTAGATTCATTTACAAGACATTTTACAGAAAATGTTATAAAATATCACACGTCGTCTACCAAGTATATCATAATTCTTTATGTTTTTACAACAGAAGGAATCGAAAGAAATCACTAGATTATAAAATCTTTTAAAGTTTTGTAAGATTAAGATTGAAGATCAATTAAACAAAAATAAAAATGATTTTTCTTTAAATGAAGTAAATTTTTCATATATTTATGAACATTTAATTCAGAATTAAACATTTCTAAATGTCAATAGCTCAATAAACTGTTTAATATTACCAACCGGATAAATATTTTATAATTTTACTTGCTATTTTACACAAAATACTCTAAAAAATCACATGCTGTTTACAACTAATATCGTATTTTTGTGTATATTTTCATAACTTGACTAATATAAAAAATTACCTTGAATCTTGAAATTATTTACTTCTATATAAGTTTTTTTTAGTTTCAAACAATGGACATCAAAAATTATTTTTCTTTAGTTGTACAAACTGTTCCACATATTTATGAACATCTAGTTTAAAAAAGATATTTGCAAATAACAAAAGCATAATGCACTGAAATGATAGTTGTTTGTGAACTTATAATTCAGTATTAACATATAACAAAGCAAATAGCTTAATAAAATGTTAAATAATATTAATTAGAATGATATTATCTAACTTTATTTAACATTATATTGAAAATTATTTAAAAAATTACATGATTTTTGCAACGTGATCATATTTTTTATAATTTAAAATTTACGAATATAAAAAAATACTCTGTATTTTGAAATTGTTTAAGTTTGTATAAGAACCAAACAATCTATATCAAAAATATTTTTTATTAGTTGAAGAAACTATTCCAAATATTTAGAGCATCTAGTTCAAAATAGGAATTTGTTAATAAAAATAGCTTAATACACTCTTAATACGTATTATAAATTCGTATACAAATTACTGTATACGGTAATTTGTATAAGAATCAAACAATCTACATCAAAGGTATTCTTCTTTGGTTGGGAAGATTATTCCAAGCTTTTACGAGCATCTAGTTCAAAATAGCAATTTCTTAATAAAAAATAGCTTTATACATTGTTAATACGTAATATACTCAAGAGCCAAAACATTATGCCACCCCTACATTTTGCAATGAACTGGCCTGGATGACGTGAAAGGCACGTGATCAGGTGGAAGTGGTATTTAACTGCTGCTGGAGACTCTGAAGAATCATTCTTTCACTGACTTCTGTGTGTCATGGGAAAGGTTGGGGATCTAAGCGATTTTGATAGAGGGCAGATTGTAATGGCTCGGATAGCGGAACAAGTATTTCCGAAACCGCCCGACCCGTGGGTTGTTCTCGATCTACAGTTCTTAGTACTTATGCAAAGTGGATGATTGACGGTGACACCAGCAGTAGTCGACATGGTGTCGGACTTCCACGCTCTATCAAAGAAAAAGGTCATCAGAGACTGTAGTGCATGGTGAAGCAAAACCGGAGCCAGACAGTGGATCAACTGACAACCCAATACAATGCAGGGCCAAGTAGAATAGTATCGGAGCACACTGTTCAGCGGTCACTTTTGGATATGGGGCTACGCAGCGAACATTCCACTTGTGTGCCTTTGCTGACCAAGTGTCATCGCCTACTGTGCCTAAGCTGGACCCGGTATATCGCGTCTGGTCCATGGATCAATGGGAAAGAGTTGCCTGGTCATATGAATCAAGATTTTTTATTCATCAAACCGATGACCGTGTCAGGATACGCCGTCTTCCAGGCGAACAGTTGCTCTCACAATGTACAATAGGTCATAAACAGGCCGGTGGTGGTGGTATTATTTGGTTTACTTTGGGGAAGTTCTCTTGGGTGTCTTTGGGACCCGTGCTTGTGGTAGAGCAGACCATGAATGCTACCGAGTATCTGAACATCATTTCGAACATCAGTAGCACCCTTACATGTCCTCTGTTTTCCAGTTGGAAATGGAATGTTTCAACAGGACAACGCCCCATGTCACAAGGCTAAAATTGTTTTGGAGTGGATCCAGGAACATGATGCTCAATTCCAGGTAATGTCCTGGCCACCTAACTCATCGGATCTCAATCCGATAGAACACAGTCGGTATGTCAGAGTTGAAAGACTACCAATTCGCAATATCTCGGATTTCCGTAACCGTTGCTTAAACATCTGGTACAATCCGTCTCCGGCCATCTTCCAAGGACTTGTGCCATCCATGCCAAGTTAAGATGAAGCTGTGTTGCGCGCCAAAGTTGGGCCATCTCCTTATTGGTAGTTACTACAGGTGGTCATAATGTTTTGACTCTTGAGTGTATAAATTCTTATACAAATTACTGTATACGGTAGTGTGTACAATCTACATCAAAGATATTCTTCTTCAGTTGGGGAAACTATTCCAAACATTTACGAACATCTAGTTCAAGATAGCAATTTGTTAATAAAAATAGCTTAATTCATCGTTAATACCATTCACTGAAATCATACAAGCTTTACTAGATGTTTTACAAAATATATATTATACTTTGTCTGCCAAGCATATTATAATTTGTGAAATTTTTGTGAACGACGAATTGGAACAAATCACTGAATATTGAAATCATTTAAATTTGTATAAAATAAAGAACGAAGATGAGTAATTCAGTATTAAAAATTATTTTTCTTTAAATGAAGAAATTTTCCCCTATATTTATGGCATTTAATTCTGAATTAACATTTATAAAGGGGAATACGTTAATAAGAATCAAACAATGTACATCATATATATTCCTCTTTAGTTGGAGAAACTATTCCAAGCTTTTACGAGCATCTAGTTGAAAATGGCAATTTGTTAATAAAAATAGCTTAATACACTTTTAATACGTAGTACAAATTCTCATACAAATTATTGTATACGGTAATTTGTATAAGAATCAAACAATGTACATCATATATATTCCTCTTTAGTTGGAGAAACTATTCCAAGCTTTTACGAGCATCTAGTTGAAAATATCAATTTGTTAAAAAATAGCTTAATACATTGGTAATACGTAATATAAACTCTTATACAAATTACTGTATACGGTAATTTGTATAAGAATCAATCTACATCACATATATTCTTCTTTAGTTGGGGAAATTATTCCAAGCTTTTATGAGCATCTAGTTCAAAATAGCTATTTGTTAATAAAAATAGCTTAATGTATCGTTAATGCGTAATATAAACTCTTATATATGTATATTTTTATATGTTTTTTTTATTAAAAACCAAATATTACTTGCTTATTAAGATCTTTATAATACTGCTTGAAACCCTTCTCTGCTAAACGTGTCTGTGGCGCAGTGGTCAGAAACCCAGGCTCGAATTCCCGTACATGCAATGTCGCAATTTAAATTTAATCTAATTGCATTTGTGATGACTGTAAGCGAGGTGGAGTCAAGTATTTTTGAAATAATTTTTTTCCTTACTTTTTCATCAAAACGGTCCAGTTCATAATTTTAAAATATTTTCAATTTTTGAATTTACAGCGTTGAAACAGGACAACATCTGTCGCGTCGTCTAGTAATTTTATAAAATTTTAATGACTTTATACAGAAAATACTATAGAAATTCCCAGGATGTTTACAACACATATCGTATTTTTTATATTTTTATAGTTTGATAATATAAAAAACACGTTGATTACATTGAATCTAGAAATTGTTTATTTTTATATAAATTTCTTCAATATACATCAAACATTATTTTTCTTTAGTTGTAGAAACCCTTCGATATATTTACCAACATCTAGTTTAAAATAATGATTTGTAAATAACAATACATAATACACTGTTCAATACTACTCATTGAAATTATAGTTATTTGTGAACTTACAATTTCATAATTAACATGCCAATAGCTTAATAAACTGTTTAATACTATTAATCAGAGTGATAATGTCTAATTTTACTTGACATTACACAGAATATGCTTTAGAAAATCATACGGTGTTATCATATTTTTTATATTTTATATATTTTTAAATATAAAAAATAGTTTTTTACCTTGAAATCGTTTAATATAAAATTAGTTTCTTATAAGAATCAGACTACATGAAAAATTATTTTTCTTTATTCGTAAAAACTATTCTACATATTTATGAACATCTAGTTTGAAATAAAATTTATAAATGAAAATAGCTTAATTCATTGTTTAATTCCATTCATTGAAATAATTCTAACTTTACAAGACTCTTTAAGGAAAATGCTAGAAAAATTACACCTTGCCGGCCATGCATATCTTAATACACTCACTTCCTAAAGTTAAGCACGAAAATGAAAATGCCAATTTCCGGAAGGTAGTAAGAATTGAAGAGGATGCAATTCGCTGCAGAGGTAGATGGAAGTATGCAAATATGTTAGTTAACAGCCAATCGCGCTTTCATGTCAAGAAATATGCAAAAAGGTCAGTCTTATAAGATGCCAGCTTTATGAAGGGTTACAGAAGTTGATTGTAAGTGCTGATAGAAGGTGTTTAAAACTTTCGTACAATTTGTTTTCAAGACATACGTGTTTCTATGACTTCCAGAAGACGAATGGAAGATTCTGAGCGCTGGCGTGCTGTGGGGCGCATTGAAGCAGGACAGTCGATCACAGATGTTGCTCTTTTCTTCGGCGTTCATCATTCTGTAATTTCACGTTTATGGAAACAATTCCAAACCACACAGACAGTTGTCCGAAGGCCCGTAGCCGGTCGCCCAAGGGTTACAACCCCCGCGGAAGATCGATATATTGCTATTTTAGCCAAGCGGAATCGCAGAGCGACCTCCACACGTGTGACATCTATGGTTACAGCGTCCATTGGTAAGGCGATATCTGCAGCTACTGTACGAAGATTACATATGAGTGGACTGTACGCCCAGGTGCCTCCAGTTTGTGTTTTTCTATCCACCCAATCAAGAGGGGCACGATTAAAGTGGTGCCGGGAACATGTCAATTGGACTGTGTCTGAGTAGGGTAATGTCATGTTTACTGATGAGTCAAGATCTGCTCTGGAGGCAGATGACAAGTGTATAAGGGTATGGTGGGAACAAGGAACACACAATCAGCCCGAAAACATCACCGAACATCACACATTTCGAGGAAGTATTATAGTGTGGGAAGGGATTTGATTAGGATACCTCACCGACATGCACATCTTTAAACGGGGTTCTGTGACGGCTGTCCGTTATTAAGATCAAGACCTAGAACCCATTGTGGGATTTTACACTGCAGCAGTTGGCCCTAATTTTGTTTTAATGGACGATAACGCACGTCCCCATAGATCTGACATCGTCGATGACTACCTGGAGAGTGAAGGGATTGCGCGTATGGCATAGCCAGCATATTCGTCCGACCTTAATCCCATTGAAAATCTTTGGGATGCTCTCGGCAATTCTGTATCTTCATGTTTCTCACCTCCAGCCACTCTTATTGAGCTGGAAATTGCTCTACAAGAAGAATGGCGATTTCTTAATTCTTCGGTGGTTGACCACCTAATTGAAAGCATGGTAACAAGGTGTAAACTTTGTTTACTGATAAAAGGGGATTACATACCCTATTAATGTCCTTTTTTTCATTTTATGCTGTTTATTTTCACTTTATACATAAGTCTGTTAAAGATTCCAGTATGTCATTATCTGATAACTTACAAAAATTTAATATTGTTTTCATTTCTGTATATTATTATTGATTTTGTTTTATGCATAAAAATATATATGCTACTCTCCTGCTGAATTTTGAGTCAATCAAAGCAGTATTTGTTGATTTTTTTTATAATTTTACATCTTCATGCTTAACTTTTGGAAGTGAGTGTAAAAGTTATTTTATATAATGAGGAATCAAAATAAATCACTATAATCTGATTAGATTCACAATAAAGCTCAATCAATGTACATTAAAAAGAATTTTTCTTTAAATGGAGTACATTTTCCATATATTTATAAACATTTAATTCCGTATCAACATTTATAAATGCCAAAAGCTTCATAAACTGCTTAATGAAATAAATCTCATTTGACTAATTTTAATAGACACTTCACAGAAAAGCACATACTGTAAATTTATATATACGAATCAAATGCTAAATACCTACTTAAAAGGCACTAGCAAAATGCACGTAATATCAATTGGGAATTAGATTTATGAATTTTCGTCTTAGCTTTACAAAACTAGAGCAAGCTGTTTTCCAAAATCCTATAACAGAGGGACTATCATTCCAGAATACAGTAATAGATGACTTATAAATGGTTTAAGTTCTTCTACCGTAAAACTCAACAAACCGTATCATGCATCAAAATTCAATCTAATTTATGAATTTTATAGTACTTTTACCTTAATGCTATACAATTTCGAAAATCATCTTTAGAAGTATTATGTATGAGGGAATTTATAAATTTCCTAGTACGTTTTAGATAGCAATATAAATGATAATTTAGTTATGAATATTGTTATGAGCTTTATTTAAGCTTTCAGTAAATAGTTTATAAATTAAAGCACAATTTGAAAAGCAGATGATACGTTTGAATGGTAATAATGTAGGCGAATTTCATATTTGAGAAAACAACGTCTAAGTGGATGGGAAACTTATAAATTACTAATTTAGATTTATCTAATTTTAAACTGTTACCTTATGTTAATTATCTTTAAATTGAATACATTTTACAAAATGCGTTGTTTTGATTTGTTTTGTAAATTCCCTGTTTGTTTCTTGGCAGTTAATTTTAGAGAGATATCCAAAAGTATTTTATTCAAGACTCGTTGTTGTTGATGATATTTTGTGCTACTTGGCCAAACCAAGCACTATTGAACCATAAGCTACTCGTATTAAGGCAAAGGGGTACGCCTTGTTTTAGCGAGCACCTCAAGGGTTAAAGTACTAATATTTGCTCAAAAGGGTCCTCGTAATTTTGAATCATGGAGCAAACAGAAGTCTCATAGGCTTGGCCTGCCAGCCCCAGAGATATTGATTGAGAATATGGACGACATTGTGGCCTCCATGTTCTCAATTTTTGTGAATTTCCTGTTTGTTTCTTGGCAGTTATGTTTAGAGAAATTTAAAAATGATTTTACTCACGAACCCGTATTGTTGTTGTTGTTGTTGTTGTTGTTGTCTTGTGCGACTTCGTCAAACCAAGCATGATTGAACCATACGCTATTCTTATTAAGGCAACCAGGTACACCTTTGTTTTAACGAGAACCTTAAGGATGAAAGAACAAATTTTTGCTCAAGTGGGTCCTCGTAATTTTGAATCAGAGACCAAGAAGAAGACCCATAGGTTTGGCTTGCCACCCCTAGAGATATTGATTTAGAACTTGGAGGACACTGTAGCCTTCATTTTCTCAATTTTTGTGAGCTTCCTGTTTGTTTCTTGGGAGTTATGCTTAAAGAGATTTCCAAAAGAATTTTACTCAAGACTCTTGATGTTATTGTTGTTTTTGAGACTCGGTCAAACCAAGCACGATTGAGCCATATGCTACTCGTATTAAGGCAAAATGGTGCACCTTTCGTTTTAACGAGCACCTCAAAGGGGAAAGTACTAATTTTTGCTCAAGTGGGTCCTCGTAATTTTGAATCAGGGACCAAACAGAAGACCCATAGGTTTGGCCAGCCAGCCCCAGAGGTATTGATTGAGAACATGGAGGACATTGTGGCATCCATGT
Source organism: Pardosa pseudoannulata (assembly GCA_032207245.1). Taxonomy (NCBI): domain Eukaryota; kingdom Metazoa; phylum Arthropoda; class Arachnida; order Araneae; family Lycosidae; genus Pardosa; species Pardosa pseudoannulata. The sequence goes on along the minus strand of CM063499.1, from coordinate 36,997,788 downwards.
TCTCAATTTTTGTGAACTTTCTCGTTGTTTGTTGGCAGGTATGTTTAGAGAGTTTCCTAAAAGGATTTTCCTCAAGACTCCTTGTTGATGTTTTGTTCTACTTGGTCAAACCAAGCACTATTGAGCCAGACGCTACTCGTAAGAATGCGAAGAGGTGTGCCTTTTGTTTTAACGAGCATCTCAAGGGTGAAAGTACTAATTTATGCTCAAGTGGGTCCTCGTAATTTTGAATCAAGCACCAAACAGAAGACCCATAGGCTTGGCCTGCCAGCCCCAGAGGTATTGATTGAGAACATGGAGGACATTGTGTCCTCCATGTTCTCAATTTTTGTGAACTTCCTGTTTGCTTCTTGGCAGTTATGTTCAGAGAGATTTCCAAAAGGGTTTTACTCAAGATCCCTTGTTGTTGTTGTCTTGTGAGACTTGGTCAAACGGAGCACGATTGAGCCATACGCTACTCTTATTAAGGCAAAGAGGTACACCTTTGTTTTAACGAGCACCTTAAGGATGAAAGTACGAATTTTCGATCAAGTGGGTCTTCGCAATTTTGAACACGAGACCAAGGAGAAGACCTATAGGCTTGGCTTGCCATCCCCAGAGGTATTGATTGAGAACTTGGAGGAAATTGTGGCCTCCATTTTCTCAATTTTTGTGAAATTCCTGTTTGCTTCTTGGGAGTTATGTTTAGAGAGATTTCCAAAAGGATTTTACTCAAGACTCCTTGTTGTTGTTGTTTTTGAGACTTGGTCAAACCAAGCACGATTGAGCCATACGCTACTCGTATTAAGGCAAAAGGGTGCACCTTTCGTTTTAACGATCCCCTCAAGGGGGAAAGTACTAATTTTTGCTCAAGTGGGTCCTCGTAATTTTGAATCAGGGACTAAACAGAACACCCATATGATTGGCCTACCAGCCCCAGAGGTATTGATTGAGAACATGGAGTACATTGTGGCCTCCATGTTCTCAATTTTTGTGAACTTTCTCGTTATTTCTTGGCAGTTATGTTTAGAGAGATTTCTAAAAGGATTTTACTCAAGACTCCTTGTTGTTGTTGTTGTTTCTGAGACTTGGTCAAACCAAGCACTATTGAGCCATACGCTACGCTACTCTTATTAAGGCAAAAGGATACGCCTTTGTTTAAACGAGCACCTCAAGGGTTAAAGTACTAATAATTGCTCAAGTGGATCCTATCAATTTTGAATCAGGGACCAAGCAAAATACCCATAGGCCAGAACTGATTGAGAACATGGAGGACATTGTGGCCGTGAACATGTTTTACATGCCCCAGTCACCTTCGGCTCCGATCCCGCAACCCTGCTGTTACGAGAGAACTGCCTTTGCCAACTAAAGTACCGCGGCTCACTTAAGACTTCGAACATACCATAAAATAAATTTGTGTATCAAATTTAAGTTTCGACTTCATATAGATTAGTAAGGAGGAAGGTTTGGTTGGTTTTACAGCAATATGGTCTACTTTTTCTGCTGCACTAAGCCTAATCAGATATTGACCTACAACTTGAAGATGATTTTAGAAGGCTATGAACATCCATGTCAAAAGCGGTATTCGAACTTGTGAACTCCGGTACCGAAGTGCAAGGCCCTAACATTAGATCATAGTCCGGCAGTAAATACACTTGTAAATATAGTTTTTTTTTGTTATTCAGTATTCTTATTTGAAAATATTTCATAATTCCGGATAATTGTTGTCATTTTAAATGCCACTTTTTCATTGAGAACTATTAATCGACTACTCACAACAGTCAGTAGTCATTGATTTTGTAATAAATTCCATTGCACTATCGATTACAAATCCTTTAGAAATATTTTAATATTTTTATACTTTTAAAAATACTTTATTTACAATTTTTTTTTAAAAATTATTCAGACTTTTTAACTTTAATTAAAGATTACGTCTAGACAGAGTATATTTAAAACTATATGAAGCATTTTTTTAAAATTACTCTGTTCATTTAGATTCTAAGGTCTTGTTTGCATTTGAATACGAAATTCTAACTATTTTAATGTAAATATATTATTCTTTTGTTTCTTGGATTGCAATCTCTTTTATATAAAATTACTAACAATAAAAAATTTATTTTTTCAACTTAAAAAGAAGAAATTTCCTCCTTAAATTGATATACTTTCGTATGACTGCTATAATGAAAATTTTAATTATACTTAAATATATTCTTCCTCAATTTTTTGCTTGCTAAAATAGAAATCTTCCATATCATAGTAGGTCACGTAAAGGACACAGGTAATATTATTGCTGGGAAAAGGAAGCAATTTTAATGAAATGTTACAGCAGGCTAATTTTTAATGAAAAATATATGTAGATAAGGTACGTTCTTTTTGTATTATGTCACTTGGTCAAACTAAGCATGATTGAACCAGAGGGTACTCGTATTAAGGCAAAGGGATACGCCTTTCGTTTTTAACGAGCACCAAAAGTTTGAAAGTACGACTTATGCTCAAATAGGTCCTTGTAATTTTGTAGCAAGGACCCATAGCCTTAGCTTGCCACACCCAGAGGTAAGGATTGAGAATTTATAGGACACTAGCAAGTGTGCCCGTGCTTTGCTACGGTGAACTTAATGTATTTCTTTTAAACAAAGATCTTGTTTTTCGTGCATAACTTTCTAAATTTGTCACAGTTCAGTTCGAGTTTTTGGCATATTTATATATTTCTATTATAAGCGTATTATACGAATATTGAGTTTTTATACTACTGTATTACTACTACACGTTGATTAGCAACGTTAATGGATCTTAACATATTAAGTGGTAGAATAGGAAGCAGAGGTTGACACAGCAACCGTGCTAATTTTGCTATTTCAACGTACAGCATAACCAATCAATTTAAATCAGATATTATAAGATAAAGTTTTAAAAATTTAATTTTGGTCTTTTTTGTTAAATTTTAAACGTTTCTTTTAAACTAATTAAATTTATTCTCTTAATTTTGACTTATTAATACGCAAATGCATATATTTGAGTATTATTTCCATGCATAACCGAATAGATAATTTATAAATGTTGTCCAATTAAGGATATTTATGACAAACCATATGGTTTTGTATGAAACAGAAACACACTTTCATACTAACAACCATATGAATATAAAAACAACTATATAAAATGATAGGTGTTTATTTACCCATGAGAGTCACTGAAATTTGTACTTTTTGTTGTTAAAATATTGTTGGTAAAAATTTCATTGTAACGTAAAAATGAACCAAGAATTGAATTTAAAATTAGTTCTTATATAAAAATGCTATAATTTAAGTCACATAGAAATGAAAGTGAATCACTTTATATCTAAATTTCCAAGTCAAATAGAATGGATACTACGCAGACGATGATTAAATAATATAAAATAAGAAATGAATAAATGAGATGTTTAAAGGAATGAAGTCATAATGATAAAAAAAAGTATCATTTTTACCTATTTATTGTTATAAATTGAAAATTTTAATCTCCTGCTTTTAACCGAGGTAAACTGCGCTTAAAACAATTACATGGGTTTAACGGAATGACATTGCTAGAAATATTGCTAGAAATATTGTTTCACTTACTTATGATGTGATAAATTAATAAATTAATCGTTTACGTTTAACCCCTTCAATGTTTTGCCCGTACGCCATACGGGCAATCTGATTTCTATTTCGCTTGCACTGTTTCGGCCGTATTTTTTCCAATTTTAGTAACAAATTATTCGTATAGATGTCCAGTAAATGATAGTTTGTAGTTTATTGTATTTTCTACTTTGATTGGTTCAAAAGTGCGCGTTTTTTCGCATGTTTTGTATCAGAAGACGTATTGTTATCTTTCAGTGTATGGCTTTCTCGTTATATTTTACTAACCGCCTGATAATTTTATTGATGTAAGAGTTGAATAATATATTTTTACTTTTAAATAATGGATAATTCAGAGCGTATGGAGCTCATTTCTTGTGATTCGAACTGTGACTCGGAATCAGAAACTGAATTATCTATAAATGATAGTAGCGAAAGTTTACTAGATGACCTGGATATTAGTCACTCTGATAGTAGTACAGATGGAATCGGTCAAGCAAGACAATTTTTTTAAATTAATTGTGATAATCCTTCGGATCCGACTTCTAGATTTGCTTTCACTGGAATTCCAAAAACTAACTTGGATATCGATGAGACTAAAGGTAAACTTCAGTTCTATGATGCTTTCATAGAAAGAAAAAAGTTATAATAAATGCTTAAAAATATTAGAAATGTTAATTTTAATAACATATCTTTACTTAAAAACGTAAAATGAACAAAAAAAAATGCAATAAAAATGTGACGTTTTTTTGACCGGATTCTGGAAAAAAATGAAACTGTGGTATGTTAATTCCATAGAGTATATTTTACTGTGTTTCCTCTTTGAGAAAGAACACTGCTGTTTGTGTTCTAAGTACATTACACCAGTATACCTGTGACACGAAGCGGATAGAAAGTCGAAAGGACATTTTTCTGACCGTATTCAGAAAAAAAAAATGAATCTGCTTTCTATGAAAGCATCATAGAACTGAAGTTTACCTTTAGTCTCATCGATATCCAAGTTAAATTTTGGAATTCCAGTGAAAGCAAATCTAGGAGGCGGATTCGAAGGATTATCACAATTAATTTTAAAAAATTGTCTTGCTTGACGGATTTCATCTGTACTACTATCAGAGTCCCTACTATCCAGGTCATCTAGTAAACTTTCCCTACTATCATTTACAGATAATTCAGTTTCTGATTCCGAGTCACAGTTCGAATCATAAGAAATTAGATCCATACGCTCTGAATTATCCATTATTTAAAAGTAAAATATATTATTCAACTCTTACATCAATAAAATTTCAGGCGGTTAGTAAAATATAACCAGAAAGCTATACACTGAAAGATAACAGTTCGTCTTCTGATACAAAACATGCGAAAAAACCCGGGCTTTTGAACCAATCAGAGTAGAAAGTACAATAAACTGCAAAACTATCATTTACTGGACATCTATACGAATAATTTGTTACTAAAATTGGAAAACATACGTCCGAAAAAGTGCAAGCGATGTAGAAATCAGATTGCCCGTACGCCGTATGGGCAAATCAGTAAAAGCCCAAAAGCTGTGCCCGTAAGGCGCACGGGAAAAGCAGGGAAGGTGTTAACGAACACGGTGTATCATAGGCTGGGTCGGGTTTCGAACCCACAACCCTCCAGCTACGAGAATGTTGCCTTTGCTGACTGAGCTACGCCGGGTTACTCAAGATCTTAACATACCCTAAAATAAATCTGTGCATCAATTTTATGTTTCGACTTCATTAAGATTAGTAAGAGGAAATGTTTGGTTGGGTTTACAGCACTATGGTCTGTATATCTGATATACTAGGGCTAATGAGATCGGGACCCACTACTTTGAGAAGATTCCGAAGGGCTACGGACATCCATGCCAAAAGCGGTATTCGAACATGTGGATCTTGATAACGAAGTGCAGCCTTTCGGAATCGGCTTTAAGCTGTAGGTCCCGGTCTCATTAGCCCTCGTTTTGCAAAACGTAGGCCATAGCACTCCAAACTAAACGAAATCTATAACTAGTAAAATAATGCAATTTAAAAAATACTAAATGAACAATTATTATACTTGACATAATAATAAATAAATACACTTAATAAAATTTAAAGTGGGAAAACAC